>JADAXU010000059.1:9435000-10035000 GCA_018340775.1 Taxus wallichiana var. yunnanensis | reverse complement strand
AATTTCTTAAGGAATGCAAATTAAGCACCTTGTCTTCTTAGCATCCAAGAAAAATTATGGAGAATCCTTCAATTAAATCATATTAATTTTTAAGATCACTCAAATCCTAAATTTTTGTAAAAAATTTGAGGTAATTTGGATAAGAAACAAATAAGTTATGAGCATTTTTCTAACAAGGTTTCTCTCTCCTCAAGCCTCCTTCTTGAAGTGGTAGGCACAAAATGAATTGTTTTGACTCAAAATGACTTGTGCAAGTTGGAAAACTCCTCAAAAGTGTAAAACACTCTCTCAAGAAAAAATGGTCGTATGTTTTCTATCCAATCATGGTTTTGGTATATGAAATTTCTCTGGTTTTGCAAGTCTTGCATATTCATTCTAGTTTTGAAGACTCTAAGGTGAACCATCAAGTGTAAAAGTTTATTCTCAAATTCCATTCATTTCTCTAAAAGGTTTCAAAGCACTTACTTTGGTCATTTGATGTAAAATCAGTCCATTTTCCATCTTACCATTAAAATGTGGTCATACAAAGAAAGTTATAAAGACTTGGAAGGTTCTTAAAGGTCATCTCGGTGAAATGACACGAGAATTGGAGTAAGAAATGGTGATAACCATTTTTCATAGGTCCAAGATGAGTTTATGAAAACTTATATTTTCATTTTTGTAGTGATATGTGGGATTGGTTTACCTTATATCTCAAACTTACCTATTTTTTCTTGACAAGAAGATTGAAAATGAGTTGGAGTGGGATGTATTGTTTAATTCTTAACACATGCTCTCAAGAGATTGGAGATGGTATAGGAGATTCAATTGAAGTGTTTATGGAAATGGTTAGTCATATGAGTAAATTTATGTTGCAAGAAACCATTCAAGAAATACTTTCCTCTTATATCTTAAATATCAAAACACTATGTCCTATAAACGCTTTGTTCTCGTAGCCATTCTTCGATTAGTGATTGATCCATGTATGATGAGGTGTTTAAAGGAATAATTTTCTCATTTTTATGCCCTATAATCCTTATACCTTGTATTGCATAATGGTTTCCACTTCCTATAAGATAATAGGGTCTTATTTTTTTCATGCGATCAAGATGGATTGTAAATTTTATCTCATATCATGAAGCTCTTCCGTTAACAAACAAAAAAGAAGGCTTGAATCCAATAGGTTGTTTATCCATTTGAGTAATCTCATAGCTATATGTTCATAGATTTAGACTATGAACTATGGAAAGCTCTAAACCATGTCACTAGGTGTTGACTGGACAAATTATTGCGTAAGTTATAGAAGCGCGAAAGCATTGGGTGTGCAGAAAATGGGCATGTAGGTCTGCATGGAAGTCCAGTAGATAAAGGGCACACCTAGGAAATTCAGAGTTCGGGTCTTAGCCATTTTGTAGGTTATGGGATGAGAATAGGATTGAGTGTAGAGCACACATTGGATAAGAACAAGAATACTTGTAGATGAATAAAAGGCTATTTTTGAGAAAGTGGAAGATCAAGCATCATGTGAAGTCAGAGCTAATAATAGGGTTGGATCTAGAGTTAATTATATGTAATATTTTATTAGGAGAAGCTTGCATGCTTCTTGATTACCTTTGTAAGTGGTACATGGCTATTTTGAGCATGCATCCTATTTTGAGAGTGCATAGGTGGTGAAGGGAAAGTCCCCACCCCTATATATATATATATATATATATATATATATATATATATATATATATATGTATGTATGTATGTATGTATGTATGTATGTATTGATTTGTATAGTTTTGGCATCATGATCATTAGATTGTATGTGTTAGATTTATGTTGTTGGTTTATGAGCACACATAGCTTATGACAATGTTATTTGTATGTATTCAGCTATTGGTTTGTGATGAAGTAATATAATGGATCATTGTGGATGGTTATTGATTATTGATGTCTCTATAACTGGTTATTTCATTATAAATCTGATCTTGATCCTTGTTTGATTCATTATGAACTATGGTTGTGAGTTAATTCTTGTTATGATTTACCTTTAATTACTTGTTATCAATATGGACTATATGAATGGTCATGATAACATCTTGACAAAGCTGGTATAAAAAGAGGGTCCCGGTACCTTTGCGCATTTTGGGTGAGCGCTTTGATCTTTCCGAGGGATGGGCCAGTGTGTCTAGGGTTTTGAGAAATAAATAGAGAATAAATTTGTGTTCCATTGTCAGGACTTCTTTTCAAGTTGTTGCAAGGATGTTGCATGATGAAGACTTATCAGTTGACTTTGGACAACATTGAGAGTTGGGTTATGGACTTAGAAGACCAATTTTCTCACAGATATAATACTGGACTCGATTCCAATGATCTCACGTGGGTTGAAGAACATATGTATCATGAACTCTATGAGACGTTATTTTTTTGTTTTCATATAGAATTGTACGAGTGTTAGTGGAAGCATATGCACCAAAGTGGAATTGGAGGTATAGAACATTTGTTTGGACATAAGAAAATTACCGTGACTCTGTATGATGTCAATGTGACTTGGACATGTGTTGTAGATCATTGGTGAAGTGGTTTTATGCACATTTATACATTAGAGTATGCTAATTCTACTTATTACTTTCTAGAGGTTGATGAGTTTTAGTTTTTGTGTGAACTTAGAGGATCTTATTTGTGCACTATCCCTTTAGAGATTAAGATCTTGTTGGTGAATATGGATTTAGAAGAACAACCTATGGCTAGCTAAACCCCACCATGCGTAGGGGGAGGAGAAGGTGTGGTGAAATATGGTAGACCTTACAAAAAGAAAAGAAAATAGGGTAAAGACAGCTTAAGTATAATGAAGTGTGGGAGAGGGAATTAGTGAAAAAGCACTTGATTAAGAAGTCTATGGAGTTATGGAGAGAGATGATGCATGAAGGATTCGAGGTTCACATAGAGGATTTAGAACCTAAATATCTGGTACTCCCCCATTTAGGAAAGCATGGAAGATAATCCCCTTTAGCTTCAGATGAGAGTGCGTCAAAAGAAGAAATAATAAGGACCATAGGCACACATGCATCTGATCCCACCTAGAAACCTTTCCCTTACGCTTGGTGTTCTAGTTCTTGAAACAGTTATTGAGAAATAGGCTAGTGTTAGTTATAGAGTAGCAATAGGTAGATTTCATTTTCAATTTATATAGAATTTCATCAAATGAAAAATTCATCTATGGCTGCATAGACATCTTCTTTATTTGGTGGTCTAATTGGTGGTATATTTTATGGTACATTATCATGACAGAGCATGGGCACATAAATATTTGTAATACATCTAGAAGTAGCACAACTTCACAAACTGTGGGAGTTCAATTTAGTACAACAAGTTGGAACACAAAGTATCTCATCCTTTGGTTTAGTTCCTGCTACAGGAGGTGGATCAAGAGGATCAGAGGTTGGGATCTAGTGGATCTAGTGGCTCTGGAGGTGGAGGGAATAATGGAGGTAATACAAGTTTTGGATCTGGTGGGCATGGTCCACACCAGCCACAAAAAGTCTATTACAAGATGTCTCTTCACTTACCAGAGTATAAAGGCATTGAGGATGCATAGTGAGCATGTGCATATGTGTGAGATACTATGGCACACTAAGGGAATCACAACTCCAGTGTAAGGTAAGCCAATTTTCTACTACTTTTCAAGGGCACACACATAGTTGGTATAAGCTATAATCCAAACTAGAGGGATGTAGATTATAACACATGTGATGCTTTCTTGCCTGGTTGAGTTTCATATACCTAAGTTTGAATAGAAAAGCATCAACACACTGAAGGAGATTAAATAGGGCATGGCTAAGAGCATAAGGGAGTATGATGCACACTTTAAAACTTTTCTATCAAATTTTCTTATGATATTCACCCTACCAACATGCACAATGGGTTTTGGTGGTTTTATCACACCTTTCAAAAGGTCACTCTCTCATAAGATGTTTACATATCCATGTGAGGATTTGAGGAATCTCTATGCTTGAGGTAGTTAGGAGCATAGACACTAGAGTTATCCCATTCTTGGAGGCATAGATTACATCTATGGAAAAATAGTTGGAGAAACTATCATCCAATTTGGCTCATAAGATGCACACTAGAATATGGTGTAAAGATTGTGAGGTTGAAAGCCACACTAAGGATAACCTCCCTCATAAGTCAGTGCACACCATGTTGCTAGATTGTGAGATTTTCACTTGGATCATGATTGAAGTAGGTGCCCATTGTTACAGTGTGTGATTCATAAGAACATATCCTATTATTGTAATATTTATAAGTCCCACACTCATGATATGAATAATTATAGATTGATTGATCAAATCCATGATGTTATTGAAACTGGTGTGCACCAGACTAGCATCATGAAATAATTCAAAGGAGAAAGAAGGAAAACATCATGAAGGGTGATCTAATGGAGGTGGTAGAGGTAGAGGTTACCATGGAGGATATAGAGGTCATGGTCATGGTGGTGGAAAAAGTGACTTCCCTCATGTGGAACCTTTTTTACATGTGGATCCCTTATCATTATAGGCATGAATGCCCTCATAAACATAGTCTTCTCATGGTGCGGGAAGAAACATAAGTTTGAAGAATGTCCTAAGTTATATGAGCACATGAGTAAGAACTATAAGAAGAATGATAAGGGTGTGGGGATGATTAAAGTGCAATGCATGTCGTAGAAGACTAGTGGATGCCTAAGATTGCACCTGATCCTGAGATGTTGCCTGTGTTAGTGACTACACGCACTAAGGTTGCGTGCTTATGAGATCTCGAAGAAACTTGTTATTAAAAAAAGAGTGATAAATGTGAAATATCCAGATCCTTCCCATCAGAAAGAGGTATATCAAGAGACTATGGAGGTTATTAGAAACTTATAGGGTGAGATACAATGCTTGAAGGAGTAGTCACGGAAGATGGATAGGTAAAAGAAAGGTTGAGCTTCCTCATAAAGATGTTGATGAATTGAAGGAGGTTTGTAAGATGTTGTGCCAGGAGAATATCATTCCATTGTTAGGGAATGGATGAGGGAGAAGATATTGTGTTGGATTTGAGCGCGAGAGATAAATATTGCATGTGAACTTACCCCTCACAGTCTTGAGTATGATAAAGAGATCACTTTGAATGTAGTTTTTGATGGGTGGTTGTTGAGTAACATACTAATTGATATAGGTGTAGAAGTAAATGTACTCACTTTGGATGCATGGAATCATATGGGGAGACCACCATTACAACCTCTTTGAATGTGTTGTATATGGTGAATAGACTAGAGCCATGCCCATTAGAGTATTGAAGGATGCCACTATTACTATACAAGGGGCCAAGTTCACTGGGGACTTTGAGGTCTTGGCACTTGCAGAAGTAGATAGTTTTCCAAGCATTACTTGGGCACCCTTGGTGTTATGTGAATAATGTTGATCTGTGCTTTAATAAAGGTTATATCAGTTTTGAGAACAAAGAGGAGCACGTAATTATTCCTTTGATAGATGGGAAAGCTATGCCCTTATGTAGAACCCTTGAGTGAAGAGGATCTGAATAGGATATATGCATGCATACAATTAGGGATCCTAAATTTCTTGAGCCATCTAAAGAAGGTATTATTTAGTGGGATGATGCTTATTCTATGAGTGATACAACTAGTGTTTCTGTGATAACTGGGCACATGGAACATATGAAATGGTCAAGTGAGATCAAGAATACAATTACTCATGTGATCAGGCCATGCATTTTTAGGTGCTTGAGTCATAACTAGGTACCTCGATACACTTTGGTGAAGGAAACCCTAATGTATTTTTGCATGTCCATGGAATCCCAGTGGAAGGATGAGGGTGACAAAAGAAATATGTGATTTATACCTTGTGTGGGACAACAACATGTTGGTGGACTACACACAGAGATAACCTATTGGAATGGTGAGAGGTGAGAATCACCTTTTCTACTAGGTTTCTAAGGAACAATGTACCTTCTCATATATGTGAATTCCATGGGAAGGATTCTGCTTCACACCACATTCAAAAGTGTGAGAGACTCTGATGGAGGGGCAGGAGGCCTTACCACCATCACTCTAGGTACATAAGTTCTACACCACCTAAGTGGTTTTGTGTGTGTGTGCATGGTATGTTCATGTAGATTAACAAGAGAAACAATTAATTAATTAACAGAGATGACCTTAGTATGATTCAAACCTTTGACTATTTTTCTACTAAACCTCTAGTGAATGAAGCATTACAGATTATGAAGTTCCTTACGATGGGGATAGTGAAAAAGTTGAGGAACTCTTGTTAGATATGTTTAGAGAGTTAGATTTGGAGGCACACTTTGAAGAAGAAGAGATAGATGAGGAGAAGCTTGGGCACACTTAGCTAGGAAAAAGAAAAGGGTAAGTTGGTTTACATGATTGATGATGAAGAAGTAGAGAATCTGATGTTGATCACACTATAGGTACACGTGAGGTCTTAGATAGTGTTGATGAGAAGGCAACGCGCTTATCATGAGCCTATGAAAATGAAGAAGGTCAACATTGGGACAGATACATAAACCTAAGGAAGCCATTATTGGTGACTATTGGTCTAAAAGAGGTGGAAAATATTATTGAGCTATTGTGTGACTTCCAGGACTTATTTCCACAGGCTATCATGAGTTGAAGGGAGTGCATCACTCTTTGGGAGATGAGGATCAAGTTAAAGGAAGGTGCATGCTTGGTTAGGAAGAGGCCTTACAAGATGAATCCTAATATGTGCATCAAAGTTAAGGAAGAGATTGATAAGATGTTGAAATCTTGGAATCATTGAGCCCATTGAGGAGTCAGAGTGGGTTAGCCCCATGGTGATAAGCATAAATAAATATGGTAGGATAAGGATCTGTGTGGACTATAGAGAGTTGAATGTTTTTTGTGTCATAGACCCTTTTCCCACACCTTTTACTAGGAGATCTTGGAAGGTGTTGCAGGGCATGAGATTTACTCATTTACGAGATGGATTTTTATTATCATCATTAGGTGTGGATTACTAAAGAAGACTAGGAAAAAAAAATTTCACCACTTGAGTGGGGAATTTTTACATATATAGTTATGCCCTTTGGGTTGAAGAATGTGCCTACATTTTTTCATGCATTGTTGTACAAGCATTTGAGGACTTTATACACAAGTTTTTATAGGTTTATTTAGATGATTGGACTTATATATGGGCTGTAAATATCATTGTGAAAATTTGAGACTTATGTTTGAGAGGTGCCGGTAGTTGAGCATCTCTCTCAACATTAAGAAGTGTATCTTTACGACACCCTTTGGGAACTTTTTGGGACATATTATATGCAAAGAAGGTTTGTTGGTAGATCTTGCTAAAGTTATAGTTATCTTGGGTTTGGAGGAGCCTACCAATCAGAGTGAGGTGCATGGGTTTTAGGACATACAGGTTATTACAGGAAGTTCATTAAGGGATATGCTAAGATTTCCATGCCCTTGGAAGAATTGTTGAAAAGTAAAGGAAAGTTCCATTGGATGAGGTGCAACAACTAGCATTTGAGACATTGAAGGAAAGACTTACTTCTGCACCCATTTATGCACTTTCCTTCTTGGGATAAACCATTTCATGTACATGTTGATGCCTCTAGCATGGCCATTGGTGTAGTGTTAGCACAACCTAGTGATGGGATTTTTGATCATCCTATTATTTTGTGAGCAGAAATTTGACCCCAAATGAGAATAATTATACAACTATAGAGCACAAGCATTGTCCATGATTTACACATTGCACAAGTTTAGACAATACTTGTTGGTAACTCCCTTTATATTTTATATAGATCACATGGCACTTAAGTACTTGGTTAATAAGCCCATTTTATAGGGGCACATATGTTAGGTGGATTCTCTTGTTTTAGAATTTGACTTTACCATGGTGGTAAAGAAGCTAGGAAAGAGAAATTCTAGACCGGATCATTTATCAAGAATTAACTCAGTGAGGATGCACAAGCATTGAGGACATAATGTTGGATGCCTAGCTATTCAAATTGAACCACACACCCTCTGATTTAGAAGATATTGTTGTGTTTTTACGTATTAGTGTGGTGCCTAAGGGATGAAGAGCTTAGAGAAGAAAAAACTTTCCATACGCATTGCACCTTACATGTTAATCAGTGGAGATTTATACAAGTTAGGTTGTGATGATATTTTGCACGCGGTGTGTACTTGAACATGAGTACAAAGCTATAATGGAGGAAGCTCATGGTGGGATTGCAGGAGGACATTATGTAGGAAATGCTACCACGTGCAAGATTTTTGTTGGCCTTTTGGTGGGAAACACTATATAAGGATTGTAAAGAGTATGTTAGGGTGTGTGATCATTGTCAATGCCTTGGGAAGCCTGGCATAGGGATGAAATGCCTTTGAGACCGATAGTGAGTGTAAAACCTTTTGAGAAATGGGAAATTGACTTTGTGGGTCCTATTTCCCCCTACATGCGTAGGACTAGATCATGCTTATATTATTACATGTATAGATTATCTAACCAAGTGGGAAGAAGCAACACCTATAAAGGATTACATGATAGCTACTATAACAAGGTTCTTATGGGAAACATTATCAACAGTATGGATGTCCATTGAGCTTGACAAGTGATAGGGAACACACTTTTTGAATGAGACTATCAAAATATTATTGGTTGAGTTTATGGTGGCACATCATAAGACAACACCCTATCACCCACAGGCCAATGGGACTATTGAGGCTTTTAACAAGATATTGGGACATACATTGACAAATATTTGTGATGTTGGAAGGAAATATTGGGATGATAAAGTATTTTTGTACTTTGGGCATACAAGACAACTTACAAAATATTGAACAAAGCCACACCCTTTCAGTTGGTGTTTGGTGTGGAGGCTTATTTTACCAATGGAATTTATGCTACCCTCCCTACATATTGTGTGTGTAGGAGGACTGATGATGAACAAGCACTTGAAGAGCATATAGATAAACTGATGTAGTTGGATGAGTGACACGCCATCACACATTGAGCCAAAAGATAGAAAAGGCTAGGAAGAAGGCATGACATGATAGGCATATTAAGAATAAGTAGTTTGAGGTTGGACAAATGGTTCTTCTTTATGACTCCAAGTTTGTGCACCACCCTGGGAAATTGAAGGTGCATTGGTTGGGACCATATGTGGTGACATATATACTTGATTCAAATGCTTTGTCATTACTGGTGTTGATGATGACACTTGGTTTCATGGTTATTTCAATGGGGTAGGTTAATCCCTACTATAAATAAGTCTTCTTGGTGTTTGTAATAAGGTAGTGGTGTCCATTTAGATTAGGTTTTCCCTTTAATGCATTTTTCTTTATATGTGTTTCCTTTCATCATTTCTTATGCTTTGTCAATTTAGTTTAGTGTTTTGTTGTAATAAGTGTGCCTTGTGTGCACTAGAAGCTGATTACTATCTAGTGAATTCATGCATAGAGGACCACACATACTTTTAGTGTGGGGTGGAGTAGATACATGTTAAATGGGCCAAGTTGAAAGATATTGAACATCCTCTGGAAGATGGGTATGCATAGAAAAATATGGTGTAAGTGCTTGAAGTAAAGGTGCAGATCAAGAAAAATTTCTCATAAATGAAGACCACACATAGATGGATGGATGCATAGTGTAACACAAGGTAGGAAGCAGCATGGGAAACTACTTGGTATTAGGCACAAAGGTTTTTAATTTAGCATGAAGGAATGCAGAGAGGAGGTTGTGGCCGAAAGTAGTGGGCATGCTCGAAAGGTTACGACTGGGGTATGAAAAAATCAATTAGGAAAAAATTTATTTGTGAAAGTGGAAAAAGGAAAGAAATGCCATTTAATGTTGAGTACGGTGGTAGATGGAGAGAAATAAATGTGGGAAATTTGAAAATTTATATAAGGAGGGGTTGTGATATCATTTTACCTTTACATTGCATGTTCAAGTGAGTTTGAAGAGTGAGTTGAAGAGAATGTTTAGTAAAAGTGCATGAAAGAGATATTATAGACATCGAAACCAGAGAGATTTTTGCATGACATTGGTTGGAGCTCCATCAAAGAGGGTGTTTGAGCATGAAGGAAGGCATGTGGGAAAAAATATGTGAGTTAGGGTTCGAGGAGAAGCTAGGGCACATGAGTTTGAAGTTACAGAGGTCGAATCTAGTGCAAAACATTTTTATCATAAATGGCACCAAAATGAGCACCTAGAGAAACCACGAAGGGGTAGAAGCAAAAATAAGTGGAAGTAGAGATGGAGGATACCCTTGAAAGTATATTTTTAAAAATGTAGTACCTAGAAGGTGTCATAATGGGATTGGATTGGGAGTTGCATATCAGATGAAGAAAAGTAAGTGACTACAATCATCACACTAAGGATAACAAAGATGAGTTGGACAAACAATTAGTAGTAAAAACATATTTGTGGATAGAAAAATGACATGGTCATTTATGATGATGTAGGATAGAAGTTGTTGGTAAATGTTGGGGTCATATACAGCTATATGAGCTACCATATTTTGGAAAACTAGAGAAATTGTATCAATGGTTGATGTCCCAAGTCCATGAGGACTTTTTTATTTTGGAGGGTTGTGAAAAATGTGACTTACCACACCCCTTGATTGGAAGGTTGACATGGGGTTAAGGAGTTCGGGAAGAGATTATAGTGATCTTAAGGATGATGAGGGTGTAGAAATAACACTTATTCTGTAGTTGGCTTATGTGAAAGGAGGGCACACATGATGGATATTGTCAAGTTAGAAAAGTACCCTATGATTCAGGGTTATCACACACCTCCTCACCAAATTGAATAACTAGGAGCGTTGGAGCCAGGTAAATAAAAGATGGCTCCATATTGCTAAAAAAATGATAGAGGGAGTGGTATACAACTTGTCTTCTTTCATTGTTGAGACTATTATTGAAGAAGCACACCATGGAGACAAGATAAGTTTTGGTGTTATTTTATTATCTATTGTGTTTGTGGAAATTGGGGTGCCCGATGGGCCAAAGGAGAATATTTGGTAATATCCCAAGAGAAAAATTCCCTTGCAGATAGATTTACAAAATACACATGTGATGGATCTATGAGTGGACCTTACAAGAAAATGTTGGAACTCTAGTATAAGCTTGCGTGAAGCATTTGAGTATGAATGGAGAATACCCAAGGACCTTCCTTTGGTATTGATAAGTAGGCCCAGTTCATTATATATCAACATTTTTGTACATAGGAAGATTTGGAATGAAGGATGGAAAGTGGATCCCTTGGTGCAAGCTCCCATATGCCTTCACCGTGTGTTACTTCCAAGCCTCGGTGCACAAGTTTTCAAATGCACATAGATTGGGTTTTGATGTACAAAGTAGACTATGATTATCATATGCTCCAGGAAGACATACATATATCCAGGTATGTCTGCTTATATAGAAAATTTGATCTCATGATGATATAAGTATCAATTCAATGAGCTTGGTAAGTTGGGAAAACTTGGCATGGCTAAGGTATACATCTACCTTAAGCCCAAATTGGAAAAAGGTAAATACATTGAGAATGAGTTCAGGCTCCCTAAACTACCCAAAGGAAATCATACAATGGGGGAACATTGTAGGATGAGGATCCCAATCCTCCCCACATAAATGAAGAAGAGGAGGAAGAACTAAAGGAAGATAGTGGTGGCTTGGATCATGGAAGAAGGAGGCAGCCAACTTTGGGGAAAAGAGAACACGTGAGGAATCCTCCAGGAGAAAGAAGAAGGGTAGAGAAGTGAGAATGGAAATGGGCATCATGGAGATAGAGAAAGGTGAGGGCGTTAAGATCAAAAATTCAGGAGGGTGTTGAGAAGGACAAGGCCACAAGGCACAGGCATGGGGGGCCCTCACACACTTCAGAGAGATCAAAACCCCAAAACTCCCAGTGAAGAAAAAACCAAGAAAAGAAGAGGCACAAGTATATTCCCACTAAGGATAGTGAGGGAAAAATTTAGATGACAACATGCATATCATTAAGGAGACTCTTGTTATTACTATGGACATGGAGAGATCCTCATAAAAATCAAATGCAACATGATATAAGGTGTTTAAAGAGAGAGTGAAGTGGTTAGTGGCACTATAGGTGAAAGGAAAGAAAATGATAAGGGAAAACCATCCAAAGTGAGCCTACTGTGCACATACAAGGGAAGGATTGACACTTGATGTTGAAGTGTGCATTCTAAAGGGTTTTCATTCTGGAGGAATAAGGATGGAGAGATGTATAAGACTCCTACTACTAGATATATTAATGATCCTATAAATATCATTCATCGCAAGTTTCAAAGCACTTTGGAGCCTGAGGAGCTTTATGGATGGGAGCTAATGGACCCTAAAGTAGCCAACTTGCACACTAGAAAGTAGTTGTCTTGGAGTATGCAAACGCATATCAATGAGCCTGAGTTCGATGTGAAGGAGGATGTGTGCATTAAGAGGAAAATGAAGAAAAATTCTTAGAGCACACTTGACCATTAGGCCCACATAGAGTTTACTATGAATAGAAAGTAATGCATTGAATAAAATGATAATAAGGTAGCATGTAGGAATATAGATAAAATTTTCATTCTCTAAGAACTTGATGGAGGAGAATAAGATCCTAAAATAACAAGTGAAACAAATAACTTAGGGGTGGAAGAAGGATAAAGAAAACATAAGGATATTCTAGATTTTGTGGTAAAGTTAGGGAAGGATATTATCAATGTGCATCTAGATATTGATGAACAAACCGAACATACCTATCATTCATCCTTGCACTTCTTACAAGATTGTGTGCACTTGTTGATTAAGAAGCAATTAGGGGAGAGAAAAGAGGCTAAGGAGGATGAAGTAGCTAAGAAGGAGAGAAAAAAGGCTATAATAGCATGCCGAATAGTTGGGTATGACTCTCTACTCTAGACATTGAAGGATGAAATGAAGAAGGAAGACTCGGTGTTGAATTTATGTGCAGACCTAGAGCCGATCATTAAAACAAGGATGTTGGTAGAAGAAAATGAGGTCCTTTATGAAAAAAAAATGAAACTCTTGGGTGCGAGGAGAGGCTAACATTACTAGTAGAGAAGCATGATGCACTCACAACAACTCTGAGACCTCACAAGGAGAAGATAAAGGAACTTGGGAAACTGATAGCCCGATGAATGGATGTAATGGATGAGATGGTTTCCATTTGGAAAATGTTCTTAGGGTGTTATAAAATGAGGGAGAAAATATGACCTTGGATGAGATGGATGGAGTGCTTGCAGACATTCCTAAAAAGATAAAGAAAGGTCACTTAGTGACTGAATGAGTTAGAGGTAGACATCAAGAATGAGTACCCTGAGTTATTACTTCCTTCAGAGGAATAGAGTGCCCAGATTATTTTTGGTATATTTTCATTTATTGTGTACAATCATTATTTTATTCATTATTCTTTATTCTTGGAGATATAAGGCATGATTACCCATTATCGGGGTGGAAATGAAGCTAGTGTGGGGTAATGTTGACTAGAAAAATTATTGCCTAAGTATAGAGGCAATAAAGTATGGGGCATGAATAAAAGGGGTGCGTAGGTGTGCACATAAGTCCAATGGATAAAGGGCATGCCAAGGAAATTCAGAGTTCAAGGACTTAAACCATTTTGTATGTTATGGATAAGAATAGGATTGAGTGTAGAGCACACATTGGATAAGAACAAGAAGACTTGTGGATAAAGAAAAGGATATTTTTGGAACAAGAGGAAGATCAAGCATCATGCGAAGTTTGAGCTAATAATAGGATTAGATCTAGAGTTAATTATAGGTAATCTATTATTAGGTGAAGCTTGCATGCTTCTTTAGTTACCTTTGTAGTGCATGGCTATTTTGAGCATGCAACTTATTTTGAGAGTGTATGGGTGGTGAAGGGAAATTCCCCACCCCTATATATATATATATATATATATTATATATATTATATATGATTTTGAGTTTTGCATGGTTTGGAATTATCATCATTAGATTTGTATGTGTTAGAGTTATGTTGTTGGTTTATGAGCGTGCATAGCTTATGACAGTGTTATTTGTATGTATTCAGCTACTGGTTTGTGATGAAGTAATATAATGGATCATTATGGATGGTTACTTGAATTTTTTATTCTGATGTCTTTCTTGTTATGGTAAGTAATGATAATCTTGATCCTTGTTTGATTCATTATGCACTATGGTTATGAGTTGATTCTTGTTATATTTTACCTTTAATTACTTATTATATATATTACATTGAAGAGCATGTTTTATTGAGAATTTTATGTTACACTAGTATCTTAGTGGTTATGTTTTCTTCAAAGCACACACAAAGAACATTCCCAAGGTGTGGAAATAGGAACTCTTCTTCATCTATCATCTTGAAAAAAAAATTATGTCTATGTTATTGCCAATCCATGACAAGGTACTATGAAATGTGAAGAATAATATAAAATGGTGCTTTATGTCTTTTCATGATGTTGTGTTGCTCTACTCCATCTGGTTCACATGTGATGATCCATGTTCTATCTCATATACATTTGCTTCATATTTTTTTCAATACATAGTTCTTACAGTTTCCCAAGTGAAGTATGAGGTGTAAAATATGAGGAAATTCAAATTATTAAGGTGTTTAAGGAGTTGAAAGGTTATTTTAACATTTAAAACACTTGATAATTCCATGAATCAAATCTTACTTGATGGAAGAATAAAACAAGGTGTTGTACATATGTTACAAGATAGAGAGAGCTGAAATAAGTTTTCCGAAATCACAAAATCAATCAAAAATAAAAAATAAAAGAAATATATAACTCTTTCTTAGGTTATTTCTAGTATCTCTATCATATCTATAGACACACGGCTAGTAGCAGAGCAATGCTACGACTAGAATCAAATACATCTCCATCGTGGATATGGATGCCTAGATAGCAGTGGGAAAATGTACGACTCTCCTTCCACTCTCCATTCATAAATCACCTATCAAAATAAATCATTCCTACACATTGGCTAGTTTGTCTTCACTTATTGCCTATTAAATATTCACTTCAAGAGGTAATTAATTTCCACGTGCACACACTAGATCTCTATGAGAAAACATGATTAGTATGTTATTAGGTTTTGTTTGGACCTTGTTCAAACTATTACTTTAGTCCTCATTTTGACTCATGATTTGTGCCTTTGGCTAATCACCTTTTCATTGCAAGGATTCTCGCTACATTTTCCATATCCTTCCATAGCATTCACACTATTCTTCTTCTTTGTTCAAAATATCCATGTGTATAATATTTCCTTTTACCATGTTTATAGAAACCTTTGGCCCCTTTTAATAAAACAATATTCTAGTTCTTTTCTATCATATTTTTCTTGTCCATCTTGCATTGAGGACATGCTCAATCCTTTTTGGCACTTTGCATTGGTTTGAGTTCATCATATTGTGGAGCCTATCCTTTGTGGCCTTGATCCAACTTATCTTCTTCTTGTATATATGTGGAAAGATTTTCCCTTGTTTATTCCCATCTCTCACTAGGGGAATATTTTCATCTTCATTTTTCCAATATATAGCTTTGGAAAAAATTTCAAAAAACCCTAAAAACATCATCAAAAATCATTAAAAATCCAAAAAATGGTAAAATATTCAAAAATGCTAAAAATTCAAAAATTGTTTAAAAATCCAAAATATTATAAAAATCATTTTTTTCAAAAATTGGTAACAAAAATACACACAACCGAATCCTCTATCCAATGCATCGTACTCAACCATCAAAAATTGTCCTACAAAAAAATTTCTTTGATTCTCACTTGTTTGTGTACATGACTCGTTGATCATTTGGATTCACCCTACATCAAAAAACTTTAGTTTTCTTGTTATATTTGTCTTCTCGTGCACGAATGTGTTACTTGGGGCAGTTTCATAGTACATAGTTTCTTTTTTGTGGGACTTCTACGTCCTTCATTTATTCTCCTCGCATGTATCCTTTCTTGGGATGCCATTCTTATCCCTTTTTGTTCACCATGAACATTTAGGAATTAAAGTTTGATAACAAAAAAATTTGCAACCCTCTTGAATGTTGTTTGTTTGAGTATGTGTGTTTTCACTTGTTTCCCTATTATGTTAGCTTGTCTAATTTCACTTATTGCATTACATTTTGTAATTTGCATTGAGTTAGTGTTTTATTACAATGAAAAAATGTTAGTATTATAGCTTTTCATGTTATTATACACTTTTGTTGTATGCATATATTTTAATAAGGACCGATGACATAGATCGCATGCAATATGATGAAATAAATTTTTTTGAATGAACACATGATGAAATTTGTTTCTATCCCATTCATCTTCATTTTTATTCATTATCATTATCTTCTATCAACACTTTTTTATTAATCTCACTAGTGTCAATCGTGGTCACCTTCTATCCCCCTCCCGTCCTTGTTTCTTCTATTTATTTCCTTCATATTTTCAATCGTCAATCGATATATTCCATCACTCCATCAACACTCAAGGGGGAATCCTTCATTATAATAATTTTTATTCTACCCTTAAAATTATATTTTCTACTATCTTTGAAGTGGTGTCACATACGCCACCCCAAAGAGGGGAAAATGTAGACACCAAAAAATTTCTTACATAGTTTCAATGCTAAGATTGCACTAATACTCCTCTTTCACATCATTTCCACAATAATTAGAACTTTCCACTAATTAACTAACATTCCTCTTCATATTCATTAATTAACAACCTTTCATTAACTAATTAACCCTTCCCCCATTCTCGATGTCAATTAACAACCTTTCATTAATTAATGTTCACTTCTACTTGGGTTAATTAATTATGGTCACTACTCTAAATCAATAAATCATCATTTATTGGATTAAATTCCTCTCTTACATCCCTCAAATCATACTAATTTTCCTCTAATTAGCTTCTATAATCTTACATCTACTTATTAATTAATCACACTTGATTAATTATAACATCCCCCAACTCCCATGAATTACTAATAATAAATGAAACTCTTCTAAATCAATGTTACCTTATCTAAAGTAACCTTATCCATTCCTAATATTTATTTACCATTATCCCACATGCACCAAGTTGCAAATATTTCTATAATAGGAGGATTATATAAGGAACCCTCTTCCTTACCTTTCGTCTTACACCTCATTTTCATTAGCGTAAACTATAGGAATTTAGCTTTGAGAATTCTTCATTGAATTGGAAATAGTTTCTCCATATTGCATCTATTCTCTCAAAATTGAGTAGTATGGGAGAATCCAAAAATGGCCTTATAGCCATTTCTTGGTGAGATTCCATCCTCAATTCTTGAGGTCACCAACATCAACTTTGATTGCTAAATGATCTAACTAGGTTCATGTTTAGTTAGAAATATAAAGAGTAGAAAAGAACTTAGCATTTAGTTATTTATGCATTGAATAATTTAGTTTCTATAAGCTCTTATCATAATGGTTTCATGGTAGATTTTATTTTTCTTTGGATTTATTAGGTTTTAGATTATTTTGATTAGAAATGCAAGTTTATTATTAACATACATAGTTTTTAGGGTATAAATGGAATCTTAACAGACATGTCATAATGTAAGAAGGTTCAAAACTCCCTTTCACAATCATTTAAACTCGGAAGAATTTGAATACTTTACAGAGACCACTTTGAAAGTGAACATATGCATTATGAAAAATTGAAAGGCACTTGAATTTGAATATGAAGTTAAAAGGTGAAGAAAAGAAAAAGATTTGGAAATAAAAATTCTAGTCTTCATATAGAAGTTTTTGTTGAAGCATGTGAGGTTGTTGATATTGGTTGACGCCTTACTTACAAGTACGCTTTGAATTTAGAGATACACTATCACGTAATAGATATGAATGAATGATGAAACCTGATTTGCATTTATAAATAAAACTTTAGAATGGTTTGTGAAAACTTGACAAATAGAAGTTTGAGAGTGTAATTCGACAATGAAGACTGTAGGGTATATCATGAAAATATCATCCTTGAAATACATATAATACGTAGTGAAAATCTTAGAATATCCTACACATGTTTGATAAACCTAATGGAGGTATAGATGTTTGATATTTAAGATTAAGATGATTAATACATGGAGGAAGAGATTATGATGAAGTGATGAATGCCTTCTTGATTGATATAAATGCAGCATTATGCACATGTAAACAGTGAATGCTTGAAAGGGTAGCTAAATTGAGCCTTATTGGTGATGAAAATAAACTCACAATAATTAGTATGGTGTACATTGAATCACGTTCATTTAATTATCAAACTAGGGAGCATAGAATTTAAATATTTCTAGTGTTGGATGCATAGTTACAGTGATTTAAGAGGTTGGAAAGTAAATAATTGTCACATAAAAAATACTACAATTAAAGTAAAATTCAAACTGGAAAACGAACTAGTGATAATTAATTTTGCTAAAATAGAGTTGTAGATTCAGAAAGTAAATTGCTCCTCAGTAAGAATGCATGAAATACATAAATGGATGGGAATTAGCAGACATCAAGTGGTTCCTAACTTGGGTGTTAACACCTTCGTAATTCTGCAACTAGAAACTAGATAACAAAACTTAGATCTTTATTGATTTGCATAAACAATACATCAAGGAACAAAAGAGTAATCTCCAAATATGATTCTTACTCCACTAAAAATATTGTCTATGACTATTCTACTCTCGACTTCCCTATTACTAGGCACATCTCTTTCCTTTATACCTTCATTTACAACATGATATGAAAAGAAGAAGACTAAAACAAGGAGTTTCCAACAAAACAAGTGAGAGATATTCAGGTAGAATAGTGAGATATTCAACACATGTTATAGAACTCATAACATGTGTTCAACACATAAAAACATTCAGCTAATCAATCGGTCCTTCAAAACAAGTGTTCAAATTAATCAATCAGTTCTCTATAAGTTTGTAATCAATAACCAAATCAAAGATTGATTTGTTTCCCATTTTTCTACTTTCCTATTGTAATTGCTTCTCTAATTTTGTGTACACATTTGAGTTCCATTACTTCATGTTTCCAAAAAATCTTTATAAATGTGGGATATTTACTATGAATGATTTCCTTTGGTTGTGGACGATTTGTTGTAGATAGGTTCTTTGGCAGACGAGTTCTGGAAACAGTTCCTTCATTACATGTGGTAGCTTGATTATAACCAAGAGTTTCATCAACACATAGAATCATCCAAATAATTTATTGAGATAACAAGAATAAATTTCACACATAATATCACAAAATAAATATAACTATATTAATTAGTCATTATGCCACAAGTTCATGGTTGTGATGATAATGTTCAACAATGTTCCTTAGAAATACATAGACATGGCTAAAAAAACTTATCGTAATAGAAAAGATGATTTGTTATGAAATCAATTTATACAACTCATCACACCCCCAGGCTTAAACTCTTGAATTTCCTCATTCAATTGCTTTATATCTTCTTTGATGAAAATTTCAATCTTTCCTAAAGTCTATGGATGTGTCTATCCCCTCTGCTTCTAATAATAAATATCAACCATTCCTCATGAATTTTTCCCACACTTTGTCTTGTATTCTATTATTAATTGGAAAATTTCATGTCTAATGTGGAATTGGGAAGTGAAATATTGGTGGATGATAACCTACGGAAACCAGCCATCCTCACATTCATTATCTAGTGGATGATAACCTAAAGGAAACCATCCATCCTCACATTCATTAGCTATTTCAATGTACTTATTCACCCTATGGAAAGTTGGAATTATGTTTGGACAAGAATGTCTCTATTTCCTTTATGGTGCAAGGGATAAATCATTCCATTTGATTCAACATGGTTGCACAACCTAAATTTCATGTTTCCTAATCATCTTTCTGACCTCATCGTGTGTTTCCTTCCTCATTCTCAACACTCTTTTTCTGATTACATCCTCTTCCATATAACTGACATATTGTTCTATAATTTCTTTAGTTTTTATGGCCTCATCCATGGTATACAATGGTGTAACATTTTCCATATGTCTATATTCTTCCATCTACTTAGCCATTTTCAATTCATTTTAGAAATAAGAACATAATTCCTTCACCTATTCATCCCCAATATATAGAATTGGGATCTAATATTTTTCTTATAGAAGGGCATAGTTATGTAAATAAAGTTCACACAACAAATTCTAGAGTTCATTGTGTTATTCTAATATAGAGTAAAGAATTTTCTATCTGATCTAATATCATATACCATATCAAAATTCATGCAAATATACTTGCGATGTAACATCTTCTCCTTTAAATATGTTGTATAAACACTTGATGGGGGTATACCACTCATCATCCCTAATGTTACTTGCATTGTGTCTTCTTATTTCTATTGCAGCATCTTAATATATTTTTCTTTGTCCTCCAATTCCTTCTTGTGTTTAGAGATGATGGATTCTATCTCCTTTTCCCATTTCCCTTTGAGCTTGTTAATGTAGGAATCCAATTGCAGCATCAAATTGTTAATATTTTGCCCCATAGTTTGTGTTACCATTTCACTACAAGATGGTTTTACAAGTTCGATGATGACTTCTTGAATAATAATTTGAGGCTACATTGGTGATACATTTTCTTATAGTAGATTATCATGTTGTGCTAATTCAAAAACTTGCTTAATGACTTGTTCAAATACTCCAGGTATTTTTTGGTGTTTAATTCCTCCTATTGCATCATCTTCTTTTCCCTCTTTATGTCTTTCCACTTCATGCTGAACTATTTCCTCATTAAAATTTAGTTCCTCTTGTTCTTCCATAGGTTATTCATGGTATTTTGTGTCATGAATTACAGTATCAATATCTCTATGTTATGTCTCTAAGTGTTGAGGCTCAAATTTTTCCTCTCTGGCTTCCAAATCACTATCTAGTGAGATGGGTTGTGACTGTGTTGGACTAGAGATTTTTGGCCTTTTTCCTAATCCTATGAGAGCACCTAGGTTTTTGGGAGTAGAATGAGAATATTTTAGTTTGGATTTGAATTGGAGGTTTTAGGAGAGGATATTTCTAATATATTTTCAACTATAAAAATTATTTCTTGAGTGATAAGTATAGGGTTTTCTTCAATAGAGACGGACCTTCGAAGCTAGGTGATCTTGAGGATGGGAAGTGGATGGTGTAACATTTGGCATATGTGTAGAGGAGATTTCAGTGATGCTCATTATTTTTATTCTTTTTCCCAACTAAGTCTCGATATTGTTTACCCCTAAAAATTCATCCCATGATAGTTGTAGATAATCCCTTTGCAGGGTGTGTTTGACCACTAGTGTTACTAAAAATCATGTGATAGTGTTTTCATACCCCTCTAAACTTATTTACTCATATCCTTAAGCATTTCATTCAATAAATTTGGAAAATTTACTTGGTTATTGTTCTTCAGATGATTCAATAATTTGAAATGCACTGTGCTTAATCTCAAATATCTCCCTTCACAAGTAAAGTACTAAATAACAAAATTGGAATCTTGTGTCCATAAGGGTTTAAGGGATGTTCTAAATGTACCTTGATTGTTTGAGATGAACTAGTCATCATCATCTAAAACTCCTTCTTGTTGTCTAAGGGCTGGCTTTATATGGAAATGGATCTCCTTAAGATGATAAACAAGTAACTTCTGCCAAAACTTCATCGCTTAACATTATTGTCAACCCTTTTACTCTTACCTCACCATCATTCAAGGTGTTTGCAAATTTTGTTACAATTACCTCATCAAAACCCTGAAACTTGTTGATATATTACATCTAGCCATGATTCTCAAAATACCAATTTTTTTTTATGATTTAGGAGTTGTAAATGCACATAAAGCTCATGTCTAATCAAATATCCTCCCATGGTGGATACGCAACTTTTCCTGTGTTCAAGATACACAACAAAATGATTTTCCTTTGAAATAATTTTGCACAAATGAGTTGTGTTGATGTATTTTCATCACTTGAAATTTATTTCGGGAAAAAAATTATTTGTGTAGGGGTTATTAATCGTAGTGGATGTGAAAATATTGAGTTAATGAAGCAAAATGATGTGACAACATTGGCTTATGTGGAGGGGTAAAGTGGACACATCATAGCTTGAAAGGAGGTGGTATTTTAATGTGGCACATGCATGATGACTTGGCATAACTCCTAATTAAATATAATTAATCTAATCATACTTTATTAAAGTGATAGATGGATGCACTTATCTCATTGTTTTCTTGCAATGATGGATGTGCATGTTTTATTAACTGGAGTCTTGGCTGCATGCAAGTTTCCTAACATTACAAAAATGGTTTAACTTTTTTAAGTTGCTCCTTATTGCAAATATAAAGGGAACTCCAATCAATTGGGGTGTCAATCATTCCTTGGATATCTTCCACGTGTGCATGCTTCCTTGATTTCTATTATGCAACCATGAATTCTACCAGATGCTACAAACAAACAAGGGCTTATTTCTTGTGGCTGTAAATGGAAATTTTGGTCATTGCATTCTCTCCTTGTGATGGAGATCATGCCCTTCTGCAATCACTTGTCATTAAACCTGCAAAACAAAAACTTACATAAAATAAATGGGTTAGCAGAGTGTTGATGATCACCTAGAAAGGTAGATCACAACACTTTTATTTGGCCTTAAAATATTTAGAAAGATGAATGCTCCAAGGATACTGAAATATCCTCAATACTCTACAATCCCATAAGGTGATCCAATAGGCTCAACCTCTGAGGTTGATTTTGATCTTCTTTCTCCATTATCCTCTAATCTCTTCTGAATAGTTACATGAATGAGCCTTTATCAACTATATTTTTTTATAATAGTAACTTATGGCCATTCACCAACAGCTTGAATCTCACAGGATCAATAATAGTAAGCTTCACAACTCCATTAGGGAATATATTCTCAATATCATAGGGTTTTAGCCACCTTTTTATGAGTTTTCCTATGTGATCCTTGTATTTTGAGTCAAATAGAAGTGCCCAAATCACCTTCGTAGAATTTTCTTGTCTTGATATACTAGTCATGCCATTTTATTCTTTATTTTGAACTAATTTTGTGTTATGGACTATTTGTTTCCTCAATTCATCTAACTCGTTGAGTTGGAGAATTCTTTTTTCATAGCTTCGATAAATCTATTCCTAGCTCAAGTGCAGTTCTCAATATTTTATGCTCAAATTATATTGGAAAAACAACATTCTTTCCATATAAGAGTTCAAATGGTGTGAAGCTATTTATGGTCTTTCATGTTGTGTTGAATGCTCAGACTACTTTTGGAAGTCTATCTACCCAATATTTTCTATGGAGTGTTATAGTCTTTGTCAATATGGATTTTATCTCTCTGTTTGTAACCTCTACTTGGCCATTAGATTGGGGATGGTATGGTATAGACTTCATATGTGTGATTTCATATTCACTAACCAAATCAAATTACATCAGCAGTAAAATGTTTCCCTTGGTCTATTACAATCTCCCTTGGGACTCTATATCTGGTAAAGATGTTTTCGTATAGAAATGTATCCACCTTCTCACTTTTATGGATTAGAAATTCTCTTACCTCGGTCCACTTGGTTAGGTAATATGTGCAAACTAGTATAGAATTATTTTCCTAAGATGGAGGATCTATAGGGATGATAAAATATAATCCCCATATATCAAAAGGATGTAAAACCAATTGAGGATGCAACAAAATATCATTAGAATTAGTGCTCTTTCCCATTATCTGGATATTATCACATCTCTTAATCTATAGTGTTACATCCTTGTGTAATGTTGGCCAATAGTAGCCAGTAGTCAACACCTTCTTCGTTGTTCTCTTTGCAAAAAAATTCCCTCTACAAGGTTCTTTATGGTAGGATCTAAGGACATCAAATATCTCATCATCATCTATAAACCTTATCATTACTTGATCTTGACCTATATGAAAGAGAAATATAGATATTTAAGAAAAAGGTAAACTCTTTTAAACTAAATACCTTTTCTCAGAGTATGAAAAATGTGGAGGTGTTTTACTTAAGACCAAGTAGTTGGCTATATTTACGTACTCAAGGTATTCTTGTATAAATAAAAAGTAGGTTCTCATCTGGAAATGAATCATAAAATACTTTTTACTCATGGTTGGTCTCCATCCTTGAGGGAAATATGCTACCAATTATATTTTCTAGGATTATTTACTATGGTGACACCAAATTATTGCAAGATGAGCATCCATCTTATGATTTTGATGATTACTACTAGTTTGTTTACAAAATACTTGATTCCAACATCATCAGTGTTAATTAACACTAAATATCTTGTGATATAATGTCTGAATTTTTTTATAAAATATACAACTACCAATAATTCTTTTTTTGTCATTGTGTAGTTCAATTCTTCATGTTGACATAGTATATTGCATAGTTCATAGTTCCATATTTTTTTCCTTAGACAACTCTAATAGCATGATCTGATGCATATGTGTGAATGTGAAAAGGAAGGTTCCAATCATATCCTCTCAACACAGGAGTAGTAGTTAACATCTTCTTTAAAGTTTGAAAATCACTTTCACATCTTTTAGTCCAGAAAAAATCAACATCCTTTCCTAATAATACAAAAAGTGGCATTGTAATTTTGTTGAAGTCTTGTATAAAGCTTCGTAGTACCCAAAGATGCCTTAAAAATATTCTAACATATTTTTGTTTCCTTGGTGTGGGCAGATTAGTTATGATAGACACTTTTGTTGGATCTACTTGAATTCCTTCTAAGGAAAGGTAGTGCCCCAACACTATACCCTCTAACATCATCATATAGCACTTCTCATTGCTCAAGGAAAAATTATGATCCTTGAATCTTCTTAAGACCTTATCCAGATTTTACATAGCCTCCTCAAAATTACTACCATGTATAGTGAATTCATCCATATAGACTTTCATGCAATCATTTTTCAAATCATAGAAGATACTTATGGATGCCCTTTGAAATGTAACAGTGCATTACACATGCCAAATGGGAGAACTGAATAGGAAAATTTCCCCCATGAGTATGTGAATATAGTCTTCTCTTGGTCCTCTTGTGCAATCTAGATATGATTGTAACCACTATATCCATCATAAATGAGTAATACTTTTTACCAACTAGGTTATCAAGAAATTAATCAATGAAAGGAAATGGGAAGTGGTCCTTATTTGTAGTTGAATTCAATTCTTTGTAATCCACACAAATTCTCCATTTCCCATTCTTCTTTGGTATAATTACAAGAGGTGATACCCACTAGCTATTTGATATGGGGTATATGAATCTAGCATCTATTAACTTCTAAAGTTCATCCTTCACAATCTGTCTTACTATTAGGTTCATGCATCTCTATAGATTTTTGATTGGTTTACAATCTTATTTGATGTAAATTTTGTGAGTACAAAGCCTAGGATGAATCCCACACATATCACCATAATCCCAAGAAAATGTTTTTTTATGTTTTTGAAGAAGATCAATCAACAATTTCTCTTGTTGTCTATTCAACATCTTGTTTACATTTAGTGGCATTCCTAGTGTTATTTCTACTTTCTTAGAGAGTTCCATCATTGAACACATGTTTCTACTAATATAATTTAATATGCAGTCATGAGGAATAAGTTGGTGAAAAATATAATTATTACCTAGAATATCCATGGTGCTTTGTTGCAGTAGGAATTGGTTCAAGGGACAACTCAAGCACCTTAATCTATCATCCACTTCTTCATTTCTTCCATATATGTTATGCATAATACTATATAGTACAACATCTTCTTCTTGATCTTGAAAAGTGCAAGATTTTTCCAACATCATCAACTGTTGGACAAATCATTGATCAAATTTTAGTTCTTTAACCCAAATTTTGTGATCATCATCATTCAATGGTTGGGAAAGGGTATAGAGTATAAGTTTCTTGGTACCATTTTCATTTTAGATAATCATCTGTCAAACTTGCACCATATAAATGCATATTCGGTGGCCAACCATGGCCATCCTAGTATAATATGGTAACCTTGTAGAATTTCCTTTAGTTGGAGGACAATGAAATAAAAAAGGTATTCCCAAGAGTCTACCACTAAAACAATGTCCTCAAGGATTCCTTCAGGTCTTGTTATTTATCTATCTACTAGTTGTTGGACTTAGTCCCTCCAACTTCAGTCATCCATGACTTGCTTGATCATGACATTTATTTCTACCCCTAAGTCAATCAGATTATTTTTAATTATAGTGTCATTGATAGTAACATTCACCAAAGGATGAAAATAAAATCCTTTGAAATATAGAGACTTAGGGTCACGATGGAGGGAAAGAGTGTGAACCCAGTGATTGAGAAGGAGGTCGACTGCAGGAAATAGAATGTTGTGCGGGTAGAGAAGGAACAGTGAATGCTTTTAGCCATGTTTTGAAGGGGTCACTTTGGTTGGTGGTGGAGCCCTAGACTAAACTCGGCCGAGATAATAAGGAGCCGAGCTATGCCCAAACCCTAGGGCTGTAGTGCCCACTCTCCTTTGACACTATTTAGATACTGATCCTGACACTATTGATCATATTTTGGACATTATTATGTTTTGATGTAGTATGATGTATCAGGTATTATTATGGACATTATTATGTTTTGATTAGTGTGATGGTTAGAGGTTAGACTACGGATTAATATTGATCTGGATTCAGCTATTATGCTTGAGGATCATTGAGACATTATTATTATTATGTGGATGATGATATACTAGTTGACATGGACAAAGTTATTGATGTTGATTTTAGACATGTGACATTGATATTATGAATAGCTCTAGTATATAAATCTATTGGATGATGATATAGTTGCAAAATTGAATTTAAATGATAAATTTTAAATTCTTGATAATCTTGTGATTTAGATTTAAAAATTGTATGTTGCTTATATCATTGCATGTTCTGATATGGCCACGAGGCCGAAGGGGTAATGTTATTTTTGCAGGTTAAAATCACAACAATGTCGGGGACCGAGACTAACCATATTGGAATTCAGTGTGAAATCAACAAGGGTCACCATGGCAACTGTGTTTGATCGGTGTGTTATGTTGTGTTAGGATTTCCATTAGTGTGACCTTGGGGCATATGTGTGTGTGGTTATTATGTGTTCCCTTTTTATTTATTGTTGTGTGTATTTTATTTTGTAATGTGCTTTTATTTTAATTATTTAAATATGATAGTATTATGTGGGAGACATATAGTTAAAATTTAATTAAATCAAATGGGATGTGGAATGTGAAATTAAATGTTTTTTCTTTGGTTGAAAATTTGTCTTTCCTCTCTTGGGTCAAATTTTCTTACTTGGGAGCTTGCTTTGTGGAGGGAGCTTGGACTGATTTGCATGCCCTTATTTTGCTGATTTGGGACTGTTTTCTTTTGGTGCAACAAAGGTTACTTGTTTTGGAATCAAGTCTCCACTATGGAGAGGTAGGCCCTCATGCATTTCATTTACTATTTTCCCTCTTTTAGCATGAACTTTGAATGTGATTGTGTTTGAAATTCTTTGAGGGTTGGGTAGAATGCCTAGGGCATGGTGTAAGAGAGAAGACTATGAGGTTTTATCAGAGGAGGGATAAGGGATTTGCCTTTGTTATTTGTTCTTGGGAGGGAGTGTTGGTTTGGGATCCACCTAGGATAAGAGTATGCTTGCATCTCTTGCTTTGGGAAGGTATAAGGGATAAATTTGGAGGAGGGATAAGGAGGGGTTGAGGAGGGATAAGATCTATGGGATTGCTATGATTTTGGTGGTTTGCTTTTGGTGGATTCCCAAATTCAACTTGGGAGGCATAAGGAGACCTCCATAGTTCTTGCTCTTGTTTGACTTTCTTGTTCAAGCGAATAAATTCAAAAGCAGATTGAGAACTGTTGTCTTGTTTTAAATTGTGCTTTTAATTGTTGTTTTTGTAATGTGAAAAGAATGTGGTTTGTTGTGAAAGAAGCCTTGTTTCCATGTGTTGGATTATCATGCTCCATTTCAATATGGTTGGGGCTCGGGGGCCAATGGGGAAAGATGGATTCTCTTTTCCCATTGGATGTCTTGGTTGGGTGGAGAGTGTTGCCTTCCCTCAATCCTTGTTGTTCCAAAGAAGAAAGAAGATGAATCAAGCATGCTGCTACTTAGAGAGTTTCACAGGTTTGACACCAATTGTTTTGAGAAAATCCTATGTAACCCTTCCCACCTTGAGTGGATGAATGTATGGATATTGTAATAAGATTTGTTTACCTGGTAATGGGAAGTTGTAATTGAATATGAGAATTGTAGAGAGCAATTATCTCTCTGTTTTTCCTTGAAAAGAAATGTAAAAGATATTACTTGAATTGTAATTGTACCTTAGAAATCAAATTGGAAAAATGATAAGTTGTAAAGTTATTGAATGATCAATGAAGAATGGTATTGTTTCCTTTAAATTTTGTATGGAAATGTATACTAGATTGTATTGTTGTCCATGAATGAATTTCTGTAAAAAAAAAAGGGATAAAACCTTTTGTCTCTGGAATGTTGAAAAATGATGCTTATGAAATGAAATTCAACATTATTTTCTTTGCAAACTGTCATGTTAAAATTGAAAATCAGAGATGCATTTTAATTAGAGTTGAATGTTTTGAATTGTGAAGCAATGAAATGGATCAAGTCATAATCTTATGCTCACCCAAAAGACAAGTCACCAAACCAGTAAACTCACTGTTTTAAAGTCAAAACTTGTAATGTGCATTTGATTAAATGAACAGTTCATATCTATACTTCTCAATTAATTTAAAAATACCATATGTTACTATGCTTAGACTATACCAAACCCAATTTGACAAAGTAAATTCGTGGAGACAACTTAACCAATGTAAATTTTGAATTAATCCCCTTCAAGGTCATTTTTCTGTCCCTTGGTGGAGAAAAACATAACTTGAATAAATGGTTAAATTTACACCTTGAAAACATTCAAACTCTTCCCTAAGTTGATCCTCCATGTCTATTTGACATGTTGAGTGAAGGAAGAGTCCAATTTTTATAAAATTTGCAAGTTTAAAACTGCCAGTTTGTAACTTAAAACCCTGCAGATCGATTTCTTAAAATTGACTCATGAAAATTCACAAAATTTGAAAATTTATGTTTTCTATGCAAAGAGGACTCTGAGAGATTTCTGAAAAGTCCAAGTTTTCTAAAAATGGAGTTCCCAATCAAAAGTTATGGCCATTTGAAGTTTTGCTTCAAAATGGCCATCCAAAAACCTAAATGAATTAATTCAACCTTAGAAAAATTTAAATTTTGAACTTTGGAAAAATTTCCTAAAAATTTCTGCAGCCCCGCCACCCTCTCATCCTATCATAAGTTTCCATGTGGCACCTTGGAGGGGCGGGCCCTTAATAAAAACTTAAAATTTTGAAAATTTTCCTTGGGAAAATTTTCCCAATTTTCCCTGCAACCCCACGGCCCCCAACCAATCACATGCTGACATGTGGTAGGGGGTGCACGGATCAAAACAGAAAACTTAACCTTTTTTTCCTTTGGAAAATTTTCACTTTTCTCCCCCAACCCCACAACCCCGCACCAATCACATGCTGACACATGGTAGGGAGGCCCGAGGATTTAGAATTGAAAACTTAACATTTTACACTTTTGGAAAAATTTCACTTTTTCCTCCACCGACCCACATCCCCGCAGCCAATGGGGTGTTGACATGTGTCCCCATGGGTGTGCAGGTCCGTGCAATTCTTTTAACCTTTTTGCCCCTTGGGCGAAAAATCCAAATTTCCTCCATCGGCTGCGACCAATCACAAAGCGCCACGTGGCAATTTGGGCAAGTGCAGAGGCATGGAGGAAAATTTTCCTTCAAAAAATTGAAAACTTGGTTTTGGGAAAAATTTCATGTTTTTCCCCGTGACTTACCAACCCGAACGAATCACGTGATGACATGTGGCATTTGGAAAAATTTCCCAATTTTCTCCCTAACCCCGCGGACCTCCCAAGGAAAATTTTCCCCTAAAACTTCGCCCGGCCATAACTTGAGTTCTACAAGGAGTTAGGAGGACTTATTTATATGGTTGGAAAGGTGAGGAAATTTCCTATCCAATGAGTCTAGTTTAGGAAAGTTTTGATAACTCTAAGTGTGTAAAAAAATTAGTTAAAGTTTAGGGCTTGATAAAGAGCAGGCCTGGGGATAAATTTCTCCTTGAACCTTAGTAAAACTTGTAACCTCCAAATTGGAACCTTGTAAACTTGTTATAAGATAAAAATGGAAATCTTGTGTTTGGTTAATCAGAATTTGTTCCAGAACCTATTTAGTTTCAAACTAGTGTCTTGCTACTTGTTTGTAGACCCTTCTTACAAAAAAAAATTATTCCATAATTTTCCTAGTTTGTTTCTTGGTCTCAAGTGGTAGTTGAAGTGGGCATTACACTTGGTATCAGAGTAGTGGTTCAAAAGCTTGGACCATTGGGCACACTAGAAACATTGAGACTTGAAACCTAAAACTAGAAAATTGATAATCTAGAAAACAAAACCGTTTGAAAATTGAACATGTTAGTAAACTTAGAAAACTAAAGGAAACTCAAGGTGATGACAGAGTCACCACCACCACCACCACCACCGGATCAGGGTTTAGCAGCTATCCTACCATAGATTTTGCAGACTCTCTAGGATGTTAATGCTTCCCTACGTGGAGGATCAGTAGGAGGGAACTCAGGAAGAAATGACAGAGATATTTCCATAGAGGGACATGTACCCCCTCTACTCAATGAGGAGAATGGAGGAGAGAATTTTCATGCAGATTCATTCAGAGTAGATTCACCACCTAGGAGGTAGGGTGATAGAGTTCTGGAGCATAGAGAGAGGTCTCGAGCCCTAGGCTTAGGGATGAGCTTATAGAGAGGCCCAGAGGCCATCAGACCATGGCTACAGATCACATCAGGGAAATCCTGAAGCTTAGGCCATCTCATTATTCAGGTGACATAGGGGATTCTAGGTAGAGGCCTGGCTGGTTAGCTTGAGTGGTTACTTCAAGCTTTGTCCTTGTTCTAGCAACATGAAAGCTTGTGTTGCGATCCATCTACTGAAGGATGGAGCTGGAGTATGGTGGAGGAAAGAGGAGTAGAAGCTCCATATAGACTCAGAGACAATCACCTAGGAGCTATTTGAGGAGAGATTCAGGAGCAGATACTTGCCACAGAGATTCATACAGCAGAGGATCGATGAGTTCCACGACCTTCAATAGGCTTCCCTTACAGTGGATGAGTATGAGAGTAGGTTCCTAGACCTACTTCAGTACATTGATTACATGCAGGATGAGCAAGTGCAGATCCACAAGTTCATCCGGGACTTAATGTGGACATTAGAGGTGCAAGCAGATCCACCGCCCATAGACATTAGCAGAGGCCATTGAGAAGGCCTACATTGTAGAGGAGACTCGGGGTAAAACCTAGCAAGCTAGAGACTAGGGTCAGGATCCATATTCAATAGTTGTAGGATAGTAAAGTGAGGGGGTCATCTCCTCCTCCCCGTGGTGGTTAGCATTCTTCACGGTCATCTTTTAGGCCATAGTAGCACTAGCGAGCAGCTCGGCCACCTTTTAGGCCTCCTCAAAGAGTTGATGTATAGAGAGGTCGAGCATGGGGCCTCCTAGGGGTCCCACCAGGACATAGGGTGGAGCTAGAGCTCACAATAGGAGCTCGACCACGAAGCCACAAAAACTATGGCTGGATCATCGGGGTCCACAAGACTCCTACCTCTAGGGCACCTTCTCGGTGGTGCTGCGGCAGTTTGGAGGACTTCAGTGATTGCTTTGGGTTTGGAGTAGTGGGACACTTTTGCGAGAGACTCGTCCCTTAATCCTAATGAGGGTAAGGCACCCATCTCAGAGCCTATAGTCGGAGACATGGGACGAGAGTCACAGGATCTACGCAGTGGTTGAGAACCACTAGGCTGAGCACCAGAGCATGGTCATTGAGACTACAGGTAGCATTGGAGGTGTTCCTACTTCTATATTGTTTGATTTTGGTTCTTCTGATTCATTTATTACACCATCCTTGGTAGAGTGATGCAGGCTGATGACTATTAGATAGGGTCATATTTGGGATGTTGAAATGGCTTCGGGAGCCAAGGTCTCTATAGACTCCTTAGTAAAGGAGTGTGTTGTTAACTTGGGACCATTCACCACCACTTCAGATCTTCGCATACTTCCTTTGGGCTTGTATGGAGTCATTTTAGGCATGGATTGGTTGACTACACACAGGGATAGGATGGATTGCTGTCATAAGACTTTATCTTACGCAGACAATCTTGGAATTGAGTCGGTGATTTCTAGGGTCGGAGACTGTTTCTATTCGCACTATCTCTGCTATGAAGTTCAAGTGGTGTGTGCAACGGGGTTGTCAGATGTATGCAGTCATAGTCAGTGACTGCAGGATAGAGGATGGGTCTAGTGGGCCATCGCTAGATGACCATTCCATTTTGAGAGAGTATGCAGATGTGTTTCGGGGAGCTACCGGGGATGCCACCCCCACATGAGATTGATTTCCATATTGATCTATTTCTAGGAGCAGAGCCTATCTCACAAGCTCCTTATCGGATAACCACCCCGAGCTCTGCGAGCTCAAGTTGCAACTAGAGGGCCTTCTGAGAAAGGCCTTATCCATCCTAGTGTATACCTTGGGGTGCACCGGGTTATATTTGTTAAGAAAAAGGATGGATCCTTGTGGTTGTGCATAGACTACCACCACCAATAAGGTAATGATCAAGAATCATTATCCCCCTGCCTCACATTGTTGACTTGTTTGATCAAATGAAGGAGCCATGGTGTTCTCTAAGATTGATCTCAAGTCGTGGTACCATCGATCGATTGAGGATTACAGAGGCGGAGACATTCATAAGACTGCTTTTCATACAAGGTATGGGCACTATGAGTTCACAATGGTGCCTTTTGGTTTGACGAATGCCCCCGCAGTGTTTATGATTTTGATGAATGGGGTATTCAAGACCTTTTTATATTGTTGTGTGCTCATCTTTCTTGATGAAATTCTGATTTACTCACATACGTGTGAGGAGCATGAGGGGCACCTTCGTCAAGTTCTTCAGTGTCTTCATGAGTAGCAGCTTTACGGGAACTTGGAGAAGTGTGCTTTCTTTTAGTCAGAGATTCAATACTTGGGTCATATCATCTTAGGTGAAGGTATCACAGTCAATCCTTCTAAGATTAGAGCCATTATGGATTGGCCAAAGACCCCACTACAAAGGACAGAGGTGCACAGTACACATGGCGTTAGTAGGTTATTACAAGATCTTTGTGCAGCACTTCTCTTAGATAGCACACCCCATCACTTCCCTTCAGTGGAAAGGGAAGAAGTTTGTTTGGTCGACAGAGTGAGCGAGGCCTTTAGGAAGCGAAGGAATATCTCACTACGACACCCATTCTTGTAGTGCCAGATCCATAGGGGGAGTTATTTGTTTACATAGATGCTTCTTTAGTGAGATTTGGAGGTGTGTTGATGCAGGATTGCAGGGTTGTAGCTTTTGAGTCTCGCAAACTCAAGGATCACGAGCTTAATTATCCTACCCATGATCTTGAGCTTGCGGTGGTTGTGCATGCTTTGGTTAGATGGAGACATTTTCTTCTTGGACAAAGATTCACACTCAGGATAGACCATTTGAGTCTTCACCACCTCTTCATGTAGCCCAATCTAAACACTCATCAGAGGCATTGGATGGAATTGCTTTGTGAGTATGACATGGAGATAGAGCATGTGAAGGGGAAGGAGAATGTGGTTACAGAAACGCTCAGTAGATGGAGAAATTTAAGCATGGCTACTTTAGTGAGCATAGATTTACAGAGTAGGATTCTTCAGCAGCTTCCTCTTGATAGTTTTTACATTATAGCTCGAGCAGAGATTGAGTCCCAGAGCCCCCTTGAGGGGAAATTTGATGGTTTCTCACTAGAGGCAGATGGTCTTCTCAGGCACAGAGGTTAGATATATGTTCCCAGAGATGGAGGCTTGAGACAGGACATATTGATTGAGGCACATCATGCACCCTATTCAGCCCATCCTGGGGTGAAGAAGATGCATGCCACTTTGAGACAGTTATACCACTGGAGAGGACTTTGCAGGGATGTGGCTCAATGTGTCATACTGTTTAGAGTGCCAGAAAGTGAAGGCTGAGCATCAGCATCTAGCTGGCCTTCTTTTTCCTCATGTTATACCGGAGTGGAAATGGGACACCATTTCCATGGATTTCATTGTTGGGTTACCGATGTCGAGATATCACCACAATGCCATCATGGTTACGGTTGATAAATTGACAAAAGTAGCTCACTTTTCACCGGTAAAGACCACATATATAGCTAGTGTATTGGCACGTGTCTACTTGGATGAGATCGTCAGATTGCACGAGAATCCCACAGAAGATCATTTGTGACCATGATCCCTTGTACACTTCACATTTATGGACTACCATGTAGTATGTCCTTGGGACAAAGATTAACTTTAGCACAACTTATCACCTGAAGATAGATGGACAGACCGAGTGAATAAATCAGATTTTTGAGGATATGCTCAAGATGTGCGTGATGCATCAATGAGTCTAAGTGAGAGGAGTATATGTATCTTATGGATTTTACCTACAATAATAGTTTCTAGAGTTCTATAGGCATGGCTCCTTTCCAGGCCTTATATGGTAGGGAGTGTAGGACACCCCTTATCTGGGATAGATTGGAGGATAGAGTATCTCTCGAGACCATATCTTTTATAGGACATAGAGCAGCGGTAGTGTTTATCGGGCAGAGATTACACATGAGGCACAAGATAGGTAGAAGAAGTGCATTGATTAGCGTAGGACCGAGCATAATTTTAATGTGGGCATGAAGTTATTCCTTCATGTTAGGCCACATAACAGCCCGATCCGTTATGGAAAAGGTTCTAAGTTAGCTCCTCGGTTCATTAGACATTCTAAGATCTTGGAGCGTATCGGCCCATTGGCCTACCATCTAGCATTTCCACCCAACTTGTCTCATGTACATGATGTGTTTCATGTTTCTATTTTTAGGAGATATATCATAGATCCTTCTCATGTGCTGGATTGGACATCATTTCAAGTGCAGGATCAGGGACAGTTGATGGTGGAGCCCATCCGTATTATAGATCGCAGGACCCTGGGCCTTTGAGGTAGACATATTGATCAGGTACTAGTGCAGTGGGATAGATATGATGAGACTGTATCCACTTGGGAGGATGCTACTGTTTTACGAGTGTAGTTTCCACATTTGTTCCAGTGACTTCCAGGAGGAAGTCAAGTCTAAAGGAAGGGGATGTAGTGCCCACTCTCCCTTGACACTGTTGTTTAGATACTGATCCTGACACTATTAATCATATTTTGGACATTATTCTATTTTGATGTAGTATGATGTATCAGGTATTATTATGGACATTATTATGTTTTGATTAGTGTGATGGTTAGAGGTTAGACTACGGATTAATATTGATCTAGATTCAGCTATTATGCTTGAGGATCATTGAGACATTATTATTATTATGTGGATGATGATATACTAGTTGACATGGACAGGTTATTGATGTTGATTTTAGACATGTGACATTGATATTATGAATAGCTCTAGTATAGAAATCTATTGGATGATGATATAGTTGCAAAATTGAATTTAAATGATAAATGTTAAATTCTTGATAATGTTGTGATTTAGATTTTAAAATTGTATGTTTCTTATATCATTGGATGTTCTGATATGGCCACGAGGCCAAAGGGGTATTGTTATTTTTGCAGGTTAAAATCACAACAATTTCGGGCAACTAGAGACTAACCATATTGGAATTCAGTGTGAAATTAGGAAGGGTCACAATGGCAACTGTTTTTGATCGGTGTGTTATGTTGTGTTAGGATTTCCATTAGTGTGACCTTGGGGCATATGTGTGTGTGGTTATTATGTGTTCCCTTTTTATTTATAGTTGTGTGTATTTTATTTTGTAATGTACTTTTATTTTAATTATTTAAATATGATAGTATTATGTGGGAGACATATAGTTAAAATTTAATTAAATCAAATGGGATGTGCAATGTGAAATGAAATAATTTTTCTTTGGTTGAAAATTTGGCTTTCCTCTCTTGGATCGAATTTTCTTGCTTGGGAGCTTGCTTTGTGGAGGGAGCTTGGACTAATTTGCATGCCCTTCTTTTTCTGATTTGGGACTGTTTTCTTTTGGTGCAACAAAGGTTGTTGTTTTGGAATCAAGTCTCCACTATGGGGAGGTAGGCCCTCATGCATTTCATTTACTGTTTTTCCCTCTTTTAGCATGAACTTTGAATGTGATTGTGTTTGCAATTCTTTTAGGGTTGGGTAGAATGCCTAGGGCATGGTGTAAGAGAGAAGACTATGAGGTTTTATCAGAGGAGGGATAAGGGATTTGCCTTTGTTATTTGTTCTTGGGAGGGAGTGTTGGTTTGGGATCCACCTAGGATAAGAGTATGCTTGCATCTCTTACTTTGGGAAGGTATAAGGGATAAATTTGGAGGAGGGATAAGGAGGGGTTGAGGAGGGATAAGGTCTATGGGATTGCTATGATTTTGGTGGTTTGCTTTTGGTGGATGCCCAAATTCAACTTGGGAGGCATAAGGAGACCTCCATAGTTCTTGCTCTTGTTTGGCTTGCTTGTTCAAGCCTATGTGTTGTTTGAATAAATTCAAAAGTAGTTGAGAACTGTTGTCTTGTTTTAAATTGTGCTTTTAATTGTTGTTTTGTAATGTGAAAAGAATGTGGTTTGTTGTGAAAGAATCCTTGTTGCCATGTGTTGGATTATCATGCTCCATTTCAATATGGTTGGGGCTCGGGGGCCAATGGGGAAAGATGGCTTCTCTTTTCCCATTGGATGTCTTGGTTGGGTGGAGAGCATTGTCTTTCCCCCTTCCTTGTTGTGATCCAAAGAAGAAAGAAGATGAATCAAGCATGCTGCTGTTTGGAGAGTTTCACAGTTTGACAGTCAATTGTTTTGAGCAAATCCTATGTAACCCTTCCCACCTTGAGTGGATGAATGTATGGATATTGTAATAAGAGGTGTTTACCTGGTAATGGGAAGTTGTAATTGAATATGAGAATTGTAGAGAAGAATTATCTCTCTGTTTTGCCTTGAAAAGAAATGTAAAAGATATTACTTGCATTGTAATTGTACCTTGGAAATCAAATTGGAAAAATGATAAGTTGTAAAGTTATTAAATGATCAATGAAGAATGGTATTGTTTCCTTTAAAATTTGTATGGCAATGTATACTAGATTGTATTGTTGTCCATGAATGAATTTCTGTCAAAAAAAAGGGATAAAACCTTTTGTCTCTGGAATGTTGAAAAATGATGCTTATGAAATGAAATTCAATGTTATTTTCTTTGCAAACTGTCATGTTAAAATTGAAAATCAGAGATGCATTTTAATTAGAGTTGAATGTTTTGAATTGTGAAGCAATGAAATGGATCAAGTCATAATCTTATGCTCACCCAAAAGACAAGTCACCAAACCAGTAAACTCACTATTTTAAAGTCAAAACTGGTAATGTGCATTTGATTAAATGAACAGTTCATATCTATACTTCTCAATTAATTTTAAAATACCATATGTTACTATGCTTAGACTATACCAAACCCAATTTGACAAAGTAAATTTGTGGAGACAACTTAACCAATGTAAATTTTGAATTAATCCCCTTCCAAGGTCGTTTTTCTGTCCCTTGGTGGAGAAAAACATAACTTGAATAAATGGTTAAATTTACACCTTTAAAACATTCAAAATCTTCCCTAATTTGATCCTCCATGTCTGTTTGACATGTTGAGTGAAGGAAGAGTCCAATTTTTATAAAATTTGCAAGTTTAAAACTGCCAGTTTGTAACTTAAAACCCTGCAGATTGATTTCTTAAAATTGACCCTTGAAACTTCACCAAATTCCAAAATTGATGTTTTTGTGCAAAGAGGACTCTGAGAGATTTCTGGAAAGTCCAAGTTTTCCAAAAATGGAGTTCCCAATCAAAAGTTATGGCCATTTGAAGTTTTGCTTCAAAATGGCCATCCAAAAACCTAAATGAATTAATTCAACCTTAGAAAAATTTAAATTTTGAACTTTGGAAAAATTTCCTAAAAATTTTTGTGGCCCCGCCACCCTCTCATCCTATCATAAGTTTCCACATGGCACCTTGGAGGGTGGGCCCTTAATAAAAACTTAAAATTTTGAAAATTTTGCCTTGGGAAAATTTTCCCAATTTTCCCCGCAACCCCACGGCCCCCAACCAATCACGTGCTGACACATGGTAGGGGTGCGTGGATCAAAATGAAAACTTAAACTTTTTTTTTTACCTTTGGAAAATTTTCACTTTTCTCCCGCAACCCCATGGCCCCACACCAATCACGTGCTGACACGTGGCAGGGAGGCCCGAGGATTTAGAATTGAAAACTTAACATTTTGCACTTTTGGAAAAAGTTCACTTTTTCATCCACCGACCCACATCCCCACAGCCAATGGGGTGTTGACACATGTCCCCATGGGTGTGCAGGTCCACGTAATTCTTTTAACCTTTTTACCCCTTGGGTGAAAAATCCAAATTTCCTCCGCCGGCCCACGACCAATCACAAAGCGCCACGTGGCAATTTGGGCAAGCGCGGAGGCACGGAGGAAAATTTTCCTTCAAAAATTGAAAACTTGGTTTTGGGAAAAATTTCATGTTTTTCCCCCATGACCCACTGGCCCGAACAAATCATGTGATGACACGTGGCATTTGGGATTTTTTTCCCAATTTTCTCCCTAACCCCGCGGACCTCCCAGGGAAAATTTTCCCCTAAAACTCTACCCAGCCATAACTTGAGTTCTACAAGGAGTTAGGAGGACTTATTTATATGGTTGGAAAGGTGAGGAAATTTACTATCCAATGAGCCTATTTTAGGAAAGTTTTGATAACTCTAAGTATGTAAAAAAACTAGTTGAAGTTCAGGGCTTGATAAAGAGTAGGCCTGGGGATAAATTTCTCCCTAAACCTTAGTAAAACTTGTAACCTCCAAATTGGAACCTTGTAAACTTGTTATAAGATAAAAATGGAAATATTGTGTTTGGTTAATCATAATTTTTCCAAAACCTATTTAGTTTCAAACTAGTGTCTTGCTACTTGTTTGTAGACCCTTCTTACAAAAAAAAATTATTCCATAATTTTCCTAGTTTGTTTCTTGGTCTCAAGTGGTAGTTGAAATGGGCATTACAAGGGCTCTAAGAACAACTATGTATCCATCTGGAGCTGGTGGCCTAGGCAGGGATGGTAGTAGGAATAAGGGAGCTGGAGATTCAGATAGTCATGGCTCGGTGCATACCTAGAAGGCTACCTCCTTCAAAGATGCACTTGAAAACAAGGGTGGCCGATCCTCAAGAAAGAATACATCAAATAACTAGGCCTATCTGGTCGACCTGGCCGAGGAGATTCCTTCACTCACCATAGACAATCCAAAAGTTGAAGAATATTTCAAAACCTTATCATGGGATGTGGTTATTGGTAGGTTTAATGGTTTTTGGCCTTCCTCCTCAGATCTGTATCAGTGGGTTTTCAAAAATTGGACCAAAAATGTGAAATTTCTCTCTATTCCAAAGGCTTTTTCATTGTCCATTTTAGGGAACCTAAATATTACCAATGTTTTTTGACAGATGGTCCTTGGTTCTGGGGATATGCAGGTTTATTTATCACTCCATGGTTCCCAAATTTTGATCTGAATACTTATTCAGTGGCCAAAACACTAGTTTGGGTCAGGCTTCCTAACCTCCCCTTACATCTGTGGTATGCCCTGGATGATATTGGGAACATTTTGGGAAAATTTATAAAAGAGGACCTAGATAGAACACATTCAGGTCTATGTTCGTTTTCCCAAATTTGTATTGAAATTGATTTAAGCAAAGGAATACCTGATCGAATCAACCTTAAATTTGGTGATTTTTAGCATACCCAGGTCTTAGACTATGAGAATACTACATTTTAGTGTAGATTATGTAGAAATACGGGCCATTTGCAAGCTTCATGTCCCTTCAATAAGAATCAAAAATCTGGAAAAAAATTGGATCGACATCTTTGAGTGGATGGGGCTCTGTAAACCCGACTTGGTATCTGCATCAAATTTTAAAGATAATCCAAATAATTTTACCTCTCGATGGTAAAATTGTTACAGAGAAGAATGATACAGAGATGGGATTTCAAGAAAATCACCTGGTTATAGGTGGTTTGAAAAGGGGACATACTTCTGAAAGTTTGGAATCAGAGCAGGATTCAGTGCCAGAAAATTTGATGGCTTCGGCAAATCCCAGTGACCTTGCGCTAGTTATTTCATCTGATCTAGGAAAATGGCAAGAGGTAAAGAAGCGGAAAAATAAAAAAGGACACATGGGCAGCATTGATGATTATTTTCCATCCCAGGGTGGGAAGTATTTCTAGGATATTTTTATCTTTGTTAAGTGGTAGGAAGCTGTTGTTTTGGCTATTATAGCCCTTTTGTTCTCCTGAGGAGTTGGCCTCATCTTAAGGATTAGGGAATGGGTCCCTTCAACCCACTTTATCAATAAAAAAACATTCACCAAAGGACTTTCGGGAGCTATGTACTTAGGTAGCACAGAGTTTCCAAGCATGATTTCAACCAACTATCCAATGAATTGTACAATGGATGGATCTTTCCTTCTACTACCTAGCTTCATTACGCGTATATCATTGATCATCTTATTGTAGATAGGAACATCCTTGATATCTTGAATGAGTGGGATTTTCACACAAATGCCCTTCACCTTGATTGACAAAATCAAAATCAAAATATGATTTTAGGTAATACTTTCTTTCTTGGAATCTTTCTATAAATGGGGGTCCATTGAATTGCATTTTACTTTTTCTAGAATTATATTCATGTTGCTTGCGGATCATCTTGCAGCTTTCTTCTATCTTTATTACGAGATCATCTTACAACTATGGTTCGTTTGTTATCTCTATGATTATAGGTTTACTTGGTGGCTCAAGTGCTCTTCTTGAGCAGAGATGAATATTATTGATATCAACCAAATAAGAAGAATATTGGGTTGATTCAGTGTTATGGGTTTGAGAAGATTTATTATTTGGGTTAGGCATTGGTTGAGAGCTATATTAGGGGTTTGGCATCAAATATTTTCGATGTGGGTAGGGAGGTTGCTGGTAGGTTTTTTGGTAATTAGGAGGTTGATTTTCCCATTATTGTCCTCCTCTCCATGGTTTTTTCCATGAATAAGGGGGTTATTTCCACTATTGGCCGAAAAACTAAGGTTTCCATGGTTGTTGGTATTTTCTATGGTAAGGAGCCCAACCTTGTTGAGTATTATCCTAAGGTGGGGTTTGCATATATGAACTACTATCCCAATTTTGAAAATATGACATGGGATATTATGACATACCTATTTGTCTTAGAGGTCGTGTCTTCGTATGGGAAATGTAGAAAATATTCCCATCCTCCATTTTTATCATTTTAAACTCAGGTGCAGCCTTTTTCCCTCTATAATGTTTTTCATTCCCCTATATGTACAATCATATTTCTTTCTTTCAAAATAATGGGAAAACTATTTAATTTTTACCTCTGCATCCTCTCTTTAGTAATTTTTATGTCCTTAGAAACAATAGTCTAATCCCATGATCGTCGGCCTATCACCCAAAGAGCGTTGGCCGCTCACTCGAGGCACACATTGGTGATTATCCCCTCCTTTATGTGATTGTTATGAGAATACATCCCCTACAAACATAATATTATATGGAAGAAGGGAAATAACCATTCATTCATTCTGAGGGTCTTAGGATGAGTTTCCATATAAATGCATTCATTTAGATAACAAGGAAAATATCAAATAGATAATGAGATGATAATACAAAGAAAAGGCACTAGGGTTTATACCCATGAACAATGTATATATTTTAAGAGAAAGCCATATATTCATATTACTCTCTATTCAAGAACCACATTACATTCCTTAAGGCCATTACAGACCAAATGTATTAATACAGATAAGACTTATACATTAGAATCCTAAACTATGCTTTCTAGATTATAAAGATGTTCATAGACCCATCCCTCTAGATATGTCATCTCTCCTATAGCCTTCCTAATGAGAATCCCTAGAACCCATCACTATTTCTACAGAGCTTCACCTCTCCTCTTCTTCTTCTCTACCTCTCTTGATATCTCTCTTGACACCCTTTTCTTCTACCCAAGCATCTCTATATATAGCTTTAGCATCCACCGCCATGCCTTCCTGAAGTAATAGATCGGTTTCCAAGTGTCCATGTGGTCCTTCAATGGAGCATGCTTCTTCCCATCTAAGCTCTCCAATTTCTACAATGATGTCTTTCTGGATCCTTCCATCATATGGAATATTCCTTCCTTGACCATCGATTTTACAGGCTGGCACCTTATCCACTCCACATGCTCAGTCAGTCACTCTTTTCTCGTATACTTCCTAGGACTCCAAATATGGCTAAGTCCTAAACCCTTTCCTTTTCCTTGTACATGTGCCTTGGGTTCTGCTAAATCCTTCTAAAACCCTATCCTACATGCCTTTACCCTGCACTCCCTTCTTCATAGAGGTCTTGCACACACACACACTTTATTTTACTTAGCCAATATTTTAAGGCCCAACATCACCCCACACTAAGCTTATTCTACATCCTCGGAAACACTTCTCTTTAATTAAAAAGATTCATCAGCTCTGAATAGTTGGAAAAAGAATGAAGGAATGAAGAATTGGGAGAAAGAATGAAAGAATGAAAGAATGGGGAAATGAGCGAGAACATTTTCATTGTTGAAGGAGGAGCGGAAATCCTTCCCTATATTTACCTCTAGCTTCTCCCAGGCATTAACCTCGCTCTGTGTTTGCTAACAGAGGTCACCTACTAGGGTGCTTACCTCCTCAAAGCTTATCCCTTCCCCTTGGCACTCATCATTTCAACAATTCCTTCTAGTTGTTTTCCCAAATCCTCGAGGGCGTCCATCCTTTGGGTGATCTAGGGGTATAATTCCTTCAACTGGTTTTTATTGAGCCTTATATGGTCTCAATAGCCTCTTATTTCTTCTCCACCTTGGCCAAGATCTTATCCCACTCTGCTCTGTTACCCTTATTCTTCTGCTGGAACTCCTTGAGTTCCTTCTCATGTGTAGCGACCAAGATGTTTGTTACTCTATCTCTATTAGCACAAGTGTCATAGGCAGCTTCAACAGCTTATGTGACAGCCTTCATATCGGTAAGGAGTTTAGTATACTGAGAAACAATCCCTATTACCTTCATCTTTTCTTCTCTCTCTTGGTGTGATAGTGCTTATTTTGTGGACTCTAAGGAAAATGGCTGCCTCTCCATAGTGAGGGTGTGAGTTAATTCCTCTTAGGCCTTTGCAAAGGTTGATTCATATTTTTCTTGGAAGGTGCTAGGTCAGGATGATTTAAAACAATAGCATCCATAATCATGTCTATTTTCTTACGTAATTCACACACCCTTTCATTTCCTCTTTTAGTTCACACCTTAGTTGTGCAGGTTATCTCTTCTTGCTTCAGGTCCTTGCTTTTCTCGAGAAGTTCCTCCTCCTTCTTCTCCAATTCTATCTCTAGGAATCTCACCCTATCATTCCTTCCAAAAATTTTGGCCTCAACCTCAACTGAAACCTTGTTGAGTGCATTACATACTTTCTCATCTAACAACCATTGAGCATTAACCAGGGGGTTTATCCCTTTTTCTCTGCATCTTCATTAGCACCCTTGGATTACCTTGAACTCAGGTTCATCGACATGGGATTCAAATGCCCAAGATAGCATCTTCCTGGTTCATGGGTATGCACCTTCTATTTCAAATGAGGGCATGACCAGGAGTTGTTATATTAGCACGGTGCTCTGGAACCATGTACATAGCACCTTACTTGGATCATTGATGTAACCCATTCCTTGTCCTTGTGTTACCACCATGCTCTTCTCATCGTATGCATCCTTTAGAAATCTCACAACCAGGACTAGGTCTCCTCATTCTACATACTCCTTTCCAATGCTTTCTTCCTCAATTTCCTTCATCACTTCATCTGTGTTGCCCTCTACTTCCTGATCTCGCTAAATTTTTTATGATGCCTGCCATTGCTCTCTCTATGGCTTCCTTTATCTTCTCATTGGTGAGGCTTAGGTTCCTCGATATTTTTGTATACTTCTTCACTCACCCCATTTCCTTGAGCATCTACTTATTCCTCGCCATTCTTCCCTTTGCTTCCTTCTTCTTCTGAATCATGTATATCATACAAAGATGATTATGAACTTCTTCATCCTCATAGTCATTATTCTTTCCCTTGTAGGCCTCCAAGTCCTCTGTTTCCTCTTAATCTTCCTTCTCCATCACCTTCTATTTCTTCCTAACTGGTGATTCCAGTATAGGAGACTCTTCCCTCCCTTTATCTTCAGTGGGTAAATCCTTCCTTAGCAACTCTTCTCTTGTGAGGGGCTCCTCTTACTCTAGTTCCTCTTTTTCTAGGATCTTCTCCTTGACTGGGAACTTCTTCCTGCACACGTAAGTACTTGGCTTAGTGTTTGTTTCAGCACACCCTAATATTTTGTTTTCTACACACTTGGTGCCTTCTTCTCATGTGCCTCTTCTATATCCCTCTTCTTCGGTGTGGCCTTCTTTCTTCTTGTGGGGTCTTCTATAATGTATGCATCATTCTCTAAGTATGCACCCTTCTCAAACTTTGGCCTTATGCGTAGATATACCCTTGTTGTAATTCTTCCATGATCGGTAGCATTATTTTTATCATCTACACTTCTTGGGAGATATATTTCTCCACATATGCACACTTCTTCAGATATACAATCTTCCAAAGACAGACCCACGGTGTCTTAGTCTACCTCACTAAGGTCAAACCTTAGTCTCTTGGCCTCATAAAATAGTTGACCCCTACTTGGAAGTATTGTGCGGTGAAGTAAAATGGCAACTTGCACCATGGACTCTTAGTCCCATATATTAAGGTGAATTAGCCAATACAAAAATGTTGATATACAACAAAATCCACTTCCCCATCTACGAGCATGGGAAACTACTCAGGTATCCTCCACTCTTCCCCAAATGTGTCACGCATCCACTTGTACCATTTTTCCAGGCACACCTTGTGAGAAGTCGTCATGGTCTCACAAGTATATTTTTCAAAAAAATATGAGCAAGGAATTTTCTTCTCAATACTCCCATACAAACTTCTCTGGCCCATTGGGAACTCCAATCTTTGAGAAGATGATGGTGAGGAGAATGTTTCCAAATAGTATCTTCTCTCCTTTATGCATGTTGCTAATGATCTCATCTACAATATAGGTGGATAATTTGTAAATGGTGCCTTCATAAATCTTTTGGCATACATTCAGCCATGCCTTGTTCACTTATGTCCACCTTTCTTGATCATTCATCTTGGTAACCAAGTACGTGGCCATTCTCATAACAGGTCGGGGATATCTGTGATATCAAAATAGCTGAAACCCTTTTTGTATTCATAAGCCTCCATAGTTTCCTTGATGGCCTCCTTATCATCCAAGTCGTCATCTATGGAGCCTCCTTCGCAAATCATGCCAGTGAACTTTGATATGAGTTGAGGAGTTATGCACATTTTGTGGCCTACAAAGTAAAATTGGTCTTCGTGCACATGCGATATCAACCATTGGTATAACCACCTAGGCTTGTCAAAATAAGGCAACTCATATAATTGCAATAACCTGGCCTTCTCCAACCTCACCTTCACTACATCACTATAGAGATGGCATTCCTTCCAAAGTGTCCTCTTGTTAGTTGGAATAACCAGTTCCCAACACCATATCTTTTTCTGTAGTTCTTGTGCAATGATTGTAGTCACTTACGGCCATGTTCCTCAAGTGAAACTCCCATTCTTTCCCTAGCAACAGTCCATCTAGGTACTACATACCACTCTTCATTGGAACTAGTGATGGAAGTGGTTTGTTTTACTTTTCCGTTACCCTTCTATTTCTTTGGCGATATGGTTTCCTTCTTTGGTGCCATTCTACTTGTCGAGTTAAAACTTAAATTCCTCCTTACTCTTCTCTACTACTCTACTCAACTCTAAGGCTCAAATCTGTGAATAATCATCCTACCTCCATGCCCTAGATTCCAAAACCTAACTAGGAAAACCCTTTCACAAAACAACGTACTCCAAAAGTACACTCTAGTTCGTAGATCAACCTAGTTGTGCACTTAGATCTCTATGATTCTTCTTCCTTCACATAAATCTCTCTAGATGCCCTAGTTTGTAATATCTCTTCCACTTTGTAATCGCAAGGTAAAATAATGATTCACCTAACCACATACTTATATCTTTTTCCTCCTTTCCAATAATAAATTATATGCCAGCTACCAATGTACTTAACATTAAATGTAGATTTTTCCACTAAATCTGACCTTAAGCTCCCTTACCCACGCACCCAATCCTAAGTAAAAACTCTTTACAACCTTCGGTGCATAAAATCCTTACTGACCGAAGATTATTACACACGCATCTGTGGTGCCAATGCACCTCTTCTGTCCTTTACCTAATTTTTTCCCTTTATTACTTCATGTTGTTCTTGTGCTTTTCCTTATCTATACATGGTATTTATAAATCCTTATCCTAACACCAACCATTCTCATCCACCATTTTCCCATGCACTTTCTATCCTTCAACTGGGCCATTTTAACTTTTACTACCAGCTTATACTTCACTTCGCACTACTCCACCCCACACTAAAATAGATGTGCGGTCCTTTACGCATACACAACCTTTTGAAAATAATGTGGTTACTTCGGCGCCTGGTGTAAAACAGAACAACGAAAAGGAATGAGCAACGAGAAAGGGAAACACAAAAAATAAAAATGCATAAAGAGAAATCCTAAGCTAACTAGCAATACTACCTTATTTAAAAACACAAAGAAGGCTTATTTATAGTAGGGCTTCAACCTACTCCCATTGAAATGGCTAGGTAACTTCGTCCCATCTAGTGCTTGTAATTGACATGTGCCTGAATCAAGGATGTACAAGATGATGTAAGGGCCCAACCAATGGAATTTCAACTTCCCAAGATGGCACAGAGATACTTGGAATCATACAAAAAAACCATCTTCCCAACCTCAAACTGTTTGTTCTTGATATGATGATCATGCCATGCCTTTTTCTGGCCTTTTTAGTCTTCGACTCCATCTTGAAAGTGATTTTCTCTTGTCTACTACATCAATCTAGCAATCCTTTCCTTGAGCTCTTGTTCATCATCTAAACCTCCAGTGTGTGCTATATATAGTGATGGTAACATGAATTCAACGGGTAAAATAGCCTCTACACCAAACACTAACTGAAATAATGTGGCCTTGTTCAATATTTTGTAGGTTATCGTGTATGCCCATAAAACGGATGATAATTTTTCATCCCAATAATGTATTTTGACATCACAAATCTTGGTCAACATGTGACTTAGTATCTTGTTAAATTCCTCAGTAGTTCCATTTTCCTATGGATGATATGGGGTAGTCTTGTTATGGGCCACCATAAACTCTACTAGCAAAATCATGACTGTTTCATCAAGAAAATGCGTACCCCTATCACTAGTCAAGCTCAAAGGACATACATACCTACTGATTATGTTTTCCCATAAGAATCTAGTAGTTGTCATTGTAATGTAATCCTTTGTAGGTGACACATCTGCCCATATTTTCAAGTAATTAGTGCAAGTAATGATATACCATGAACTAGTACTTTACACAACTAGTGAAATTGGTACTTTTCAAATGGCTCTACATTGGCTATCGCCCTAATGGCATCTCATCCCTCTTACAATGTTTTACCAAGTGCTTACAATGGTTACATGCCTTGCAAAATTCAATATAATCCTATTAGATGGTTTCCCACTAGATTCCTACAAGTAAAAAAATTTCACGCAGTTGCATTTCCTGCATAGTGTCCTCCTATAATCCCACCATGCACTTCTTCCATAACCACTATGCACTCATTTTCTAATACGCATCATCACATAACCTCATCACGACCTAACTTATACAAATCTCTGCTAATCAACATGTAGGGTGTGGTGCGTATTGCTAATTGTTTTCTCTCAAAATCCTTCATCTCATCCGATGCCACACTGTTTTAAGAAATACCACAATATCTTCCAATTTCGAGGGCGCATCTGCAAACCTAAATTTTTGCGTGTCTCGGTATTGTATCCCCAATACTCTATGTGTCCTCTCCTAAGTTAATCTTTGATAAGTGGTCAGGTCCTGAATTATTTTTTCAGGTTTTACAACCACTGTGAACTCAAACTTTTGAAATAACATGACCCAAATACATATGTACCCTTACAAAACAAGCTTATTTACCAAGTTCTTTAGTGCCATGTGATCTGTGTAGAATATAAAAGGTATTTCCAATAGATACTACCTAAACTTATACAGTGCATAGATCATTGATAGTGCCTCACACTTAGTAGTTGTGTAATTTTGTTATGTTGGTGTCAACTTCCTACTTGCAAAACACAAGGGGTGATCAACAATCCCCTCACCAGGTTGTGCTAGTACTGCTCTAATGGTTGTTCCTGAGGCATCAACATGCACATGGAAAGGCTTATCCTAGGAAGGAAATGTAGTATGGGTGCAGTGATAAGTCTATCCTTCAAAGTTTCAAATGCCTTCTGTTGTGCCTCTCCCCAATGAAATGAACTCTTGTGCTTTAGTAATTCTTCTAAGGGCATGATGATCTTGGCATATCCTTTGATGAACTTCCTATAGTACCCCATATGCCCAAGAAATTTGTGCACTGCACTTTTACTAGTAGGCTCCCACAATCCCACAATAACTATAACTTTGGCAGGATCCACTAGTAAGGCTTCCTTACATATAATATGTCCCAACAAGGTTCCAAATGGAGTAGCAAAAGACACATTTCTCAATGTTGAGTGATATCCTCAACTACCCACATCTCTCTAACATTAGCCCCAAATTGTCACAATGGTCCTTCACTAGCCCATACACTGACCGAGTCATCTAGGTAGACTTGAAAAAAATTGAAGTCCTAAAATTCTTGTACCACAATGCGCGAGAATACAATCGGTACACTTTTTAATCCAAAAGGCATGAGTGTATAGGAAAAAATTCCCCACTCAGTGGTGAAATTTTTCTTTCTCTTGTCTTCCTTTGTAATCCTAACTTAGTGATACCCTGAGAACCCATCCATGAAAGAGTAGACCTTGTTCTTGGCTACTCCCTCAAAAATATATTCAATAAAGGGGGTTGGGAAAGGATCGATGAAACATACTGCATTCAGGTTCCTATAGTCAACACAGATCTTTATTCTTCCATCCTTCTTGATACTGATGACCATTGGGCTTATCCATTTAGATTCCTCCACAAAATTTCAATGTTTCCTAAAGAGATCATCTTGTCTATCTACTCCTTGACTCTTATGCACGAGTTTGGATTAATTTGATAGGATCTCTTCCAAATCAAACATGTACCTTCCTTCAGCTTGATCCTCATCTCCCCAACAAATGGTGAATTCCTTTGACTTCATGGTACTCACATGGGAATAGATCTTGAAACTCACACAACATATCAATGATTTTTGAAACTTCATTCTCGACCAATAATCCCTAATGATGGCTTCCTTAGGTTCTATCTCTTTCACAATATTAACCTTCTTTGTTTTCAAGGGCTCATGGTAGGCATGCGCTCACTCATCAGCACTATCTATGACTTCGCATGTACCTATGGAATGGTTAACATCCAAACTTTCCATCTCTTCACCATCTATTACATAGACCATTTTTCCTTTTTCCTTTTCCATACATGCACACTCAAGTTGTATCTCTTCTTATTCCTCTTCATCGAAGCGCGTCTCCAAACTAGGTTCACCTAACAACTCTAGTATCCTATCTTCCGCCATGGCACTATCTCTCATTATAAGGAACTTGACAACTTGCAATGCCTTATCCACTGATGGATTGGTACTCTAATACTCAAAATATTGAATGAGATCAGTCGTTAACTCCTACCAATTCCTTGTCTGACGGCGTGTCTTTCAAAGTGGATATACCATGCGTGTGCACAACCTTGTAAAGTGGAATATAACTTATGCACCCATAATGAAGGTGGTAAATATTTTTGCTTCCCATCCAGGCCTTCTCACAAGCTTGGATATGGAACGAGGTAGGTTCCATTCTATGGTAGTCCTGTATGAAAGTGGGCACATTGCTTCTAGAGAACCTTATAGAAAATGTGATTCTTACATTGCATTAGTCTAGGAGACTCTCATAATGTTTTTCCCACCAACGCACTACAGTCTCAAGCGGGTTATAGTCAAGCATTCCCCTTATCTCATCCTCATTATTCCACTAAGCCTTTATTTCTCACAAGAAAAATTTAGGGTATGCTCCTCCAAAGTAAATTAGCAACTTATTTCTTCCCAAGTGCTTGACTGAGCACACCTTCATCACCCTTGTTACAGATCCTCTCAATTATCACCCAATCAACTCATAAGTCTTATGCGTCCAATTGTCACATGCTACACTAATTGTATCACTCATCGACTTGGGCATCTTCAAATTGGATGACTCCTTATGTAGGATAAATTATTTCGTGTCTCGATGGAGTGCACATATATTCTATCGAGGAATTCTTCTCCTAAGGGCTTAGTATAGGGTGGTGACTTCCCATCTGTTAAAGGGATGATCACCCTTTCTTCTTTCTTCTCGAAACTGATATACCCCTCGTTAAACCACAGATTCGAATTGTTCTTATAACACCAAGGGTGCCCAAGTAATGCTAGGAAATTATCCACCTCAGCGAGTGCCAAGACTTCAAAGTCCCTAGTGAACTATGCCCCTTGAATAGTGATAACCGCATATTTCAATATTCCAATGGGAATTTCCTTTGTATTTTTCACCATAAACAACACATTCAAAGATGGTTGTAATGCGGGCCGTTGACCTCAACTCCCATGTCAATTAGGATGTTACTCGGAAGCCACCATCAAATATTTCATTCAATGTGATCTCCTTATCATATTAAAGGATGTGAGGTGGAAGGTTTGCATGTAAAACCTTCCTTTACGCTTTACTCCATAACATGGTACCTTCTCCCATAGCCATTCTCCTAGAAAGGTAATAATATTATATTTCCTTAACATCCTATATACTTCCCGACTTCATCCAGTCCTTCTATGAAGCCTCGATAGTCTTCCTTTTCTCCAACTTCCTTGACTACTCCTTTAGACATTTGATCTCCCCTTACAAACTTCGAATCACATCCATAGTCTCTTGATACACTTCCTTTTGATGAGTAGTGTTTGGATACTTCCCATGTACCACTCCTTCCCTGAAACTAGTTTCTATCTTGGCATCTCCTTGGAATGTATGGCTTCCACTCATGTCGATATCGCACGATTATAGGTCTAATCCTAACTCACGCGCTACTCTCGGCATCAACTAATTGGTCAACCTTATTTATGCTCACCATCCTAGCACCTTTGTCTTTCCGGTTTTTTTGTCTCATTTTCTCAAAAAACTCAGGGAACTCCTCGTACTTATGTTTTTCTACACCATGAGTACTACAATAGATCAAGACACTCACACCTATAATGCTCTGTAGACCCATAGTTATAACAAGTTCCTCGCGGAACTCACTTCTTCCTCTACCATGGTTACTTCTTGCAACCACAAAATCCTATGTGAAAGCCTCTTCCATGCCCTCCTCCATCTACATACCCTTCATAGTGGTAATCATCATCCTTGGAACTTCTTTCAAGTCTATTCTGGTGCACACCAAGATCAATAGCTTCATGAATCTAGTCATTCAGCCTTTAATCCTTAGTATCATGGGTTGTTGAGGTACAAATCTTAAAATAGAAAGAAACGTTCTTATAGATTGCGCGTTGTAGTAGAGGACATCTATTTACATCATACTCCCCATGGAAAATCTCACATTCTACTACTATGGTGCATACCGAATTCCAAGGAAACTATCCTTTGCATGCCCCTCCACTTCAAAATCTATGCACCAAATCCCACTACAAACCTCATGCGTTGAATTTGTAGATAACTTCTCCAACTACTTGGCCATTGCAGAAATTTGAGCCTCTAGAAAAGGGCTAACACTAGTATCAACACTCCCAATAGCCTTAGCATGTAGGGAAGCTTCCAAGGCCTCACGCGGGTCTGTGAAAGGCTTGTGTAAAAATTCTCTTCTAAATGATGTTATTAATACCCCAAAAAACCATTAAGCATGCTGAGAAGGGTGGATGTCATAGGATAGTTTTGATAAGATATTTTTAAACCATGCATTATACTCTCGCACACTCTATGTCATTCCTTACTGGATCTCCTTCAAAGGGCTAATGTTTTTCTACTCAAACTCAGGGATATGGAACTCTTCTAGGAAGGCATTCTTCAACGCAGTGTAATCCACCACCATCATGTGTGGGTCATACTTCTGGTACCAGTTGTATGCGGGCCCTTGTAATTTCATTCCAAACAAACTTGTTTTTCATAGTTGTGCATATGTTTTATGGCATCTTCAATGCCTATGTAGTATAGTAAATCAAAATACATCTCAAAGAATACTTGTGGAGGTGGTTACGGTCCTTTTCCCCCTAATCTAGAACCTTAGTTTCCTCTAGTGTTTCCTCCACCACCAGATCCACTAGACCCACCAATTCCTATCCCTCCTAACCTAGCAGATCCTCCAAATCCACTTGGTCCACCATGTCCTTTAGCTCCTATACCACCAGATCCACCTCTTGTATCCAACAAATGGCCTGAAGTGGTCACGCCTAGTGTCTCCAACATCCTAATGAACTATGCACCAATGGTTTGTGATATTGTCCTGCTGCCAGTTATGTGTCTCACGCCACTTCTAGATGCGATACCCAAACCTTGTGTATTTTTACCTTGTCTAAAAATTCCTCCAAATATGGGAATGGTTTACGCAGCCATGGATGTCCCAAACAAGAAATTATATCTCCTAGGCATAGATCGATTACTTCTACCAATACCAACTAGATTAGCAATACTTCTTCCTTGATCTAGAAAACCAAGCATCGGGGTTGATCACCAGGTTGGTTCAAATGCATGCTAATGGATCTCCTTTCTCCATGTAATGAACTCTCATCAAAAGCTAAAGGGGATTCTCTCCCATGCTTTCCAAGATGGGGTAGCATAGACTACTTAGGTTCCATGTCCTCTGTGTGAACCTCAACTCCTTCCCGTAACAGTTTGCCTCCATAGATCCATCACACCTGTAACCTCATGTTGTCTAGCCATCTCCCTTTCACGAGCTTCACTATACTTGAGTTGTCTCTCTTCTCTTTATTTTTCAGCCACAATCTCCGCCATCTTCCACCACCCTAGCTTCCTTTCCTAATGCTTAGAGAAGCTTAGCTAACCATAAAGAATGCCTGTAAACTTAGGGTAATGATCAAAATATTCATAGTCAAAGGGATAGATTGTAAAAATGATCATCTGGGATCCCTCAAAAACTTGAACTCGGTAACCTCTGGGTAATAATACATAGAAATAGTGTATTCTAGAGTATAATTGGTCAGGACTCCTTTCCACCAGTTGTCAACAACATGCGTCCAAGTCAGATCTACATCCTGCAGCCTCTGGTAATCATCTTGGTCCATACGGATGATCTATAGTACCACTCAATCTAGATGCATATCTTTGAGCCATTTATATAGATCTACTTGAAAACAATAGAAGAATGTCTCATACAACTCATGGTGAAGGTTCTCTTCCACCCATCTACGTGCATCAAACTTAGTTCCAGTGTTCAATATTTTAGCAAACTCATCCTCTGTTCTCTTGAACCATGTTTCAAAACTCTCCAAGGTCACACACTCTATCATCACGCATCACAGGAGCAAGATGTATGTCATTTCTCACAAAAACTTTGAAAAGAGGTCCCAGCAATGGAACCAAGATGTAGTCATTTTTATTTCCTTAAAAACAATAATCGACCCCATGCACATTTTCCTATCACCCAGGTGAGCCTTGGGCACTCACCCGAGGCACAAGTAGGTGTCAAGCCCCTCCTTTATGTGATTTTTGTGAGAATACATCCCCTACTGATAGAATCTTAGATGCAAGAAGGGAAATAACCATGCATTCATTCTAAGGGTCTTAGGATGAGTTACTATATAAATGCATCCATTTAGATAACAAGGAAAATATCAAACAGATAATAGATCTGATAATACAAAGAAAAGGAACTAGGGTTTATACCCATGAACAATGTATATATTTTAAAAGAAATTCATATATTCATATTACTCTCTGTTCAGTAACCACATTACATTCCTTAAGGCCATTACAAACCAATGTATCAATGCAAATAAGACTTATACATCAGATTTCTCAACTATGCTTTCCATATTACAAAGATGTTCATAGACTCATCCCTCTTGATATGTCATCTCTCTTATAGCCTTCCTAATGAGAATCCTTAGAACCCATTACTATTTCTCTGAGCTTCACCTCTCTTCTTCTTCTTCTCTACCTCCCTTTATATCTCTATTGATGCCCTTTTCTTCTACTTGAGCATCTCTATATATAGCTTTAGCATCCACCACCATGCCTTCCTGAAGTAATAGATCAGTTGTCAAGTGTCCATGTGGTCCTTCAATGGAGCATGATTCTTCCCATAAGAGATCTCCACTTTCTGCAATGATGTCTTTCTGGATCCTTCCATCGCATGGAATATTCCTTACTTAACCATCATGTTGTCATGTTTGTAGCTTATCCACTCCGCATGCTCAGTCGGGTCACACTTTTCTCGTGTGCTTCATAGGATGCCAAATATGGCTAAGTTCTAAAACAATTTCCCTTTCCTTGTGCACGCACCTTGGTTTTTTCTAAACCCTTCTAAAACCCTGTCCTTCACACCTTTACCCTACATGCCCTTCTTCATATAGGTCTCGCGTGCCCACTTCCCTTCTTTTACTTAACCAATATTTTGGGGCCCAACACTCTCTATTTTCATTTTCATGAAGAACATCAACCTAGGTGGCCATGGCATTAAGCTGTTTTTGGTTCATGTTCTTAAACATGTTTACAATCTCTTATTTAGATGTTTCCCCCATTCCTTAGGTAGTTTCTCAACCCTTTGATCTAACACTTCTTATTATTTCCATGGTTTCTATATAATAGTTCCTATAGACCTCAAAAAATTAATCAAAAGTGGCCTTGGAGATGTCTCCATATCCTATCAAGTCCAGAGCATCCATATCTTCCTCAATGATTCCTTTTAATAATATTAACTTAAGAGAATCAGGAGGTAACCTTGTGTTTCTTGAATTCTAAATGCAAAATAGGAATTTATCTAGGTATTATTCTAGTGGCTCATCTTCCTTATGTTCCATCTTGAATATTTCACCTCCTCCTCTACTACTTGGGTTACAGTAGTATTGATAGTTGGTCGAGAAAATTTTCCTTCATTTGTTGTCGGGGAAGTAATAAAGTTTCTTCTTAGGCCCATAAACCATATCAAGGTTACATCTTTGAGTGTAGTAGAGAACAAATTCATCTTGTTTCCTTCATTTTTGTAGTCATAACTCCTACATAATACATCAAACTCAAATAATAAATTTTCTAGGTCTTTTGTCATAAATCTATTAAAATTAGGAAGAGTTAATGGAGAGATGTTATTCATTTAAGCACGTTGATTGTTATTAGAGATAGGAAACTCAAATTTTATTGGTTATTCTTCTTCCATGTTTTGATTCACATCCTCTACCATGTTTGGATGTTTAAGAAAAACCTCAGAATATTCACTTAAAAGGGGTTTTTCTATTAGAAAACCCTGTCTGAGAAGAGAGGATGTTTCTTCTTTAGAATTAGAAGCAATTTCTACTATTTGAGGATTGGGTAGGAATCTACCATGGGCATCTCTAGGATGGTGCATACATCAACTAACTCAACTCAATCAACATTCATTAGTGGGGGTTTGAAGGTGGAATTTTTATAACCTAGTCTTTTCTAATAAAATAAAAAATGAAAACCTCATAAACTCCTATAACTTGGTAATATCACCACGGGAAGGGTGCCAAAAATGGTGGTGTAAATCAACTTATAGAAATTAATATGTTGTACATTGAATCACATTCATTTAATTATCAAACCAGGGAGCATAGACTTGAAATATTTCTAATGTTGTATGCATAGTTATAGTGATTTAAGAGGTTAGAAAGTAAATAATTGTCACGTCCAAATACTAAAAGTAAAGTAAAACTCAAACTAGAAAATGAACTAGAACTAATATATTTTACTAAAACAGAGTTGTAAATTCACAAAGTAACATGATCCTAAGTAAGCATGCATGAAATAAATCAATGGAGGGGAATTTTCAAACCTCAAGTGGGCCCTGACTTGGGTGGTAACCCCTTCCTATCTCTATAACTAGAAACTAGATAAAAGAACTTAGGTATTTATTAATTTGCATAAACAACACATCAAGGAACAAAAGAGTATTCTCCAAATCTGATTCTTACTCCACTACAACTCTTTTCTATGACTATACTACTCTCCACTTCCCTGTTACCAACCATAACCCTTTCCTTTATACCTTCATTTATAGTATGACATGAAAATAATAAGACTGTAATAAGGAGTTTCCAAAAAAAGACGTTATCTTCAGATGAAACAGTGAAAGATTCAACACATGTTATGAAACTCATAACATGTGTACAACACATAACAAATGTTTAGCTAATTAATCAGTCCTTCATAACAAGTGTTCAACTTAATCAATCAATTCTCCACTAGTTTGTAAGCAATTACCAAATCAAATATTGATTTGTTTCCCATTTTCATATGTTCCCGTTGTAACCTCTTATCCAATTGTGCATACATACTTGAGTGCCATCAATTCATGTTTATATAAGATCTTCATAAATGTGGGAATTGTTCTATGAATGATCTCCTTGGCTATGGATGAGTTACTACGATGCATTCCTTCGCTGCATGTGTAAAATTACTTACAACCAAGAGTGGCATCAACACATATAGAATCATCCAAACAATTTAGTGAGATAAAAATAATAAATTGCAGACATAATATCACAAAATAAAGATAACTAGATATAACTATATTAATTAGTCATTATGCCACAAGTTCATAGTTGTGATGATAATTTTCAACAATGTTGCTTGGAAATACATAGACATGTCTACAAAATCTTATCAAAATAGAAAATATGATTTGTTATGATAGGAATTTATACAACTCATAACTTATAAATAAATTAAAAGTGTGAAAGTAGATTTGATTAGTAAAAGAGGGATGATTTAGGGGTAGAAATGAGTAGAAAAGTGCATAGATCTTGTATTCACCATCAATTGTTTAAGACAACAAGTCAAATGTGATCAAAAAAATTATTAAGTATAAGTTGTAGCTTATTAGGAGGGAGTAGTTGTTTCCTTGTAAGTTGGTGCTTGCAAAAGAAACATGTAACAACTTGATTGATACTTGGGAGTTGAAGCTTGTCAAAGACTGATTAGTAGCTTGGTTGAATATTGAAGTTACAGCTCCATGTTGAGTAGAAGATCAAATTTGAAATAAATGTAACAGATACAGGACATTCTTGTCTTAAGCCTAGTTCTTGGTTTCAATGGGTTTTTTCCCATTTTGGGTTTCCCACATTAAATCTTGTCTTTATGTGCTCTCTTTCATTTTTACTTCTGGAGAATTATTGTTTGGTTTCATGGTAACCATTTAAGTGAATTGAATAATTTGTAAAATTTTGAATAAACACTGATTCACCCCCTCTAAGTTTCCTAGTTTTCAACAATTAATATCTGAGCCTCTTCCTCTTGAATCAAGCTTAACATCTTAGAGGTGATCCTGAAGACACAAGCATGGGTTCATTAGCAGAATCAGTGTTGAAAAATAAGTATGAAATTTCTCAAGCCTTGATTGTTGAGTTAAAGAAGGAAATAAAGCTCCTGGAAGTAAATCATGGTCAAGAAATGAATGAAATGGAATCATTTGTTTAGAAAGTGTCAAAGTATTTTAGAGATAAAGAAAATTCTTTCCTTAAACATGAAGAAGAACTAAGGACTTTGAAGGTTGAGTTGGAACAAGCCACTTAGGGAAACTTGATGAATTATAAATAAAACAAAGGCATCCTAGTGATAAATTAGAATTGGCTATAAAAATGCATAAAATAAAAATTAAGTAAGCATGATCTATATGAAGCAATTATCCAAGCCAATAGTGAAGAATGTGAGAGACTAAATGCAAAATTAAAGAACTAAGAGAGGAACTAGAACAAGCAAGGAAAATGGAATTGAGGGTTGATTCAAGTCATGTATCTTGTTAAGGATGTTATGAGATAAAGTAATACAACAAATAACACAAAAAGACTATTAGGAAACCAAATGCAAGGATACTCTCAGGTAATTTTCATGGAATTTTCTTTTCATGCAATGTTTTTGGACATAGATCTAGGGAATGTATGAGTAAGGTAGATAGAAAACAGATCCTGGAGAGATTTTAGTACTAAATGTGAAAAGGATATAGTGTGTTTAAATTGTAAAGAAAAAGGTCACATATCCAAGTACTACCTAGAAGAACCATTAAATCAGTTTTGGGAAGAAGAAGACTCAAGAGGAAAGAATCAAGTTGTATGTTTCAACTATCATGGACAAGAGCGTTTTATAAAACAACTGTCATGAATCTCATAGATATAGATACAAGTTGAATGCATTCAAAATACAAGGAACAAAGGTATTCAAGTTGAAGGAAAACTCTAAGGATAAAACCAAGTCAGCCATGATTGAGAAAGACACTGGAAAGAAGAAAGTAAAATGGATATATAAGGTCAAGGAAGAAAACTTGAGAATTGAAGAAGTAAAGGATGACAAGAAGATAGTATGGGAAGATTTTGAAGAGACACAACTATCAATGACAGTCATGGGTGAGTCTAGTATAAGAAACACGAAGAAGTGATGATAAAGGAAATAAAAAGGAAGAAAATTTTAGTGCAACCCATGAATATCCTCTACCTTAAGCTATGTGTAGTTATTTTTATACCATTACATTAACTGTAAAATCCCATGCACACCATCCTATCATCTAGTAGGCATTTGGTGCTCACCCGAGGCATGTGCGAGCACCAAGCCTCTCTTTTATGTGAGTCTTATGAGAATGCATCATCTTATAACAGATATTCAAATGTAAAAGAAAGGAAGAAAACATGTGTTCATTCTGAGAACCTATGATGAGTTATCACATCAATGCATCCATAGAAGAGAAATAACAAACAACATATGTAAATGGTTCATACACAAAGGAAATACACTAAGATTATTCTCATGAACACATATATGATTCAAAAATGAGTATTATATTCATATTTAAGAGTCCAGTAACCACATTACATTCCTTGAGGTCATAACAAACTCATATTATCATGCGGAGAAAAATCATACATCAGAACTACACCCTTCATATTACAAGGAAAATCATAGACCCACCCATATATATATGCTATCACTCCTAATTTTCACTAGTCCCAACCCATATAATCCTCCATTATATTTCAGCAGAACTTCTCCTCTCTTCCACCAATCTACCACACTAATCACTCAAACCTTCTGCTACCCATGTACCTCAATATATAAATTTTTTTCCTTCACCACCATGCCTTTTGAGGTAACAGATTGGCTGCCAAGTGTCTAAGTGGTCCTCTAATGATGCATGCCTCCTTTGATCTGAGATCTCCACTTTGTGCAATGATGTCCTTATGGAACCTTCCATTGCATGCATGAAATATTCCCTTTTTTATCCTACATCCATCAGGATGACACCTTATCCACTTCACATGCTAGACGGGTCATGCTTTTCTCATGTGTTTTTTGGAACTCAAAATATGGCTAAGCTCCAAAACTCCGTCTTACCTTGTGCACACTCCATGTGTTTCTCAACACCCTACTAGAACCCTTACCTGTTTGCCTTACACCTATGCTCCCTTCTTCAATAGGTTCCATGCTCCCACATGCCTTCTTATATTTAGCCAAATTCTTGGGCCCAACATCACCCCACACTATGCATATTCTCCTTCCTCGAAACACTCTTCAATAAAGTAAATAATGGCAGGATCTTAAAATGGTTGGAAAGAAAGAATAAAGGAATGAAGAATTGGGAGAAATAATGAAAGAATGGGGGACTTGTTTATTATTAGAGGAGGAGAGGGAAATCATTTCCTATTTTTGTCTCTAACTTCTCCCAAGCATTTACCTCATTCTGAGCTTGTTGAAAGAGGTCACCAACCAGGGCGTTCACCTCCTCAAAACTCAACTCCTCCTCTTTGATGCTCATGGTCTCAATGATACCTTCCAACTACTTTCCCAAGTCCTCAAGTGCATCCATCCTATGGGTGATATGGGGGTATAATTCCTTTAGCCGTCTTTTGATCGAGCCTCACAGGGTCTCAATTGCTTCCTATTTCTTCTCCACCCCGGCTAGGATCTTATCTCTTTCCACTCTATTGAAATTATTTTTCTCTTTGAACTCCTTGAGTTCCATTGCATGGGTGGAAACCAAGATGCTTGACACTCTATATTTATCCACACAGTTTTCATAAGTAGCTTGACAGCTTGCTTGCGCAAGGGCTTTACCTCTACAAGAAGTTTAGTGTATCGAGCCACAATCTTGATAACCTTCATCTTTTCCTCTTTCTCTTGGCACACTTGTGCCTCCTCTACAAACTCTAAAGTGAATGGTTACCTCTCCATTGTGATAATGTGAGTCAAGTCCTTTGATTCATAATTTTTCTTGGGTGGCATTAAATTAGGATGCTTTAGGAAAATGGCATCTGTAATCATCTCCACCTTTTGGAGAATTCGTGCACCTTTGATTTTTCTTCTTTCATCTCATGCCTCAACTAAGCACTTGATCAACTCCTCTTTCTTTAGGTCCTTTCTCTTTTCCATGAGCTCCTTCTTTTTCTTCTCCAATTCCTCCTCCAAGAATCTCACTCTATCATTTCTCCCAAATAGTCTAGCCTCAACTTCAACTAAAACCTTGTTGAGCACATTACATACCTATTCATCTGATAGTTGTTGAGTGTTCACCAAGGTAGTTACCAAATTTTTTGTCACCTTCATTAGCGCTCTCTATCTTACTTCACACTCAAGTTCATCTACGTGAGACTTGAATTACCAAGATAACATCTTTCTAGTTTGAGGATACGTGCCTTCTTCATCAAATGATTAGACAAGAGTTACTCTGTTGGTATAGTGCTTTAGAAGTGCACATGTAGCACCTTCTAGGATCATTGATGTATCTCAATCCCTTCTCTTGTGCCACCACTACACCTTTCCCACCTATTTGCACAACTTTTGGGAAGCTTCTGCCAATTTGGAATCCCCACCCAAATTGGTAGGAACTGATCGATAAGCACTTGATCGGTTCCTCTTTCTTGAGGTCCTTGCTCTTTTCCACAAGCTCCTTCTTTTACTTCTCCACTTTCTCTTCCAAGAATCTCGATCTGCCATTTCTCCTGAATAGTCTATCCTTAACTTCGACTAAAACCTTGTTGAGCACATTACGAAATGTTCATCGATAGTTGTTCAACATTCACCAAGGTAGTTACCCCTTTTTTCTGTCACCTTCATTATCACTCTCTAGCTTAATTCAAACTCAAGTTCATCTATGTGAGACTTGAATTCCTAGATAACATCTTTCTAGTTTGAGGATACGCACCTTCTTCATCAAATGATTAGCCGGGAGTTGCTCTATTGGTACGGTGCTTTAGAAGTGCACACATAGCACCTTGCTAGGATCATTAATGTATCTCATTCCCTTCTCTTATGCCACCACTACACCTTTCCCACCTATTTACACAAATTTTGGGAAGCTTACTGCCAATTTGGGATCCCCACCCATGTTTCCATACTCCTTCCCAACACTTTCTTCTTCCATCTCCTTCATAATTTCATTTTTCTCCTCTCTAACTCCTATTCCACCAAATCCTTCATGATGCCTACCACTTCTCTCTCCATGGATTTCTCCACTTTCTCCTTGGTGAGGCTTGGGGTTCTTTGGTTTTTGGTGCTTACTTCTTCACTCACCCCCTTTCCTTGATCCTCTACTTCTTCCTCATCATTATTCTCCTCATCTTCCTTGTTATATTCCTCTTCATCTTCCTCCTCCTTCGAGTCATGTACATCATATACTGGATGGTCTTCACCTCCTTCAGGCTCATCGTCATCCTTGTCACTAATGTAGGCATCTAAAATTTTTGTCTCCTCTAAGTCTACCTCTTCTATCACCTTCTACTTCTTCCTTACTAGAGATTCCAGACTGGGATATTCTTACTTTCCTTTTTCTTCACGAGATGACATCTTCCTTGCTAACTCCTTGTGTGTGATGGTCTCTTCATGCTCCATTTCCTCTTCTTAAGGGGTCTTTTCCTTAACAGGGGACTTCTTCCTACACATGTAAGTGCTAGTATTAGTGTTTGCTTCTAGCGCAGCCACAGTTGTGATGTCTAAACACTTGGTGCCTTCTTCTCCTTCCCCTCTTCTCTTTCTCTCTTCTTTGGTGCAACCTTCTTTCTCCTGTGGGGTCTTTTGGAATGGAGACATCACTCTTTAGATAGGTACCTTTCTCAAACTTTAGCCTTATATGTAGATACACTCTTGTTGTGGTCCTTCTTCGGTGATCGGAAGCTTCATGGGCTTCATCATTTGCACTTCATGGGAGACATACTTATCTACGTATGCACATTTTTTAGGGTAAATGAGATTTCGGTGTACCTCATGGTGGTCTTGGTCCACCTCACTAAGGTCGAACCTTAGTATTTTTGCTTCCTTGAATCTATTGACCCTTTCCTAAAAGTATTACACGATGAAAGAGAAGGGTAGCTTGCACCATGGACCCATAGTCCCATTTTTCAAAGTGAACCTGCCAATGCAAAAATGTTGGTAAACTACAAATTTTACTTCCCCATCCACAAGTGTGGGAAACTACTCTAGGATCCTCCACTCTACCCCGAATGCATCACACATTTGTTTATACCACTTCTCTAGGCACGCCTTGTGAGCGGTCATCATGGTTTCACAAGTTTACTTTTCAAACCTTTTTACAAGTGAGGAGTTCTCTTCTAGATACTCCCAAACAAATTTCTCTAGCCCAACTGGTACTCCAATATCTAAGAAGATGATGGTGAGGAGGACGTTACCGAATAATATCTTATCTCCTTCCTATGAGGTGCTTATGATATCATCCACGATGAAAGCGTACAAGTTATAAATGGTTCCCCCTGATATCTTGCGGCATACATATATCCATACCTTGTTCACTTGCATCCATCATTCCTAATCATTAAGCTTGGTCACCAAGTATGTGACCATCCTCATAATAGGTTCTATAATCTCTGTGATGTAAAAATATCGTGAACCCTTCTTGTAGTCATACGCTCTTCTACAGTCTCCTTGATGGCCTCCTTGTCACTTAGATCATCATCTATACTTTCTCCTTCTCAAATAATGCCTCACGAACTTAGATATCAATCTGCGGTGTTATGCACATCTTGTTCCCTATAAAAAATAGGTGATCCTCATGCACACACAACATAAACCATTGATAAAGGTGCTCAAACATGTCAAAGTAAGGAAACTCATATAGTTACAATAACCTTGCCTTCTCCAATTTAACTTTCACCTTGTCATTGTATATAAGCATCCCATCTGGTGTCCTTTTTCTAGCTAAACGGGCCAACTCTCATGTCATTTCCTTCTCAGTTGTGCTCGTGCGATGGTTATAATCGCTCACGATCATTTGTCTTAAATGTGACACCCACTCCTTTCCTAGCAATACTCCATCTAGGTATTACATTTATGTGTACCATTCTTCATTGGAGCTCATGATGGCACCGGTTTATTTTCCCTTTCCCTTTCCCTTCTATTTCTTTGGTGAAATGGTTGCCTTCTTAGGTGTCATGCTTTCTGTCAAGATAAACTAAGAACTTCTTACTTTTCTTAACTCCAAACTTAACTCCAAAGCTTAACTCCTCGAATAAATATTTCTATCTCCTTGCCCTAGATTCCAAACCCTAACTATGAAAACCTTCCACAAGATGGTTCACTACAAACTAAATTATCTCACACATGTGTACTCCTTCCTCATGGTTTGTAAATCCACTCTATTCACACACTTAGATTTCTTGGATTCTTCTTCCTTCACAAAAATCTCTTTGGATGCCCTAGTTCATAAGAGCACTTCAAATTCATAATAGCAAGATAGAATAATGACTTGCCCAACCTTATATTTATGTTTTTGCTTCCCTCCAGCAATAAATGCTATACCACCTACCAATGTACTTTAACATTAAATGCATATTTTCCACTAGGTCAACTTTAAGCACACTTACCCACGTACCACATCCTACATGAAAAACCTTCTACAACCTTTGGGTGTGCAAACATCAATCGACCGAAGACTCTTACCCACACGTCTACAGCACGAAGGCACTTCTTCTGTCCTTTACCTAATTTTTTTCCCTCTCCTACCTCATGTTGTTCTTGCACTCTTCATCCTTTGTATGTGGTCTTTGTTACAGCCTTCTTGACACCATAATTTATTATCCACTTGTTTCCTCATGCGCTTTCTCAACCTTATGTGCTTCCTTCTACTAGGCCACTCAACTTGTATTGTAGGCTTATACTTTGCTTTTCATTACTCCACCCCACACTAAAATAGATGTGCGGTCCTCTGCACATACACAACCTTGGAAAAATAATGTGGTTACCAATGCACAAGGTGCAAAACAAAACAAAAATAAAGGAACAAGAAACGAGAAAGGGAAACACAAGAAAATAAAATCATAAAGGGAAATTCTAAGCTAATTAGCAATACTTCCTTATTTACAAACACCAAAAATACTTATTTATAGTAGGGATTTAGCCTAATCCCATTGAAATGACCTAGTAATATCATTGTTAGTGTGAATCACACACCCCCTGGATGTTGATCGATTTCTAGTTTGATCATACTAGCATCCAGTGTGATTGCACAACATTGAAACCTCTCTCCAAGTGTGGGACTTGTAAAATGAGAGAGGAATCTCCATATTAGAGGCTGGTTCCTCAAAATCCTCTAACTAGATCTGTTATTTGCATAATTGCGGAGGTTTGAATCCTAATCCTACTCTAAATTCGAAGGAGACAGAGATAGAAAGTGTAAAAATTGAAACTAAACTAGTAGGCGATACACCAAAGGAGAAGTGGTGAACACTTCTAGTTCTGCAGATAGACACAGATCATGGAATGCAACATAAACATCATTCACAAACTGATAAGATGTAATTTAAATTCTGAAATGAAGCAAACAACACAACCAAAGGATTTGGCCGATCACGAGCTGTATTGTCATTTCCACTGTCAAAATCCTTGCATTACAACATCAAAAGGTAGAAAACCTGTTACAACCATCAAGAGGTCTGATACTTGCAAAAATCACTTGTTGAAGGTGAAAGAAGAAGCTTGCTATCCAAAGAAATGTTCCCCCAAAAATGAGCCAAATCTGGCTTTTACAATGCATGGGTCGAGCCCAGGAGAGAGAAAACATGTAAAAACATGGGAGCCATTCCTAATTGAATGAATATGCATTAAAATAGCATGGGTGTCCTTACAGACCCATCCCCTGACATTTTGGCCTTGCTAAAGAAGAATGTGACCCATTTTGCATTAAAGCGGTTGTTGAAAGCGTCATTTCGGCCATTACCACGTGCCAGAGACGTTTCTTGATCTTATCTCTCCAAAATGAACCAAAATGCAAGATTGACCCTAGAATCATGTATATAATTTCACCAGCTTTCCATTGATATAAAGAACGTGAAAATCTGAGCTCTGGATCGAAAGTTATGGCCATTTGAAGATTTAGGGCAAAAACAGGCCCAAATCGGATCGGCGGGCAAAAAGTTTGAATTTTTTACCCGTTTGGTCTTTGGAAAAAATTTCAAATTTTCCCCGCACTCTACCACTTGGATGACACGTGTCAAGCTCTAATTCATCCATGGGCTCATCCTTTGAAAATTTCTTTCGGGCCCTTCCTTAAAATTTTTTGCCACTTGGACACGTGGCACTATTTTATTGGCTCGGGCCTGAGGCGCACTTTGCCCTTGAAAATTTGGCATTTTTCACTTTGGGAAAATTTCCCATTTCCCCCATGCTTTGCCACTTGGATGACACGTCTCAAGATTCCATTCAATGGTGGGGTAGCGGGCCAAAACTTTTACCTTTGAAAACTTGACGGAAACTTGGAAAAATTTCTTAAGTCCTTCTCCTTCTCCGCCACTTCTGGGACACATTCTCCCGAATTGGCTGATTCGGCTTCCTTGTCTCTATTTTGTGGTATTTTCACCTTTTTGCGTCCCATGCATCCCTTGTGTACCTTTTTCTGGTGTCCCCGGATGAAAAAATCCTGCTTGGCCGATTCGGGCTTCCTTGTTCTGTTTGCGGCCTTTTCGCATCCCACGCGTCCCTCGCGTGCACAGGGTGGATGTCCCAGCATCGCCTGGGAAAAATATCTCCAAACCACCTGAAATGGACTATCTTTCAGCAAACTGCAGCTGATTCACGTCCCACGTGTACTTTTGTCCCGGCTGTCCCAAACCATGCGAAACAAAAGACTTAAGCGATTTTCCTTGCTTTCGGCCATTTCGGCTTTTCATGTCCCTTGCATCCCGACATCCCAACTGTCCCGCGGACCGCCTGGGACAAAAATGTCCGACTTAGCTGATTTTCTTACTTTTTCAGCCCCAAGCTTGGTACGACGAACCTCAGTACGACCCGAAATGCTTTAAAACAGTCCTGCAACCTTATTTTTGCATTTTTTCCATTTTTTCTAACTCGTTGGGATTTCTTCTTGGATGGGAGAGTTAGAAAAGGCCGAGGGGACCCCAAAAAACATGATTTTTTCCTTGAATCAATCTACCTTGGGACTAAATAATTTGATGCATGTTATCAAAATTACCTTGAGGGTGAATTTTGGATAACAATTTTGGCGACTCAACGGGGTCATCTGCCTGCTGGATGAAGTTACCAGTTGCCTAAAGCATCCATTGGGCATGGAGTCATGAGTTTTCTATTCGGAACCCCAACTGACTTAGAATGTTGCAAGGAGGAAGATGGAATATCACCCGATGGAAGCAAGGGCTGCAAAACATCTCCAGGGATAGCAAGCCTATGCCAAAGCACTTAGGGAAAGAAAAACAACCTACAGAAAAACAATGTGCACAAGCACTTGAAGGAATGAAAACCTAAGCTAATATTTACAAGGTGGAGAATTTCCCTTTAGTATCAACACTTTAGATAGATTCCATTGACTAGAATCTGCAGGTTCTTCGCCATCTAATGAAAACAATTAAAATGCATTGTTGTCCTTACACTTTGTAACCATGTATGGGCCACTCCAAATGGCATCAATATTTGAATGCCTTCTCGGTTTTGCTCTATCTGAATCCCATTTTAACACTAGATCTCAAACTTGGAAAGATCTACTCTTGGCCTTCCTATCAAAGGTCTTCTTGATCAAAGTTTGATCCTTCTCCATTACTTGGGATGCCTGATCTCTGATCTCTTGAAGCTCCATCAACTCTGCATATCTCACCTCCATGGGCCCAAAATCTAGCAGCTCTAACTGCTTCATGAGTTCCAATGTTGGCAACTCAAGTGACATGGGCAAGATTGCCTCTCTTCCATAAACAAGTCTGAATGGAGAGTTACCTATGGATCTCTTGGGAGTTATCCTATTAGCCCATAAGGCTGATTTTAGTTTGGTATGCCAAGACCTCTGATTCTCATCAAGAGTCCTCCCGATGATCCTCAACAAGTTCTTGTTTGTAGATTCAGCCTGGACATTACCCTGAGGGTAGTAGTTTGATGAAGTACTTAGGTAGATCCTGTTCTTGACATCCCATTCAGTCACCTTGGACCCTATGAATGCCAATGCATTATCTAATATTATTGTAGCAGTACACCAAATCTGGTTGTTATTCCCTCATAGAAGTCTAGGATGTTAGATTCATTCGCTTCCTTGAGTCTTACTTCACTTGATCCACATAGTGAAGTAATCTGTGGTTGTTAAAATCCACTTGTGCCCTTGGCTTGAATTGGGATTAATGACTCCAATGAAGTCTAAACCCCATTTCATGAATGGCTGGTTAACTAAAATTGGATGCAATGGAAGGGCAGCTAGCCTCTCTTTACCTATGAAGAATGCACAATTCTTGCACCTCTTGATCCATGCATAACAATCATTGAAAATCTTGGGCCAATAATAGCCAGCCCTCATGATCTTTAGGGCTATCACTCTTGGTGTAAAATGACCACCAGCTGGTCCACCATGGAACTCTTCCAATACCCTATGAATCTGATTTGTGTTAATGCATCTCAGCAGCACTCCATTCACATCTCTCTTGAACAAAACACCGTCTACTATGGCATATGGGACAGCCTACAATCTGAAGTGTCTTCTTTGGGTTTTGTTCATCTCTGGAGGGCATAGGCCCATGCTTAGGAAGTGCATTATACCTTGGGTCCAGCAAGGAGTGGGGACAGCATTATCCTCTTCTTGAGTGCTACCTTGCACATGGTTGTCTTGAACTATCAAAACAACCTCTTCTTCATTGCATACTCCCTTTTGCTTGCCCAGAATTAGCTGCTCACACAATCCTTTTCTCATGACCTTGATCTCAATGTCATACTCCATGACACAAGTGATCTAACCTGCCCTTTTCTCATTCAAATCCTTCTTGAGGAGGAAGTCCTTTACTCCCGCATGAGAGACCAACAACTAAACTTTGTTGTTTGAGACTAGATGCTTGAATTTCTTCAAGCTTCTAATTACTGCAAGTACATGCTTCTCAATAAAAGAATATCTCACCTCATAGTCCTCTAGGATTTGGCTAAAGAAAGCAATTGGCTACTCATCATTGTCCTTGTTTTGCTGCACCAAAATGGTAGAAATAGTATCATTACCTCCAAATGCATAGAGGATGAAATCCTTGGAGAAATCCGGGTTGATGAGAGTTGGTGCTTGGGAGATGGCTTCTTTGATTGCTTCAAAACCCTCCTTGCCTTCTTGTCCACTTGAAAGCCATGCTTTTCTTCAACATTTTGGTGATAGGTTTGACAAGGGCTGCAAAATCTGGGACAAACCTCCGAACAAAGTTTATTCTCCCTAAGAAACTCTGAAGGGCCTTCTTGTGGCTTGGCAATGGTAGTGCTCTTATGGCTTCACCCTCTCTGGATCAATTGTCAATCCTTCTTTGGAGACAATATGTCCAAGGAGCTTTCCTTCATGTCTTTGGAAGATACACTTCTTAGGATTCAAAGACACTCCAAATCTCCTGCACCTTTGGAAGAATTGTCTCAAATGAGAGAGGTGGTCTGCTACATTTTTGAAAAAAGCAAGTGATATCATCAAGGTATATCAACACCAAGTTGTTGATCAAACCTTTGAACACCATGTCCATTGTTATTTGGAAGGTAGCTCTAGCGTTGGATAGCCCAAATGGCATTTTCCTATATGCATAAGTTCCCCATTTGGTTGTGAAGGTTGTCTTGAACTGATCTTCTTCCTTCACCATAATCTGATTGTAGCCTGAGTAGCCATCAAGTAGTGAAAACCTCTTGAAGCCAGCATCCACTTACAAAATTTTCTCCATAGAAGGGAGTGGGTAATGGTCCTTGAGAGATGCTCTATTCAAGTCTCTGAAGTCAACACACAATATGATCTCTCCACTCTTCTTTCTGACTAGAACTAAGTTGGTAACCCAACTAGAATGCTTGATTGGGAATATGATTCTTGACTCAATCAACTTGTTCAATTCCTTCCTCATGAGAGGTTCCATGTGTGGATTGACTGGCCTTTGTTTCTTCCTGATGGGCTTAGTATTTGGATCTAACTCAATGGTGTGCTGAGCCAACTTGGGATTGAAACCTTTCAAATCTTCGTAGCTCCAAGCAAACACATCAGGGAACTCTTGACACAGTTGTATGAACTCATACCTTTCTTGTTCAGTTGTCATCTTTCCAATTTGCAATGGTTTGTTCTCTTCCACCAAGATGGATATTGAATCTTCTCTCTTGACCTGAATGTTTGCTTTCTCTTTCCTAAACTAATCATTGGGATTGAAAATGGACTCCAAAGTGATAAGTCCCTTGGGCAACTTGTTAGTTCTTAGCTGTACCACTTGGTCACCATACTGTTGTTCCAATTTTTCCTGATTTTTAGCTGAGAACTCAGCTTCTTCTTGTAAGAAATTGATGATTTGCTGGTCATTCTCAAACACTTGCCAACTTACATTGTTATCTGGCACTGAAGGCCTCACAATCACATGGATGTTTGGTTGTACCTTGTCCTTTTGAATGCTTTCCACAATATCAAAGGCTGCCCCAACTGCTGCAAGCCTGTCAGCAGCTTGGTTCTCTTTCCTAGGAACTGATTTGATGCCAAAGCCCTCAAAATCTTCAATGAGGTCCCACACCCTGTTCTTGTAGCACTTGAGTAGATCATTCTTGGCAGCATGCTACCCTTTGACCTGATTTACAATCAATTCACTGTCACCAAAGACTTGCAAGTTCTTTATCCCTCTCTTTATTGCCCAATGCATCCCTTGCACCAAGGCTTCATATTCAGTAGTGTTATTGGAGCATGCAAACTGAAATCTAAAAGCTGAATAGTACTTTACTCCTTGAGGTGAAACCAGCATGGCTCCCCCTCCGACACCTTGTCTACTCCTTGATCCATCAAAAATAGCTGCCATACCTCATTGTCATCCTTGTGGTCTGGCTTGGTGATGCTAGGAATGGGCTGATTTTCTTCATATATGCAATAGACTCCTAGCTCAAATTCTTGTACTTCTTGATAAGGATCAAAAGCATGCACCTTGTTTGCCCATTCATCAAGATTTAGATCTAGGATGCTTCCAACCTTTATGTCACTTCATCGATTGCTTGCGTGATCTTCTTGATCAAATGCCGAATAGTTTGCATTGATCGACTTGGAGTGTAAGGCTCAATGTGGAAGTTTGCAATAGGTTCAGAACTGATTGTAGCTTTGGTTCCATACCTCATTCTGAACAGCATGTGTGACCAATCAGCAGACAAATATCCTCCAATCTTGGCTGTGAAATCTCTTGAAAAACATAGGGCAAAGAGTGGTGGAAGGTCTATAACTGATACATCTTGTAAAACAACAACATTTGGACATGCATGCAAGGTAAGACTCAAGTTTCTAATCACCCCAACTATTGTTATTGTTGTCCCATCCAACTGCACTACCCCTTTGGATATGGTTTCATATTGAAGTCCTAGTTGATCAGCTATTTGCTTGGGCATCACTGAGCTACTTGCCCTAGAATCAATCATGCAATTGTGCACCAATTGGTTTCCAATGATTAATGAGACATAAAAAGGAGGGGGCTTCAACATTTTACCTTGTTGTCCTCCATGATTCCCTTTAGGCTGGGCAGCATTTGTGAGCACCTTCTCTTGCATTTGGACTTGCTGATTCGAAGTTGGCCAGTCCTTCATGGCAGCTTGTAGCAAATCTCTCTGGCCTGGGATAGATAGGGATTCCCACATTGATATATTTACATTTGTCTTCTTCATCTAATCAATGATACTAAATGGTGATGAAGGATATCTTTGTTATCCCTTGGTTTACACATTCATCCCTTTCATGTGGGTGGAAATAGCTGGCATGTGAGTTGGTTTAGGAGCTGGTTTGGGTGCTCCTTGCATGTTTGGAACTACATTTTGTTTGCCAATAGCTTGTGGAGTGGTAGAAGGTTGCGGATTATTTGGAGCCAATGGCTGTCCTTCACCCAAATTTCTCCTTTTTGACCTTGTGTTGGCTGCAACACTTTGAGAGGGTATTTGATTCATACCACAGAAATCTTCAGCCTGCCAATTGACAAGAGTAGTTTCATTTGGAGATGTTCCTTGCTGAGGTGCTTCTTGCTGCTGATCCTCTTCGTGGCTGGACTCTTGCGACCCACCAATGGTTTACACCATAAGAGCCTGATTTAATGCACCGTTAAAGCACATTGATTGGTTATGTGGCTGACCACACGGAAACACCAATCATATTCTTGGGCCATGTTATTTTGCACCGGTACCAAAGCTCTGGATGTGGATGCAACATTGGGGTTATCGGGCTGAAATGGTCTGTTGGCAGGAGGCCTTGCTTGATTCTGATTTGCAGCTAGATTGGGTGGTCTTTGAGGCTGATATGGCTGCCTGTTAGGCCGAGCTTGAGGCTGATAAGAAGGTCTAAAACTTTGGGCTTGTTGCCTCTTGAGTGTAACCAGCTCATTTCCTAAACTTTGCAGTTGCTTCATGACTTCTTGAAGTTCATTTGAGGCACTAGAAGATGAAGTAGAAGCTTCACTTGAATTTTGATTTCTAGGAGTGGGAATAGGAGCTAAGACAGGTGCTTGACTAGTACTTGGGCTCTCTAAACTTGGATATAATGGCATTGGAGGCCTAGGAGCTAGCTTTCTAGCTTGAATTAAACAATTTTCAGCTCTAATGGCAATGCTATAAGCAACAGGGATAGTTGTGCCTCCCATGGATTGAATCAACATAGAAATATCAGAATTTAGAGCTTTAAGGTAATAAATAAAAGCAACTTCTGCTGCTGGCCCTTCTTATGCCTTGCGGAATCCTCTCCCAAGTCCTTTAAAGTCTGAAGTTGAATTCGGTCAGCTGCTCATTGGGAGCTCTCTTGATGGTTGTCAGCTGTTCCAAAAGGGATAAGTTATCTCCCTTTTCCCCAAATTGCTCATGGAGGGCTATACATAGCTGATTCCAATTTTGAATGGAACCTAAGGCAAGACTCCTGAACCATTGCAAAGCCTTCCCTTTGAATGAAGACACCAGTAATTTGATAGCAACTTGCATCTCATTAATCTCATGGATTGCACAAATATTAGCAATGTCCTTGACATGATCGTCAGGAGTGGTTTGATTTTCTCCAGTAAAGTATGGAATGTTCTTCTTGATACTACTGACTAGGATTGGATCATGTGCATTGAGAGCAAGTGGGCTCTGCCAATGAAATTGACATACTGATTCGGTGGTTACACCATTCTAATTGGCCTAAGAACCCTTGTTGATTGGATGAAAGGCCTACCAGGTGGAGGTGTTGAAAAGGTTCTATTAGGTGGAGATGGAGATCTTTGGGCTCTTCTTCCCCTTCTTTCTCTTCTGGAGATAGGTGTAGATGAAAAAACAATCCTTCCTCCTAGTTCTTGACTGGTTTGTATTCTTCTCATAAATTTTCCAGGGCTTGGACTTTGCTGAAACCAGGATTATGCTTCTTTTGGAGTCTCCGGATGTGCGATTTTTAAGCTCCTTCAAAGCTAGAACTTACAATAAGTGCACATCAATCTTGTTGCAATAAATTGAAGACCTCTATGTCCCACTTTGGTGTGCCAAAATTGTTAGTGTGAATCACGGCTTACGGATGTTGATCAGATTTCTAGTTTGATCATACTAGCATCCAGTGTGATTGCACAACATTGAAACCTCTCTCCAAGTGTGGGACTTGCAAAATGAGAGAGGAATCTCCAGATTAGAGGTTGGTTCCTCAAAATCCTCTAATTAGATCTGTTATTTGCACAATTACAGAGGTTTGAATCCTAATCCTACTCTAAATTCCAAGGAGACAGAGATAGAAAGTGCAAAAATTGAAACTAAACTAATAGGTGATACACCAAAGGAGGAGTGGTGAACACTTCTAGTTCTGCAGATAGACACAGATCATGGAATGCAACATAAACATCATGCACAAACTGATAAGATGTAATTTAAAGTCTGAAATGAAGCAAACAACACAACCAAAGGACTAAAAACTGATCACAGAGCCTGTATTGTCATTTCCACTGTCAAAATCCTTGCATTACAACATCAAAAATGAAGAAAACCTATTACAACCATCAAGAGGTTTGATACTTGCAAAATTCACTTATTGAAGGTGAAAGAAAAATCTTGTTATCCAAAGAAATGTTCCCCCAAAAATGAGCCAAATCGGCTTTTACAATGCATGGGTCGAGCCCGGGAGAGAGAAAATGTGTTAAAACATGGGAGCCATTATTCATTGAATGAAGATGCATTAAAACAGCATGGGAATTCTTACGGACCCATCCCTTGACATTTTGGCCATCTTTGAAGAAGAATCGACCCATTTTGTGCATTAAAACTAGTTGAAACGTCATTTCTAACCATTACCACGTGCTAGAGACGTTTCTTGATCTTCCCTCTCCAAAATAAACCAAAATTAAATATTTACCCTAGAATCATGTAGATAATTTCACCATCTTTCCATTGATATAAAGAACGTGAAAATCCGAGCTCTGGATCGAAAGTTATGGCCATTTGAAGATTTAGGGAAAAAACAGGGCGAAATCGGATCGGCGGGCAAAAAGTTTGAATTTTTTACCCGTTTGGTCTTTGGAAAAATTTTCAAATTTTCCTGTGCTCCACCACTTGGATGACACGTGTCAAGATTTGATTCATCCACGGGCTCATCCTTTGAAAATTTCTTTCGGGCCCTTCCTTAAAATCTTTTGCCACTTGGACACGTGGCACTATTTTATTGGCTCGGGCCTGAGGGGCGCACTTTGCCCTTCGAAAATTTGGCATTTTTCACTTTGGGAAAATTTCCCATTTCCCCCACACTCCACCACTTAGATGACACGTGTAAAGATTCCATTCGATGGTGGGGGCAGCGAGGCCAAAACTTTTACCTTTGAAAACTTGACGGAAACTTGGAAAATTTTCTAAGTCCTTCTCCTTCTCCCGCCACTTCACCGGGACACATTCTCCCGAATCAGCTGATTTAGGCTTCCTTGTCTCTATTTTGTGGCCTTTTCACCTTTTCACGTCCCATGCATCCCTCTTGTACCTTTGTCCCGATTGTCCCCAGGACAAAAACTCCTGCTTGACTAATTCGGGCTTCCTTGTTCTGTTTGCGGCCTTTTCACCTTTCACATCCCTCGCGTACTTGGGGCCGGATGTCCCATCTTTGCTGGGAAAAATATCTCCAAACCGCTCAAAATGGTATCTTTGATCAAGAAACTAGCCAATTTGTGTCCCACGCGTACTTTTGTCCCTTTATCCCAAACCAGCGAAACAAAAGACTTAGGCGATTTTCCTTGCTTTCGGTCATTTAGACTTTTCGCGTCCCTTGCGTCCCGATGTCCCAACTGTCCCACGGACCGCCTAGGACAAAAATATCTGACTTAGCTGATTTTCTTGCTTTTTTGACCCCAAGCTTGGTACGACAAACCTCAGTACAACCCGAAATGCTTTTTTTTGCATTTTTTGCATTTTTTCTAACTCGTTGGGATTTCTTCTTGGATGGGAGAGTTATAAAAAGGCCAAGGGGACCCCAAAAAACATGATTTTTGCCTTGAATCAATCTACCTACACTTGGACTTAATAATTTGATGCATGTTATCAAAATTACCTTGAGGTGAATTTTGGATAACAATCATCCCATCCAAATACTGAATCAAGTATGTACGAGATGATGTAGGGTCCCAGCCAATGGACTTTCAACTTCCCAAGATGGCACAAATACTTGGAATCATACAAAAAAACCATATGCCCAACCTCAAACTACTTGTTCTTGATATGGCAATCATGTCACGCCTTTTGTATTGTTTTATTATCTTCGAGACTCCATGTAGCAGTGATCTCCTTTGGTCTAACCGCATCAACTTAGCAATCCTCTCTTCCAAAGCACTTGTTCATCATCTAACCCTCCTATGTGCACTATACATAGTGATGGTAACATGAATTCAACTGGTAAAATAGCCTCTACACCAAACACCAATTGAAATGGTGTGGCCTTATTCAACCTCTTGTAGGTTGTCTTGTATGCCCATAGAATGATTGATTCTTTGTCATCCTAATCTTGTCTTGCTGACATCACAAATATTAGTCAACATGTGACTTAGTATTTTTTAAATGCCTTAGTAGTTCCATTCACTTGAGGTTGATAAGGGGTAGTCTTGTGATGGGCCACCATAAATTCTACTAATAGAATCCTGACCATTTCATTGAGGAAATGTATACCTCTATCACTTGTTAAGCTTAAAGGAAAACCATACCTATTGATTATGTTCTCCCATAAAAATATAGCAGTTGTCATTATGGTGTAATCCTTCGTAGGTGCTACCTCTTCCCATTGTGTCAAGTAATCAGTGCAAGTAATGATATACCACAAACCAGTCCTTCATGTGACTGGAGAAATTGGCCCTACAAAGTCAATTTCCCATTTTTCAAATGGTTCAATGTTGGCTATTGGTCATAAGGGAATTTCATCCCTCTTCCCAGGTTTTCCAAGGCATTGGCAATGGTCACAGGCCTTGCAAAACTCAATACAATCCTGGTAGATGGTTTCCCACTAAAGCCCTGCTAGTAAAATCTTCCACACGGTAGCATTTCCTATATAGTGTCCTCCTACAATCCCACCATGCGCTTCCTCCATAATTTTCATGCACTCATGTTCCAATACACATCAGCATAGAACCTCATCACAACCTAACTTATACAGGTCTCCACTAATCAACATGTAGGGTGCGGTGTGTATTACTAATTGTTTCCTTTCCAAAGCTTTCATCCCTTCTAGTGCCACACATGTTTTCAAGAACATTTTGATGTCTTCCAAGTCTCGAGGGCGCATTCTGCAACCTAAAATGTTACGCGTCCAGCATGGTATCCTCAATTCTTTGTGCATCTTCCCCTGAGTTAATCCTTGATAAGTGGGCAGGTTTTGAATTGCTCTTCCTAGTTTCAAACCCACTGTGAACTCAAACTCTTGGAATAATAGGACCCAACAACATATGTGCCCTTGTAGAATGGTCTTGTTGACTAAGTATTTCAATTCCATGTGGTCCGTGTAGAATATAAATGGTGTTGCTAACAGATACTTCCTAAAATTTTGTAGCACGTAGATCATAGACAATACTTTGCACTCTCGGTGGTTGTGTAATTTTACTCTGTTGGTGTCAAATTTCTATTGGCAAAACACAAGGGATGATCAACAATACCCTCACCAATTTGTGCTAGTAATACTCCCATATTTTTCCCTGAGGCATCAACATGCACATGGAAAGGATTATCCAAAGAAGGAAAATGTAGTACATGCATCGTGACAAGCCTATCCTTCAAAGTGTCAAATTCCCTCTACTATGCCTCTCCCCAATGAAAGTCACTCTTGTGTTTTAGCAATTCCTCCAAGGGCATGGTGATTTTGGCATACCCCTTGATGAATTTTGTGTAGTACCATTTATGCCAAAGGAATTTGTGCACTGCACTTTTATTTGTAGGCTCCCCTAATCCCACAATAACTACAACTTTGGTGGGATCCACTATTAAACCTTCTTTGTATATAATATGTCCTAACAGGGTTCCAAATGGAGTAGTAAAGACACATTTCTTAATATTGAGGGATATCCTCAACTATCGACATCTCTCAAACATCAACCTTGGATTTTCACAATGGTATTTCAATAACCCATACATAGTCTAATCATCTAGGTAAACGTGAAGAAATGTATGGATGAAATCCTGAAATGCTTATAACACGATGCGCGAGAACACAGTAGGCACATTCTTCAATCTGAAATTCATAACCGTGTAGGAAAAACTTCCCCATTTAATGGAGAAATTTTTCTTTCTCTGGTATTCCTTTGTAATTTTGACTTGGTGATACCCTAAGAACCCATCCGCAAAAAAGAGTAAACTTTACACTGGCTACTCCTCTCAAAATTTCTTGATAAAGGGGTTGGAAAAGGATTGATGATACATACAAACATTCAGTCCCTATAGTCCACACATATTCTTATCCTCCCATCCTTCTTGATATTGATGACCATTGGGCTTATCCATTATGATTCTTCCACAACCTCAATAATGCCCGATGTTATCATTTTGTCTATTTATTCCTTGACCCGTATGCATAGATTGGGATTCATCTTATAAGGTCTCTTCTCGAATTAGGTGCATAAATTCCTCCATCTTGATCTTCATATCTCCTAAGGAATGGTGGACACCTTTGAGTTCATGATACCCATGAGGTAACAAATCTTAGAACTTGTGCAGCAGTTAGATTAGTGACCTTTGAAACTTCTTTTTCTAACTAATAGTGCCCAATCATAGCTTCCTTAGGTTCTATTTTTGTCCCAATGTTAACCTTCTTTGTTTTCAAGGGCTCATGGTAGGTGTGTGCTCACTCATCAGCACTATCTATGACCTCACACATACTTTCAGAATGGTTAATATCTAAAGTTTCCACCTCTTCACCGTCTACTACATAGACCATTTTTCATTTTTCTTTTTCTATGCGTGTGTGCTCAAGTTGTACTTCCTCTAACTCTTGTTCATTGAGGTGTGTTTCTAAATAAGGCTCACCCAAAATTCTAGTAGCCTATCTTCTACCATAGCACAATCTCCCATCGTAAGGCACTTGATTACTTGCAACGCCTTATCCATTGATGTCTTGGTACTCCTATACTTGAAATATTGAATGATATTAGCTGCCAACGCCTCCCAATTACTTGTTTGATGATGCATCTCTAAATGAATATACCAAGTGCACAAATAGCCTTGTAAGGTGGAATACAACTTATGCACCCATAATGAAGGTGGTAACACTTATGTGCTTCCCATACAGGTTTTCTCACATGCTTAGATATGAAATGAGGTGGTCTCTTTACCATGGTAATCTTGTATGACACCTTTGGGCAAGTTGCTCTGGAGAACCTTACAAAAAATTGAATTCTTACTTCACACCATTCTAGGAGGCTCTTCTGATGTGTGGCCCACCAAAGACGCTATAATTCCGAGTATGTTATAATTGGGCATTCCCCTTCTCTCGTCCTTATTCTCCCACTAAGCCTCCATTTCTCGCAAGAAAAATTTAGGGTATGCTCCTCCAGAGTAACTTGGAAAATTCTTCCCTCCTGAGGCATTTGACTCGGTGTTCCTTCATTACCCTTGTTACATATCCTCTCAACTATTACCCAATCAACAAATTAGTCCCATGCACCCAATTGTCACATGCCATGCTAGTGGTATCACTCAAGGATTAAGTGTCTTCAAACTGGATAACTCCCTCCGTGGGATGAATTATCTCTAGATCTCTAATAGAGAGCACATAGATAATGTTGAGGACTTCCTCTCCTAAGGGCTTAGTATAGGAACTGGTTTCCCAACTGTTAAAGGGATAATCACCCTTTCTTCCTTATTTTCAAAGTTGATATACCCCTTGTTAAACCTCAGGTTGGTATTATTCTTATAACACCATGGGCGCCCAAGTAATGTTGGAAAGTTGTCTACCCAAGCAAGTGCCAAGACTTCAAAGTCTCTAGTGAACTTGGTCCCTTGAATGGTGATAACTACATCCTTTAGGACTCCAATGGGCATTGCCTTAGTATTTTTTTCCATATACAACACATTCAAATATGGTTGTAATGTGGGTCTTCCCATTTGATGTCAGACATCTAAGGTAAGAACATTGACCTCTACTCCCATGTCAATGAGGATATTACTCAAAATTCATCCATCAACAACTACATTCAATGTAATTTCCTTATCATTGTCAAGGCTATGAGGAGGAAGGTTTACATGCAGAACCTACCTTTCGAGATCTACTCTAACATGTTGTACCTTCTCCCTCAGCCATTCTCCTACCAATGGAATAATATTCTCTTGCCTTAACATCCTACATACATCCTTGACCTCATCCAGTCATCCTTCGTAGCTTCACCATTCTTCCTTTTCTCCAACTCGCTTCGATTTCTCCTTTAGACATTGGATATCCCCTTGAAAATCCAAATCACATCCATAGTCTCTTGATACACTTCCTTCGATTAGCAGGCTTGGATACTTTCCATGTACCACTTCCTCTCTTGAAACTAGTGTCCTTTTTCTTGGCATCTCCCCTCGGCATGCACGGCCTCTACTTGCATTGTCACCAATACAAAGTTGTATCTCGACTCACGCGCCACTCTTGGCATCCAATGTGAATTGGCCTTCTTGATGCTTACCATCCCAGCACCTTTTTCTTTACAATGTTATTGGTTCATATGCTCATAAATCTCTAGACACTCTTCATACTTATGTTTCTTCCCACACCACGAGAATTGTAGCGATCAAGAAACTCACACTTGTAATGCTTTGTAGATCCACGCTTATAACAAGTTACTCACGTGAATTCACTTCATCCTCTACCACGATTCTGCGACCATGAAATCCTTCTTGAAAACCTCTTCCACGTGATCCTCCATCTCGTGTGCCTTTTATAGAGACAATCATCATCCTTGGAACTGCTTGCAAGACTAGTCTGGTGCACACCAAGATCAATAGCATCATGGATCTAGTCAATCAGTCTGCAATCCTTGGTATCATGGGTTTTAGAGGTACAAATTTTACAATAGAAAGAAACATTCTTATAGATTACGTGCTTTATTAAAGGACACTTACTTGCATCATAATCCCCATGGAAAATCTCATAGTCTACCACCATGGATCGTGATCGACTTCCGAGGAAACTATCCTTTGCATGCCCTTCCACTTCATAGTTTTTACACCAAAGCCAACTATGAACCTCATGCATTGAGTTTGCAGACAACTTCTCCACCGCTTGGCCATTACAGCAATTTGAACCTCTAGAAAATGACTAACACCAATATCAACGTTCCCAACCTTAGCATGCAGGAAGCTTCCAATGCCTCATGCGGGTCTGTGAAAGTTTTGTGTGACAGATCCCTTCTAAATAGTGTTATCAATCCTCTAACAAACCATTGAGTATTTTAAGAAGGATGAATTTCATAGGATAGTTTTTACAAAAGAGTCTTGAAACACACATCATACTCTCACAAACTCTCTCATTCCTTTTGGATCTTCTTTAAAGAAATGATGCTCTTTTCCTCAAAATAAAGGATATGGAACTCTGCTAGGAAGGAATTATTTAATGTAGTGTATTCTAACACCATCTGATGGTGGTCATAATTTTTGTACCAACTATGTGCATGTCCTTGCAACATTGTTGCAAATTGACTTACATTTTTCTCCTAGGTAGTGATCCCTTTCACACATCATAGTAATTCACACTTGTGCACATGCTCTGAAACATATTCTATACCCTTGTATTCTGGTAAGTGCAATGACATCTAAAAAATACTTGTGAAGGTGGTTGAGGCTCTTGTCCTCCTAATCCAGAGCCTTGGTTTCCTCTAGTGTTTCCTCCTCCACCAAATCCATTGGATCCACCAGGTCTCGTTCCTTTTGACCCACTAGATCCTCTAGATCCACTAGGTCTACTAGGTAATCCAACCCACCACTAGATCCACCTCTTGCAGCTAGAAAATGGCATGAAGTGGTCATACCTAGTGCTCCCAACATCCCATTAAATTATGTGCCGATGGTTTGTGATATTTTCCCACTACCAGTTGTGTGTCCCGCACCACTCCCAGATGTGATACCTAAACCTTGCGTACTTTCACCTTATCCAAAAATTCCTCCAAATACTGGAATGGTTTGCACAGCCATGGATGTTCCAAATGAGAAATTATATCTCCCGGGCATAGACCGATTACTCCCACTCGATACAAATCAAGTTAACAATAATTCTACCTTGCTCAAAAAACCAAGCACCAAGGTTTGGTCACTGTGTGGGTTCATATATGCACTGACGGATCTCCTTTCTCTATGTGATGAACTCTCATCAGAAGCTAAAGGTTCTTCTCTCTTGTGCTTGCCAAGATGGGTTAACACAAACTTCTTAGGTTCCACATCCTTTGCGTGAACATAAACTCCTTCCCACAATGTCTACCTTTATAGCTCCATCACACTTGTAACCACACATTGTCTGGTCATCTCCCTTTCATGAGATTCATTATACTTGAGTTGTCTCTCCTCTCTTTCCTTTTTAGCTGTAATGTCTTCCATCTTCCTCCACCCTAGCTTCCTCTCTCAACACTCGTGAGAATCTTAACCAGCCATGGGAAATTCCTCTAAACTTAGGGTAATGATCGGGCTCTTCATATCCAAAGGAATAGCATGAAAAAATGATCCTTTGGGCTCCCTCAAAAACTCAAACTCAACAATTTCTAGGAAATAATACATATAAATGGCGTATTCTAGAGTATAACTTGTCATCACTCCTTTCCACTAGTGATCAATAGCACGTGTCTAAGTCAAATCTGCATCCTGCAGACCTCGATAATCATTTTGGGTCCATGTGCATGATATATAGTACCAACTTAGTCTAGATGCATATGTTGATAGCCATTCATATAGTTCTACTAGGAAACCATAGAAGAATGTCTCATATAACTCATAGTACAGGTTCTCTTCTACCCATCTGCATGCATCAAACTCGAGTCCAAAGCTAAATCTTTGACCAAATTTATCCTCCATGCTCTTGAGAAATCTTTCAACACTTTCCAAGGTCAAAAATTTGTCATCATGCATCACAAGGACCAAGATGCATGCCATTTTTCACAACAACTTCAAAAAGAGGTCCCGACAATAGAACCAAGATGTAGTCATTTTTATACCCTTAGATTAATAGTAAAATCCCATGCATGTTGGCCTATCACCTAGTGGGCATTGGGTGCTCACCCAAGGCACGCGTGGGTGTCGAGCCTCTCCTTTATGTGAGTCTTGTGAGAATGCATCATCTTATGACATATATTCAAATGCAAAAGAAAGGAAGAAAACATGCATTCATTCTAAGAACCTATGATGAGTTATCACATCAATGCATCCATAGAAGAGAAATAATAAAAAACATATGGAAATGGTTCATACATAAAGGAAATACACTAATATTATTCTCATGAACACATATATGATTCATAACAGAGTCTTATATTCATATTGATGAGTCTAGTAACCACATTACATTCCTTGAGGTCATAACAGACCCATATAATTATACAAAGAAAATTCATGCATCGAACCTACACCCTTCATATTACAATAAAAATCATAGACCCACCCACATATATATATGCTATCACTCCTAATTTTCTCCAGTCCCAACCCATAGAATCCTCCATTATATTTTAGCAAATTGTCGCCTCTCTTCCACTAGTCTACCGCACTAATCACTCACACCTTATGCTACCCATGCACCTCAATATATAGCTTTTCTACCTTCACCACCATGCCTTCTGAGGTAGTAGATCAGTTTTCAAGTGTCCAAGTGGTCCTCCAATGGAGCATGCCTCATTTGATCAAATATCTACACTCTATGCAATGATGTACTTATGGAACCTTCCATCACATGCATGGAATATTCCCTTTTTTTTCCTACAGCTACCAGGCTAGAAACTTATCCACTTCACATGCTATATGGGTCACACTTTTCTTGTGTGCTTCCTAGAACTCTGAATATGGCTAATTCCCAAAACATGTCATACCTTGCACACACATCGTGTGTTCTACAACACCCTGCTAGAACCCTTCCTTGTGCACCTTCAACCCACGCATCCTTCTTCAATAGGTCATGCACACCCACATGCCTTCTTTTACTTAGCCTAATTTTGGGGCCCAACACTCTGTTAGATTAGGTGTATGAGTTGTAGCATATATGTCTATCGTGCACTCAATCGAAAAATGAGAGCTCGATGATGATGTTTTTTCACACTAAGGAGTACATTCAAGAAGACTAAAAGGGTCATAAGGGCTAGAAGGGAAAGAATTGAGTCATCATGTTTCTTTGATGACTTTCTCTTGTTCTAAGGTGATCTCACAAGATGGCATTCCTTCTCTAGGCTTCTAGAAGGTATATACTAGTTGAAAGAAGCATAGTTTGCTCTTCATGTGTCTACCAATATTCCAATCATGTTTTCTTCATAATGAAGGTAAGTGGGTAGGTCAAAGTTACTACTGAATGAAGATTGACACAAGCTATTGTTGATTGTAGCCTCTATCAAGTTGCCAATATATGTCAATTTCTATAAATGTGTGTCTTACTCCATGTTAAAGGTCTAGAACTTGTTGAAATTCTTGAGTATCTACTTAAGGAGCTATGAAGAGGGAGTATTGTCAGTAGGTTTCAAGGGTGGGTTAGTCTTCTTAATGTTGTTAAAATTATCTTCAAGTAATAAATGTCTCTAATAGAGTACATAATTGGAAGAGAGTATATTGAGTCAAAATTTCATGTTTCCTGCCCTATTGTATTATAATCAAATCGGTTTTGAGTCCTTGTAAATTATAAATGAGATAAGGATGTGTACTTGATAATGACATAATGTCAGGTGTATCTTTTCCTTTGTCATGAAAAATTGTCTTGAAAGAAACAAACTAAGTTTTAAAATGTTTGTCAAATGTGTACAGTATGACCTCAAAATGTTGTTCAAGTATGTATAGTGATCCATACCTCTCTTCAAGTCTTCAAGCTAGAAGTAAATGAAATTCAAGGAACAAGTATTCATATTTTTCATACATGTTGATCTCTAGAGGTTAAATAAGTGAGATCACTATGAAGTAATAAGATTATTAGTAAAGAGTGTATAGTTCAAACATATAGGCTTCATTTCAAGTCCTATCTTGAGCACCTATAGACAGGACACAAGGAAATAGGGAGGATTTGAACTCAAAGAGATCCACTATCAAAAGATCTAAGTGAATGACTTAAAAATAGTCCTTGTGGTAAAATCTAGGACATTAAAACGTGTTTTTGTGAAATTTGAAGCAAGAATACTCTTCTTGGGCTCCATCGTAGACTAGATAGGGTTTTAAGGAAGAAATAGCTCTAGAAATCTCTAAGTGAAGAATATAGTTCCAAAAATTGGAAGGAAAAATCTTGAATGTGTAATTTATCTATTAGAAGAATAAATTTGATATTTCATTGGTGAAATACAAATATAGTCATGACATTCCTCCGAGATGGAAATCTACATAGTGCGAGGGTTAATCTAGAAGGCCATTTTAAAAATGAGGTATACTATTGAGTTAAAACTTGAAATTTCATAGGCTTCAATAACTCCATAATGGGTGGTCAAAATGATTCAGTTTATGTTTTGGAGTTATTTTCATCAAATGTTATGCTAGTTGCAAGGCTATCCTGTGGGCTAGTTGGGCTTGTGAAACAAAAAAGAACAAAAGGATGAATTAAAGAGAAGATAGATGAGATATGTCCTAAAATTTGCATGCATATTATTAATGATGAAAGGAATCAAATGAATCTTATAACTCTTTCTGAGTAGTTATTGAAGACTTAAACCATGATTATACCAAGATGTGATGTCTTAAAAGTGTAAGAAGTTAATCTTGGTAAGATGAGTAATCAGTGATGTGTGAGCTTTGTGAATCAATGAAAAGGTTGCTCTAATAGTATCTTAAGGTGTTGAAATAGGTAAGGATACTTAAGAAAGTATGGTGAAGACCAAAGAGGCCAAGGTTATTGTAGAAAATACATAAAATTGATTTGTCTTGCATTAAGCCAACATTGTTGACTATGGAAAACTAAAACAGTGATAGACAGGTGTTGGAAGAATTAGAATGTCCATGTGGTGAACTTGAAGTGTCCTAAAAATCCTTGTAAATCATAAGATAGTGGGTATATGATGGCACTTTTTGAGAGGGAGTAAATTTTTTCATCTCAAATCAGTGAATGATCAAGAAACGTGAATAGAAAGCAATGAAGAGGGGCTTTAGGACTAACTGGTATTGACTGACCTATCCTTATGGCTTGAATGCAAAGTAAAATCTTGTTTTCTTATAGTTTTGGGTGGAAGAGGATGTAATGATTCTAGGGGGATTTTCTTGAGCTTAGCACATTATGTACATATATTCTTTGGGTGGATATTTTTGAACCAAAAGGCACTGATATGATGATTCGGGGATCTAAGGACCAAATTGCAAAATTCACTAGTCCAGGTAGAGTTGAGTGTGGTGATTAGGCATGGTGAAGTCGGATAGCTGAATATGAAGAGAACAAGTTCGGGGGAGAATTATATCTTCTAGATGAAGTAATTTATGTAACTCGAGTGAATCTTGTAAGACAAAAGAGAAACATCATTCAAGGGGAGCTTCTTGAGGTAATATCATGTTTTGTCATTGCTTTCTTTTGTGGTACTCATGGTGTTGGATGTTTGAACCTTTTTCATAGATGTCAAAGGGGTAGAGAGTGCTATCAGAAACAAGACATGGAGATGATGTGGTTGTTTTCCATCAAATGTTTCTGATTTATTTTTAGTGATGTCATGTGGCATTGATGGAAAAGGTGTGATTTGTGAAGTGAGGCTCAAATGGTATTACCTTATCATATTTCCTGGATGAATTCGGGGTGTTGCAAGCTTAGTCAGTGAGGTAGGAGACCATTGGAGGTATGGAAATGGTTGGTAATCTTGAAACATGTGTTTTTCAGCTCATATATGATTATTCTATCATGTGCAAGAACTTTTGGAATGAGTAACATGTCAAATGTTGGGAGTCATAGTTGTAACTAGCTCATTTAGGCCTAGTTCTAGAGCCTAATGAGGTGTAAGAGTTCAATACAGGTCATGCAAATACTAGGTAAACATGGGATAAGCCTAAAAAAATTTCCTATGGAATTTATGAGTATACATAAGGCTTACCTTATCTTCTAGAGGTAAAATTCAAGTTTTCACTAAAATTGCCTTTGAGGACTAGTAGTGAAGTCATGGGAAAATGAGATTGTTCTGAAGATTATAATATTATCTATGAGAAACCAACTTATGGATAATGTAGAGGGTTTTTTTAATTACTTCATTCCAACTTTCATCAAGTTTTAAAGAAGATTGTGGAAGTTATGTAAGTTTTTCTAAAACTAGTTTCTTGAGGAATGTAAATTAATCACCCTGTCTTCTTAGCATCCAATAAAACTTATGGATCCTCCTTTAGTTAAATCATAAAATTAATTTTCAATATCAATCTAATCCTAAAAAAATTAAAAAATTAGGTAATTTGAACAAGAAATAAAGAAGTTATGAGCATTTTTCTAACAGGGTTTTCTCTCTCCTCAAGCCTCGTTCTTGAAGCGATAGGCTCAAAATGAATTGTTTTGACTGAAAATGACTTGTGAAAGTTGTAAAAATCCTCAAAATTATAAAATAGTCTCTCCAAGTAAAAAAATTGGTATGTTTTCTATCCAAGCATGGTTTTGGTGTATGGAATTACTCTAGTTTTAAAATTCTTACATATTCAATTTGGTTTTAAAGACTCTAAATTAAACCACCAGGTGTAAAATATTGTTCTTAGAGTCTATTCATTGCTCTAAAAGGTTTCTAAGAACTTACTTTGGTCATTTAATGTAAACTCAATATATTTTCTATCTTACCATCAAAATGTAGTCATATAAAGCAATTGATAAAGACTTGGAAGGTTATTAAAGGTCATCTCAGTGCAATGACCTAAGAATTGGAGTAAGAAATGGTGATAATAATTCTTCATAGGTCCAAGATGAGTTGATTAAAACTCAAATTTACATTGGTGTGGTGATATTTGGCATTGTTTTACCTTGTATCTCAAACCTACCTATTTGTTCTTGTCAAGAAGACTAAAATTGAGTCCGAGACTGGATGTATTGTTCAATTCTTAACACATGCTCTCAAGAGATTGGAGATGATATAGGAGCTTAAATATAAGTGTTGATGGAAATGTTTAGTCATATGAGTAAGGTATGTTACAAAAAACCATTCAAGCAAGACTATCCTCTTATAGCTTAAGGATTAGCACACTCTATCCTATAAATGATTGGTTCTCGGACCCATTGTTTAGTTAGTGATTAGTCCCTATATTATGAGGATTTTACAGGAATAATATTATCAATTTTGTGCCCTATAAACCTTATACCTTATCTCACATAATGGTTTCCACTTACTCTAAGATAATAGGGTCGATTGCTTGTTACAGATCAAGATGGAATGTAAATGTTGTATCGGATCATGAATCTCTTCCTTTAACAAACACAAAAGAAGTCTTAAATTCTAGTAGGCTGATTATCCATTTAAGTGATCTCAGAGGTATATCATCATATATTTAGGGTATGAAGTGTTGAAATCTCTAAAACATGTCACTAGGGTTTGTGTCTAGAAACTCTAACTATACAAATGTGTGAAAATCATGATGAGTCTTTTTGGTAGGGTTGTTATCATATAAAATTCCTGATCTATGTAGGGGTTCCAACTATATCTCATTCATGAAAGAGTTCTTCATGGTCATGGTTGACTGAGTATGCACAATTTTCCTTCAAATACATCAGTGTTGCAAGTCTAGATAAGCTAAACTATATATATTACGTTGAAGAGCATGTTTTTCTTGAGAATATTATATTACACCGGTAACTTGATGGTTATGCTTGCTTCAAAGAATGCACAAATAAAATTCCAAAGGTGTGAAAATAAAAACTCACCTTCATCTATCATCTTAACAAAATTGTCTTAGTATGTGTTGTTTCCACTCTATGATAGGGTACTGTGAACTGCAAAGAAGAAGATTAAATGGTGCTTCATGTATTGTCATGATATTGTGTTTCTCCACTCCATCTAGTTCACATGTGAGGATATATGTTCTTCCTCATATACATTTTTTCATATGTTTGTTCAAGACATAGTGCGTATGGTGTCCCAAGTAAAGTCTCGAGGTGTAAAATGGGAGGAAAGGAGAATTGTTAATGTGTTGAAGGAGTTAAAAGGTTATTGTAACATTGAAAACACTTGATAAGGCCATGAATCAAATCTTACTAGGTGGGATAATAAAATAAGGTGTTGTACATACATTACAATACAGATTTTTCGAGTCTAAATGGAATCTTAACAAACATTTCATAATGTAAGAAGGTTCAGAAACTCCCTTTCATAATCATTTAAACTCGAAAGAATTTGAATACTTTGTAGAGACCACCTTTGAAAGTGAACAGGATGCGTTATGACAAATTCAAAGGTAGAGTTACATTTCAATTTTCATTATTACACCTTATACGAGATGTTAAGGAGAAATATGAAAGTATCTTGAATATGAAGTTAAAATGTAAAAAAAATAAAAAAGATCTTGTAGGTACGGTTTGAATTCGAGAGAGTCATTGTCAAGTAAAAGAGATGAATGAATGATGAAACTTGATTTGCATTTAGAAATAAATACTTGAGCATGGTCTATGAAAACTTGAAAAATATAAGATTGAGGGTGTAATTATCACAATGAAGAGTGCATGGTATATCATGAAAACATCATCCTTGAAATACATATACTAGGTGGAAAAAATATTGGAAGAGTCTGCAGATGTATGATAAGCCTAATGGAGGTATACATGTTTGTGAGTGAAGATTAGGATGATGAATACATGGAAGAGGAGAGTATGATGAAGTGATGAATGCATTCTTGATTGAGATGAATACATCAATATGCACATGTTAATAGTGAATGCTTGAAAGGGTGGATAAATTGATTCTTATAGAGAAATTGAAAGTGTGAAAGAAGATTTGATGAAAATAATAGAGATTATTTGGGGGAATAACTGAGTAGAAAATTGATAAAATCTTATGGTCACCATCATTTGTTTGAGACAACAAGTCAAGTGTGATAAAATTTTGATTAAGTCTAAGTGGTATCTTGGTGCAAAATCACAAGACCTCCGGATGCACATCAGGCTTCTAGGTTGATGTTCGGGCATCCAATGTGATTGCACAACATGGAAACCTCTCTCCAAGTGTGGGACTTGTGAAACGAGAGAGGAATCTCCGAGAGAAAGGCTGGTTCCTGCTCCTAAACTACCTGCCACAAGCTATTCCAGTGCAGGCAAGCTAATCTAATCCTAATCTAACCATGCCAAGGAGACAGAGAGAGAGAGAGAGGGAAAAACAGAAAAATCCTACACTAAAACGGTGATACACCAGAGAAGGAGGATGTTGAACATCTATCAAAACTGCCATGGGACAAAGAGAGGTGAGCAATGGGAAGGATGGACAGATGCATCACAGGCCCAAGGATAGATTTCACACAAAAAATGTCCCAAAACTCCATGAACACAGCTCCAAACCTGCAATGAACATTTAGACATGCACAGATACCTACAAATGAAGAGAGGCAAGGAGAGAACAAGCAAAAATGAGAGAGGATGGACAGATGCATCACAGAACACGTTTTGTTGCTCCAGAAGTTTGCACAGAACATCATTCCATTAGTAAAAGGCAAAAACGCCATTACAGAGCAGGGAGGAGGCTCGAACTCCATTTTCAACCCTAGAGAAGAAAAGAAGGGAGGGCCGAGCTGAAAGAATGAACAACCTCTTTCTTTTTAAAAATGAGCCAAATCTGGCTTTTACATTGCATGGGTCGAGCCCAGGGGACAAAAACGTGGGAAAACGTGCAAGCCCATTCCTCATTGACTGCAGATGCATTAAATCAGCATGGAGGATCTTACCAACCCATACCCTGTCACTTTGAGTGATTTTGGAGGAGAATGTGACCCATTTGTATTAATTTGGCCACTAAAATGTCACTTCTAGCCGTGCAGAAGAAGAATGCGACCCATTAGCATTAAAACGGGTTGTTGAAAGGTCACTTCTGGCCATTACCACACGTCAGAGCCATTTCTTGATTTTCTCTCTTCAGACTACACCAAAACTTGAGGTTGATCCCAGAATCATGTAGAACATCTCAACAGATTTCCGTTGATATAAAGAACGTGGAAATCCGAGCTCGATCAAAAGATATGGTGATCTCAAGATTTAGGGCACTAATGCAGATCAAAAACAAATTTTAAAATGTTTTCCCGCTCTTCGCAATCCTGGGCGACACGTGGCATGTGCTGATTGGACGAGCAATTCTCTCTCCTCCGTCTTTCAGATGTCTTTTGAATTTTCCTTGTGGGCCCTAGCTGGGACACGTGGCACTATCCCATTGGTTCGGATCGGTGCTCGAAAACTCGCCCCTTGACTTTTTGACTTTTCTCTTTGTGGCACGTGGCGATTTCTCATTGGTCCTCGGCCCCTTCGGCTCCTTCGCGTACTTCGCCTCCATTTGTCCTAGATGTCCCATTTGATTTTGGGCCCTTTGTGCTCATTTCGGCCGGTTCGGGCATTTCGCGTCCATTTGTCCCAGATGTCCCATTTGATTTTGGACCCTCTGGACTCATTTCGGCCGATTCGGCCGGTTCGCGCCTTTTTGGCCCGATTGTCCCATTTGCGTCCCTCTCAGCAGTTAGCCAATTTTTTCTCGGTCGAACCGGCATTTCGCGCCCGCCGCGTACTTTTGTCCCAGATGTCCCTGTTGCTTTGCGGGCTGTTTGTGCTTACTTCGGCCGAGCCGGCCGGTTCGGGCCTTTTTGTCCCAAATGTCCCGACTGCCCCTAGGACTAGGACTTAGTCATTTTTATGATTTTTTCCTGGATCAACCTACTTGCCTTCTGCAACCTTTTTTCACATTTTCTCAGAGCTTGCTCTTTTCCTCTCAGACAGGGAACTTCGAAAATATTTGAGGGGACTCTAGCAACATGATTTTTGGCCCCGAATCAATCAATTTTCCTGGGACTTGAATATTCTGATGCATGTTATCAAAATTACCCAGGGGGGGTGAAATTTTGACAACAGTTTGGCGACTCAAATGTGGTCATCTCACTGTTAGATGAATGATCGTAGCTCAAGCATCCATTGGGCATGGAGTCATGAGTTGCAACCCGCAACTGATCTGAACTTTGAAAACCTCCCTCTGAGCCACTTGAAACCCACTGGACATGGAGTTGTTCTCACCAAAAACCACTGGAAAGAACTGTGCAAGAGCAAAACCAGCAACACCAAAAACTATGTACAAAACTGAAAATCATACATGCCCCAAATGGAACATGCAGAGTGTGCACAAGCACTTCTTCTACTGAAAGCAAACCTAGCTACTCTACTCTAACTGGAAGCAAAGGCAAGCTAAACAAACCCTGCAACTGGTTGTGAGAAATAGCTTCCTTTCTTCAAAATTGGCAGCCATGCAATTGATTTGGCACTGATCATGGCTGTTTGGATGGATGGAAAATCAACAAGAAGCTGGTCTTCTATCCAAATCATCAAGGTATCAACTGAAAAATCCAATACCTCTTTTAGTTGCTCTGCATTTGGATTGGAGAGGTATGGCAGCTGATCCTTGGTACTTTGTAGCTCATCCTCATGCTCAGAAGCAAGCATGACTGGTTGTGGCTTCTCCTTTGGCTCCAATGAAGCCAAATACCTGATTGGGCAAGGTCTGATCAGTTTGATATGCCCATAGCTCTGATTTTCAACTCCAAGAATGGAGTTTTCTTGCAGACCCACCTGAATGGATGATGTGGAAGAAATGGTGGAATCCTTCTGTCCTTTCTCTTCCTCCAATGAAGAACATGGAAGATAAAAATCTTCCAATCTTGATCCCAAAGAGCTGCTGTAAGATGCAGGCTGCTGCAAATGAAAGCTCTCCTTCATGGTAGTAGGCTCTGGTGTTTGGAATGTGGATGATGAAAGAGAGAAAGGTGAAAGCTCAACCGGCTCTTCTCCATCAAAACAGTCCTCCAAATCTGACAGGTAAACTACCTCATTGCTGTCCTGCTGCTCGTTTTCAACTTCCTCCATGGTGTCCTCTTGATCTGTAATTTGACCACCATGGTTTCCTTCACTCTCCAATATTGAGTTTGAGAGATCAAACTCCTTTTCATTGCTAGAACTTGAGAGAGATGAAGTGGAAAGAAGAACTGAAGGTTCTCCCAGTAACTTTGCTTTGTGCTCAAAGCCCTTGGATCTGCACTTTTCTCCTCCACAGCTAGATTGTGCTCCTCTTCTTTTGGATTTGGAGCAGCTTCTTCTCCCTCCAATGTTTGAAGGCAATCTTGCTCTTGATTGAACTCTTCCTCCAGCATGAAGTTTGTCAAGTCAAACTCTTCAATCTGCTGCTCTAGAGGACAAGTTGGGACTGCAAGATCTTCTTCTTCTGCTGCAACAAAATCAGTCCTAACCACCACCTGTTCTCCAACCCTAGCCTTTTCTGTAAGTTTAACCATCAAGGGGATCTTTGTTATCCCAAATTTGAGAGCCCAACTCTTCAGACTTTGAATTTCTTCATCTTTGTTTGGCCTCTCTTTTTGCTGTTGTTTTCCTTGACTGGCATTCTGATTTTCATCCTCCCAACATGGATTTGGGAATGCAAAAGGAGGGATGGGTTGAAACTCAACTGATTTGACATTTTTTTGTGGTGGTGGAGGAGATGGAAACTCTTGTTTCCTTGGAGGAGGGGGTATTTCTGTTAGCTCTTGTGGAGGGGATGACTGTTTGGAAGGGAAGAGGAAAGAAGAATCAAGGTGTGGTGGAAGACTAGGGGATGGGGGAATGGATTCAACACTTGGGACAGCAGATGGGGAGTTTGAAACTTGACACTGCTGAAATGAAACAGATTGGGAAAGAGGAAAAGAAAAGGCATGAGATGGTGTGCTTACCCATTGACAAGGTTGTTGAATACTTCTCTCATACACCTCTATTTCTTCAATCCACTTTGCAAGCAAAGGCAGCGTTGCAATCATGAAGTCAAGCTTCTCCTGAGGGCTGTAATGCCTTGGAAAAGGTCCCACCCATGGACAGGGTGCTCCATAACCGATTCCAAAAGCTTTCATTTGTGCTTGAGCCCTGGACTGCACTATCCCCACCTCCATCTTTTGGATTTTCTCCAACAGACCAGCATCTTGGATCTGATGGTCTTCATTGTATGCACACCCTTGCTCTTGGAAAGCTCCATAGCCAAACTGACTTTGGCACTGCTGCTCATATGGGTATGCATACTGATCTTGAATCTGCTCAAAATGCTGATTTGGAGGATTTGTAAAACATGTTGGAGGTGGAATATACTGCTGTTGTTGATGTGAAATCCATGATGGAAATGAAGTCATGATTGCACAACTTCAAAGAATGAGGAAGAATGAAAGAGATGGAAAGAAGGATGAATGGAAAATGAATGAAAATGAATGGAAAGGAAGGTCTGCAACTTCAGAGATGGTTGTTGACCAGATGGAGTCGCCAGATGTGTTTGCAAGTGCCTCCAAAGGCTGAAATCTTCACAGGAACACATCAACCTGCAAAAGATGAAGTGAAAGACCTCTAAGGTCCCACCGGGCGTGCCAAAACTGTTAGTGCAAAATCACAGCACCCCTGGACGCACATCAGGCTTCTAGGTTGATGTTCAGGCATCCAGTGTGATTGCACAACATGGAAACCTCTCTCCAAGTGTGGGACTTGTGAAACCGAGAGAGGAATCTCCAGAGAAGGCTGGTTCCTGCTCCTAAACTACCTGCCACAAGCTATTCCAGTGCAGGCAAGCTAATCTAATCCTAATCTAACCATGCCAAGGAGACAGAGAGAGAGAGAGAGAAGGGAAAAACAGAAAAATCCTACACTAAAACGGTGATACACCAGAGAAGGAGGATGTTGAACATCTATCAAAACTGCCATGGGACAAAGAGAGGTGAGCAATGGGAAGGATGGACAGATGCATCACAGGCCCAAGGATAGATTTCACACAGAAAATGTCCCAAAACTCCATGAACATAGCTCCAAACCTGCAATGAACATTTAGACATGCACAGATACCTGCAAATGAAGAGAGGCAAGGAGAGAACAAGCAAAAATGAGAGAGGATGGACAGATGCATCACAGAACATGTTTTGTTGCTCCAGAAGTTTGCACAGAACATCATTCCATTAGTAAAAGGCAAAAAACGCCATTACAGAGCAGGGAGGAGGCTCGAACTCCATTTTCAACCCTAGAGAAGAAAAGAAGGGAGGGCCGAGCTGAAAGAATGAACAACCTCTTTTTTTTTAAAAATGAGCCAAATCTGGCTTTTACATTGCATGGGTCGAGCCCAGGGGACAGAAAACATGGGAAAACGTGCAAGCCCATTCCTCATTGACTGCAGATGCATTAAATCAGCATGGAGGATCTTACCAACCCATACCCTGTCACTTTGAGTGATTTTGGAGGAGAATGCGACCCATTTGTATTAATTTGGCCACTAAAATGTCACTTCTGGCCGTGCAGAAGAAGAATGCGACCCATTAGCATTAAAACGGGTTGTTGAAAGGTTGCTTCTGGCCATTACCACACGTCAGAGCCGTTTCTCGATTTTCTCTCTTCATACTACACCAAAACTCAAGGTTGATCCTAGAATCATGTAGAGCATCTCAACAGCTTTCCGTTGATATAAAGAACGTGGAAATCCGAGCTCTGGATCAAAAGATATGGCGATCTGAAGATTTAGGGCACGGAACAGATCAAAACGAATTTTAAAATGTTTTCCCGCTCTTCGCCATCTGGACGACACGTGGCACGTGCTGATTGGACGAGAAATTCTCTCTCCTCCATCTTTCGGTGGGCTGTCTTTTGAATTTTCCTTGTGGGCCCTAGCTGGGACACGTGGCACTATCCCATTGGTTCGGATCGGTGCTCGAAAACTCGCCCCTTGACTTTTTGACTTTTCTCTTTGTGACACGTGGCGATTTCTCATTGGTCCTCGGCCCCTTCGGCTCCTTCGCGCATTTCACGTCCATTTGTCCCAAACATCCCATTTGATTTCGGGCCTTTGTGCTCATTTCGGCCCGATTCGGCCATTTCGCGTCCATTTGTCCCAGATGTCCCATTTGATTTTGGACCCTCTGGACTCATTTCGGCCGATTCGGCCGGTTCGCGCCTTTTTGGCCCGATTGTCCCATTTGCGTCCCTCTCAGCAGTTAGCCAATTTTTTCTCGGTCGAACCGGCATTTCGCGCCCGCCGCGTACTTTTGTCCCAGATGTCCCTGTTGCTTTGCGGGCTGTTTGTGCTTACTTCGGCCGAGCCGGCCGGTTCGGGCCTTTTTGTCCCAAATGTCCCGACTGCCCCTAGGACTAGGACTTAGTCATTTTTATGATTTTTTCCTGGATCAACCTACTTGCCTTCTGCAACCTTTTTTCACATTTTCTCAGAGCTTGCTCTTTTCCTCTCAGACAGGGAACTTCGAAAATATTTGAGGGGACTCTAGCAACATGATTTTTGGCCCCGAATCAATCAATTTTCCTAGGACTTGAATATTCTGATGCATGTTATCAAAATTACCCAGGGGGGGTGAAATTTTGACAACAGTATCTGAGTAAGAGGGAGTAATTGTTTCCTTGTAAGTTGTTTCTTACAGAAGAAATAGGTGGAAGATTGATTGATACTTGGGAGTTGAAGCTTCCAAATAAGGTAAAGCTTATCAAAGACTAAGTATTAGGTTGGTTTAATCTTGGAGTTTCAGCTCCATGTTGAGTAGAATCTCATCTTTCAAATCAATGTAATAGATACATGAGATTCTTGTCCTTAGCCTACTTCTTTATTTTAGTGGGTTTTTTCCCAGTTTGGGTTTCCCACATTAAATATTTTATGTGTGATCCTTATCATTTTTCTAATTGAGAATGATTGTTTGGTTTCATGGTAACAATTGAAGTGCAATAAATAGTTTTTCAAAGTTTCATAGACATTGATTCACCCCCTCTTAGTGTCCTAGTTTTCAATAGAAGAAGACTCAGGTGGTGATGGAACCAGTATGAACACATGGAATAATCAACACATACCGATAGAAAGGCACACTAGAAAATGGAGGAATAACGATGATTTCATGCACACACCTCAATTAAGATACATTGATGATCAATCCAAGGTGTGGCACACGTGATTTCAAAGTTCAAAGTAGTAGCGAGAGAAACTTTATGGATGGTAAATGATCAACCTTGATATAAATTTTGGATAAAAAATTTTAACATCATAAGATAATAAAATCATCATTTTTATTATGTAACTTGTGTATCACTTAACACTATTTCCATGGCTCTTGTTGGATGTAACCATAGAACAGGGTTCGAGATGAAGTTGTGAAACCGTGAGACCTCAAAGAAGATAAGTTTCGGTGAAAAGGATTAAACACTATGAATATGTCATAAAAATAAAACTTGATTGTATATTTTTATCATCTCAAAAAATTAATCAATTTATAAAAAAACGGCACCCGATTTCAAGTTCATATGCAAAAGTTATGACCTCTGGAAGGTAGTGGACTTTGTATGATGACAGAACCACCCCTCAATGCAGAGTGGTGGTTAGCAACTACCCCGATGGTTTTGTAACTTTTAGTGGAGGTTTTGTACCCACCTCGGAGGTTACACAATTGTCATTGGAAGTTACGCAACCTGTCGATCTATGTAATGTATCGGATCTATCACGCAGAAAGTCTAGAAGGGTAAACGACGGCAAATGGATCCTCTTCAAATTTTGAGTCTTTTGGGATTCATTTTTGAGCTCTCCTTGGTTTCAAACTCATATATATGTGAGGATGGTATTTTTAATGGATTGAAGGATAGGTAAAAGAGATTTGAAAAAAAAAATATTCTTGATCATATGTGGTTTTCTGAATTAGAGTGTGAAAGGAAGGTGTGAGTGAGTGATTTGTAAAGTTGTATGAGTTTTTAACATCATAGTGTTCATTTAGGCCTTGGGAAGGCAGTAAGACTATACAAAAACGCATGATAGTGATATGAGGAAGCATTGCTTCACTCTTGCTAGAGTTTTCTCAATTTGAGTTTCTCTAGGGTAATCTTGTGTCACTCTCATTGTGTTTTCTCTCTTTCATTACTCAGTATTTATTTGATTATGTAGCACTCTTAGTTCATTTTTAAAGCACATTTAATGGCTATTAATGCAAATAAAATAAAATGAAATATAATAATTATGATTAATGCACAGGATCCATGTGGTGAAAATTAGTGTGTTCTAACCACCTAGTTTACGGATCAAATTGGTATCAGATTTGGTTTATGTTTCATAGTGTGTGGTTTGTTTAGTGATCATTTTGCAGATATATTCCCATTACAAGAGTGACAAGTGCTAGTGGAAAAGGTTATTTTTCTCTTTGCAACAAGACATCTCTACAAGGAAGTGGAAGAGAGAAGTGAGAATTATCGCCCATGAAGATGAGTGAAGATCTGATGATGGTGAAGAAATATTTCATAGATTGGAGGAGGATGTTTCCCACATATCTCACTCCATGGATGAGCTTGGGAAGATTATGAATGTTGTCATGGAAAATTTGGGAGTTCCTATGGATACTTTTGAATCAAGTGAGGAGCATGAGTCTTCCTATTGTGAGAAAGAGCAGCCCCATTCCAACCAAGATCTACCTTCATTTAAAGTGGAGGAAAAATTTACATTCATTCATATGAAGGTGAGGTGAATGTGGATAATCTTGATCATTGGTTAGCTCAATTAGAGGTATACTTTCATTTGCATAAAGTTAGTGAAGAGAAACGAATTTATTTTTCAAGGTTGAAGCTAGCAAGTCATGCTCTAACTTGGTTTGAGAGTTATCTTAATTATTTGGTTGTTAAAAGGTTACCCCCAATTACTAAATGGGATGAATTTAAAACTTTGATTAAGAGGAAATTTTATCCTATTTGTTATGAAGAGGAAAGGTCTATTGATTGGCAATATTTGAGGCAAAAAGAAGGTCAAAGTGTGCAAGTCTATACAAGTGAGTTTTGGAAAAAGATGGTCCAAATGGGAAAAGATACATTTGACCGTGAGATGCTCATGAAGTATATGTCAGAGGGCTACATAGTCACTTAAGGAGGCTAGTGCTTCTTGCAAATCCAAAGGACATAGATGAGGCTTGTTCTCAAGCCCATTATCTTGAGATGGATGAGAAAAAGGGTTCATCTCCCTCTTCAAATTCTTCTGATGGTCAAAAGAAGAAAGGTGGGGTTAATGCCACTTCTATGGTTACCAAGAAATATTTAACCAAGCATTGTGGGAATTGTGATGTTGATAGTCACACCGATGAGACTTGTTGGAAGTTGCATCTAGAATTGCATCCATTTAAGAACAAGAAAAAGAAAAAGAATTCCATGTCATCACTTTAAGGAGAACATATTTATGTTGAGAGAAGTGAAGAAGTGGATGAGGTGTCATGTTTTACCAGCCTTCAGAAAAGGGTATGTTTGGCTAATGAAGATACTCAAAACAAAGGTGAACCCTCTAAGATTTTTCATATAAAGGTACAGATTAAGATGGTAAAAGTTGAAGATTTTGATTCTTTCTCATAGGAAAATTTGATTGGAAATAATTTGGTTGATAGACTTGGGTTTGAAATTTATGATCATCCTAATCTACATGCTCTAGGATGGGTGAAAAAAGGAGTAGAGATAAGGGTTTCTAAACAATGCAAAGTCAAGTTTACAATAAATAAACATTTCATTGATGATGAAGCTTGTGGATGTTGCACCTATTGATATGTGTGGTATAGTTTTTGGAATCCCCTATATATATGTCAATTATGCTATTTCCAAGAGGATATTGAATCAATATCAGCTGGTTAAACATGGGTAAAATTACACCATAAGATCCTATGAAGAAAAATCTAAGCTATCCTTGGCAAGTTCCACTCAAGGTAACCAGTTGTTAAATTTTACTGTGAAGGTTTTTTTTCTTATTTTTAAAGATAAGCAAGAATGTAAGGATCTTTGTCATTGTTCTTTTGACAAGGAGCATGAGATGCAGTTGCTGCCAGGTTGTCTCCACATTGAGAAGGAAGGGAAGGACCCACCTCAGGGGAATGAAAAGTTGGAACAAGAAGTTCACATGATAGAAAATTTATGTCATTGTATACACCTCTAGGTAAAAGAGGGTTTCAAGAAGCGGGAGATAAAATTCCTTGCCGTATGAGTTCCTAAGATTTTGGGTACCAAAATCCTCTAATTGGGGAGGCATGATTCGAATTTTGGATCATTTTTTTGCAGCATCATAAGTTAATAAAATAACCATTGTTATTATGTAACTTTTTGATCACTTAACACTATGTTCATGGATCTTATTGGATGTAACCACAGAACAAGGTTCGAGATGTAGTTTTGAAGCTGTGAGACCTCAAAGAAGATAAGTTTTAGTAAAAATGCTTAAAATATTTGAATATTTTATAAAAATTAAAACCGATTGCATATTTATGTTCCTCTCAAAAAATTAAGAAATTTCAAAAAGATCGACACCCGATTTCGAGTTTGTATGCAAAATTTATGACCTCTGGAAGGTAGCAGACTTTGTATGGTGATAGAACTACCCCTAAATGTAGAGTGGTAGTTAAAAAACCACCATGGTGGTTTTGTAACTCTCCGTGGTGGTTTCGTAACCACCCAGCGATTATGTAATTTTTAGTGGAGGTTACCCAACCGCCATTTTGTGTAATGTAGCGCTTTGTCACGCATGAAATTATGGAAGGGTAAATGATTGCAAACAGTTCCTCTTCAACTTTTGAATCTTTTGGGATTCATTTTTGAGATCTCCTTGCTTTAAAACTTGTATATATATGTGAGGAAGGTGTTTGTAATGAATTGGAGGATAGATAGAAGATATTCCAAGTAATTTGTATTCTTGATCATATGTGGTTTTCTGAATTGGAGTTTGAAAGGAAGGTGTGAGTGAGTGAGGTTCGAAGTTGTATCGGTGTTTTAAAATCACGTGTTCATGGAGGCCTTGGGAAGGCAGTAAGCTTGTACAAAAATACATGATAGTGATATGAGGAAGCATTGCTTCACTCTTGCTGGATTTTTCTCAATTTGAGTTTCTCCAAGGTAATCTTGTGTCACTTTCATTTTGTTTTCTCTCTTTCATTGCTCAGTATTTCTTTGATTATGCAGCACTCTTAGTTCATTTATAAATCACATTTAATGACTATTGATGCAAATTAAACTAAATATTTTATTAATGAAAGATGAGAATTTTGAGGAATGCATAGGATCCATGTTGGTGAAAATTGGTGTGTTTTAACCACCTAGTTTATGGATCAAACCCAAAGGGTATGACCATGCACACGAGGAAGATGTTGTCATGGATTATGTAGACTCATATGGATGTGCTTGACTTTGAGATCACTCAAGAATACTCTACTACATGTAAACTCAAGAAGGTGCCAAGGAAACTCTTGATAGTGAAGCCAATAGAAGTCACTCATGAGAAAGCTAACAATGATTTGAACAAGATGGTATCATAAGTAGTTCATAGAAACATGGATAAGGGGCCACCATCTGAACATTTCTTAAAGATAAAAGGGATAAAGCATAGGAGGTTCAATGGCTTACTAAGGTGACCGAGAAGGAATAAAAAATTTACAAGTACGTTTTAGACATGGCCATCCATATTGCAGATGAGATCACAAGAGTGTGCCTTGAGTTCGATGACGTAACTAAGGAAAAGAACTCCTAGGCAACTCATTATTTTCAAGATTTGGTCTATATGATTTTGGAAGAGAATCCAAGTGTGCATGGGGCATTACAAGAAGACTCATCGATTAGAAGGAAAATAATAAGAAACGATAGTGAACAAAATTGTAGAGTACGAGGCATTATTCCGAAAAAGGGAAGGATGCACCGAGGAATGTGAGATGGGATTTTAATTATTTCAAAAGCTCTATCCCATCCTAAATGCATATACTACTCAAGAAGAAGTAGAGTTAGTGCGCACATAGGCTAAAAATAAATAAGCAAAGCTTGGACGTGAGGGGATCTTGGTGGAGATTTCTCGAAGTGAGATGCCTTGAAAATGTTTTCGGGATGCATATGAGACAAATATTTTAAGATTTGGGATCCCTCATCATGTAAAATATGGATGGCATAGAAGGATTGATCTCGGGCCTAACTAGAATTATAAGGGATCTAAAGAAAAAGGGAGAAGATATGACCTTGAGTAGATGATGGAGGTGGTTGGGTTGATTCTAGATACCTTAGGGGATAGTGGAGTGGGATGAGTTGGAGAGCATCATTAATAAGGATTTTCCCAAACTTCTACATCCAACTTAGGATTAGGCATCATTACGCACCGATATATTATTTCATTCTTGGAATCTTCCATTATTCTTTGTGATCGTACATTCTTTATTGTATTATGGGATATGCTTTGTTCAGTTTTGACGAGGATGGATAACATACCTAGTGTGGGGTAATGTTTGTGGGTAAAATGGCTAAGTATCATAAAATTACAGAGGCTTATGTGAAGGAATGTGCATGCATAGAGGAATAGGGATAGCATACGGGAGGGTGCATGTGGATGTTGGACATGGTAGCGTGCAGGAATTTGCACACACAGAAATAAATGCTGGGACTTAGCTGATTTTCCAAATCATGCTAAAAATAGACTTGGAGTGTGGATTGAGAAAGTAGAAAAAGCACATACGAGAACATGCTTGGTGGAGGATATTAATAGGATTAAAGTTATTCTTATTTTTAGGATTAATCTATTATTAGAAAAAATTGTAAAAACATGTAGTCTTTATATGCATGGTTATTATTAGGAAAGAAAGCATGTAGGTTATTTTTATGAGCATGCCTATTTTTAGGAGAGTACATGGGTGGTGAAGGGAAATTTCCCACCCCTATATATACCTGATGAGTTTCATTATTTTAAGTAGACATTTTATGTTCTAGCAGAGTTATGGTGTTTTGTTACGGATCTAAGGTTTGATGTTTGTGTGCATGGTCAGGCGCACCGGTGTAATGATTTTTATGTGTTCGGCTTCAGTAATGTAATGAATTCTATTTTCTAATAGATAATTGTGGTTGGATAATGCTTTTTGACATCTCTCTTTATGGTGTTGTAATGAAGCAATTGATCTTGGTAATTACATAGATTGATCTTCTTCCTTATTATATGTGTTTCCAAAGTGAAATAAATGTAATTATTAACCACACATGAATGATTTATTGGTTAATTAATATAATGAACATGCATGCTAACTTCCTATCAATAAACACAAAGGAGGGACTTGGAAATTACGTGCACTTCGGGTGATTGTTTAGATATGACTTAATGAGGTGCCAATGTGCATAGCTTATGTTTGTGTAAACAAAATACTACTTGCCCACATTGATTCATCTATTTTAAGATTTGATAAAATATGAATTAAAGTGATGGATTAATTGAGATCCTCAAGGGTATCCATTAAATAATGCTCATGCCATAGATATTGATTAGTTCTTGTTAGTGTAGGTGGTATTTTCTCTCCTTTTATTTATTTATTAGGTGTATTTCCACCTCACCAGGTGATTCATCTCACTTAGGTGGGAGCATGGATCCTAGGTGTCATATTAGTTATGACAGATTACCTTACGAGAATCTATCATATGTGTAAGTATGCATCATAGGAGTTACATTCCCCTTTCAGAAAGTAACTCCTCTTCTCCATCATGGAGGCATCATTACTCTGCATGGGAGTTACTCAAGAACTCCCGTATATGTACACCTTTCCTACTTGATCTATGAGCATGGATTTTTAGTCTTGTTTTCCCTTGTTGCATGCACATTTCTCTTATGGGTGATTTCTTTCTTGAATCTTAAAGCTAAACCATTCCATGGTTGAGTCCAACTCCTTAATGCACATAGATTCCCTTCATATCTTCATACTTCCTCCCTCCATCATGGTATCAGAGCTTGGGGATCATAATCGTGTTTCTTGTTAAGGTTGATTACTATTCACCACCTCATAGTTTTATGTGTAGTTCTCAATCTTGCTTTATGATCTACTTGCATTTTTTTAATGGATTTGTGTTTGGTTTGTGTACTATTGGTTATGTTCCTTGCTATGTTAGTTCAAGAAAATTGTAGAGTTTAAAGGGTGTTGGTTTAGAGTTGTTTGTAAGGTTGAAAGTTTGTTCTTAAGGACCAACTCGGCCCCAACTCACCGAGATGGGAATGAGTTGTCCAAACAACTTGCATCATATTTCTCTAGCAGCTAGTTTCACAACCCTGACTGGTTTTCTTACATTGGCAGTGGGTCATTCTTGACTCCATATTAACTATGGTAGTTTGGTTGTTGATCTCACATGCAACTTTGTGCATTTGGTCTTTGAATCTCGGGTTTAATTTAGATTTGGTTGTTGCATCTTCCTCTTAGCATGTCTTGCACACCTCGAGTGTCTTAGAAGATCAACCTAATTTGTCTAGTAGCTCCTACACTAAATTTTTGTTTCATGTTTCCACCTCTGCTCAGCTTTGGCTCAGCCTAAATGGTTTTTCATTGGATTTTTAGGCTTTTGCATCACCCACAAAAAAAAATGGTCTCATGCATTATTTCTTTTGCATTGGTTGTTCTTTTGCGAGGACATTTTTTGCATTAGCTCATCTTCATTTACATCAGTTGGACTCAACTCTGCCACCGTACATCTACCTACTTCGTCATTTGTGCTTGTTCATTGGCTCATGTATTGGGTGATCTCGACTTGTGCCCTATTTTTCTTCATTACTCACCGCTTAGTATTGATCCACATCCCTCTACTCACGGATTCTATCTACATCTTCACCATCAACTAGAACTTGTGGCATTAGACACCCGCACTCACCATTCATTCCATCTTGCATTTAATGAGCCCTAACTTGGTAGATTGACATGCACTTGTTCAACTTGAACTATTCTACCTTCGAACAGGCCCTCACCGTCGGTGTGCACCATCATTTGGTTACACCAGCTCGTGTAACGTGGATCCTTATTCTGTGTGATTCCCTTTCCTTTGCTAGTCTTGATGTTACAATGGACCTACATGTGGGAACTATGTTACATCCTCGACATCCCGATTTAGCACATCTTGAATCAACTTGGTGGTTATAATCAATGTATGGATTTAACTCTTCATTCATATCTCGGACCTTCAACACTTTCTTCCACCACGTGGAGGTTGGTAACCAACAGTTTGCATTACACACGTGGCAACCCACCACCTTTCCTAACTTGACTCCACAGTGTCACAAAGATGTCTACCCCGGCTCAAAGATGGTGTGCACTCAACTCACCTCAGTAAGCCACCTACCCCCATTTGGGCTTGGCAGCATAACCCTTGCATCACTTGCCCCAATAGTACCAAATCACTCATTGGCTCAGCGAGCCTATCCACTTCTCAACTCAGTGCAAGTCTTCACTATCCCATCCCTTTTTGTTTATAGGTGATCACAATATTTTTATGTTTATAGGTGAAAAAAACATTTTTGACATTGTAATTATTTATGGGTTCCTCCTTGCTTGTTAATATTTTCCCTCCTACGAATGTCGAAGACAGAGGCGAGGTCAGGGTTGGCAGAGACTAATCCCCCTCACAAGAAAAACAAAGTATATCTAAAATTTGATGTCATTTCTAAAGAGTTCCCATATGACCTTCTTTGCATGTGGTTCGGGAACTTTTTAAATCCATTTTTAGTGCTTATTGGATTTTCCATCAATTGTGGGAATCATTTTTAGGCTATAACTTTTGACCAATTGCTCGGTTTTGAGAGCTTCTTTAGTCAAAGTTGCATGATTTTTCACATACTAACTCATGGGCTTGTCATTTTTGTAAACACACTACTTTATAAAGTGCCACATTCTGGGGGGTCATTGCATTCTTTTTTTGGGCTTTATACTTCTCGCACTAAGTTATAAAGTTCCATCTGGGATATTTTTAGAGGTTTTATCCGAACTATGGATTTCCATCATTTTGTTGTTATGCTCAATTCTGAGAACTATTTGACATGGAAGAAATGAATCATTAGACACTCCATTGTGCTTGTTTTGTTGCCCTATCTCTATGGTCATGTTCCCGAGCCTCTCGAGCATTGACATAAGGATGTGTGGTTTGACTATATTGATGAGGTCTATGGCTTTCTCGTTCTTACAGTCCTATGGATATCGACATTTATTCTAGCACATTGAGTTCCCTTTCATTACATGTTCCATTATCCGAGATTACATGGGGATATTGATTCACCATCTGAGAGAAATGCTTCCTTAGACCACTCTTGTGCCGTCCATGTATTCTTCCCCTTCTCACATCCCTTTCACTACTAAGTGTTCCTTTGTTCCTATTACTTCTTGGGAGTCCCTTATTGACCATCCACATCAAGACCTTGCTTTTGAGACCACTCATACTATTTTTGTCACTACAGAGCTCATTTTTGAACATGTGTATTCTTCCATTCACTCTTTGCACTCGTGTTCTATTAAAGACCCTTTATCTAAGACAAATGTCACCATTCACCTTGTGCTCTCTTGCATCTTGATTTCTCCATTGATGACACTTTCCCTATACTTTTTGCTTCCATTGAGTGCCACGTTCTTTCACCTTAGCCTTCTAAAATATCTCCTCTTACTTCATGTGTTACATTTCATGCTTCGTTTGAGCCATCACACATCTTAGAGGACCTATCTATCTCTTCTATTAGGAGTGCTTTCGAGGGACACTTGTCACTTCCACCATTTCAGATATATTCCTCATGATCCACTATTTCATGTGGATCCCTTTCGAGGTTCATTGGACCCCCACCTTCTCTCTCATAAATTCATATTATCATGGAATTACCTTTGTCTCATGTGCACTCCTTTTTCATACCTATGTCACCTTCTAGTTGCATATCAAAGTCATATTTCGAGTACTACAAATTCTTCTTCATTCATGGAGTGGGCCGACTTCCAGAGTTGCTCCATTTATGTCCTTTCTAAGGAAGGAACATTATTCAATGTAGGTAGATTCTCTTCAGTCTTGGAGTTAAGGACCACATCATTGACACACTTCTTGGAGGACTACCGTTTTATCTCTTCATTCTCTCTCTACTCGGAGTATGATTATCCTTGGTACCTTATTAGGCCATGTTTTCGAGACCCATTTCTTCTCCTTCTTCTCCATTCTTCTTGAGTGATTTTGTCTCTCTTTTGGGGGGAGTTTTTCCCACTAGGTTTTCTCCTTTCACTCCACTTTTTGAGAGTTTATTGTACATGGGACCTCATCGGGCTTGTGGCCCGAGTTATTTTTCATTCTCTCAGTGTGTTTTTTGACTTGCCTTACCTCGTCCTAAATTATGATGAAGGGGGTTGTTCGTGTAGGTGGTATTTTCACACCTTTTATTTATTTATTAGGTGTATTTCCACCTCACTAGGTGAATCATCTAACTTAGGCGAGAGCATGGATCCTAGGTGTCATATTAGTTATGAAAGATTCCCTATCAAAATTTTTCATATTTACAAATATGCATCATAGGAGTTACATTCCCCTTTCAAAAATTAACTCCTCTTCTTCACCATGGAGGAATAATTACTATGCATGGGATTTACTCAAGCGCTCCCCTATATGTACACCTTTCCTACTTGATCTATGAGCATGGAGTTTTGAGCCTTGTTTTTCCTTGTTGCATGCACATTTATTTCATGGGTGAGTCTTGCATGAATCTTGAAGCTACATCATTCAACAGTTGAGTGAAACTCCTTGATTCACATGGATTCCCTCTAGATCTCCATCCTTCCTCCCTCCATCAGTTCCTATTATTAGTCTTCTACATTTCATTCCAATTAAGAAAAGTATTATTTTAATGGATATATTTTTCTTTTTTATTGATTTATTGAATGAGAAATAGTGGGTGAATGTATCTAAGTGGATGATATTTTTGCATCAATTTTATCTTTGATTTCATTTTAATTTATTACAAAGAAAAACAAAAATCTTGGAGTTCATTATTTGAAAATATTTTTTCAAATCTCATCATTAATCTTACTTATAATAATAATAGTTTATTGGATATTTGCTTTAGAATAATTGGATGGTTATTAGCTTCATTAAATGGTATTTAGAGTCTAATTATCACTCCATCCGTACTCAAAACATTTATATAATCCATATCCAAATTTACAAAGAAAACTAATTTAGTTTTAGGTTCATTCTAAACACAATGGTTTAAGCCCATTACAATAAATTAATATAATCATTGAATTCTAATAGAGAAATGTAAAAATAAATATTTTACCCAATATTCGTGGAGATGAGAAAGACTCAAAAATGTACACTTACCCAATTATATGATTAGTCAAGGAGGAAAAAAATTAATTCCAAAATGTAATATTCACTTCCACCTCTTTCCAAGATTTCGCATAATCTCTATTCAAGATCAAGTAATAATTGATAAAGGAAAACAACTTAAACATGCCCAAATCTAATTCAATTTACTCTATTAATATTATTCTTAATATAGGTAAAATCCAATCCAAATTAAAAAGAATAGAAAAAGGAAAATTGCGTTCTAAATTAATAGTCCTCTCCCCCCAAAACTTAATCAACCCATAAATATATGTGAGATTATTAATAATATTTTTTCCCAAAACACCACAATCCTCTATGTGTGTATGTGTGTATGTGTGCACTCCCAATAATAGGATAGAAATTATTAATATCGAGTAATACCCACCAAAATGGATGAGCCATTTTTATGCAAAGATATCCATATATGCAAGAAGACTTCACCAAACTGAAATAATGTAATACTTGAGTAATACAGCCCCTACACGTAAGAGGCACTAGGGAAAAAATAATATCTTGAACCAAAATCATGCAACTCAATGTTAGAACAAAAATAATAGAAAATGGATAAATCCTCCCGGTAATATTTGACACCACATTAATTATCATCAATGCAACTTCAAGTTTCCTTATTATTTTTAATTATTTAATTACCTACCAAATTTTGACCATCTAATGCATTGGAATATCAAAAGATAGTCCACAATAAGTTTCCTAACATGTAGTGGCTTTAATCAGTCTTAGCACATTTCCATTTAGATGCATTTAATTACATGTTAAGCCAATTGTTCCATCCACATTCCCATTTTAATATGGTCTAAAGCATAAACAATTTATTTCCTACCACTAATGTGGTACTCCAAGCATAATTTAAACTAAAATGTATAATATAATGTGGATCAACTTGTTTAATAAAAACAAAACCAATGTTTGTATCCCAACCAATTTAGTCGTTAATTTTATTTTTTTGATATTACCATGATGTGATCATTTTCAAATGGAGTGTGACATGATTGTAAAACAACCAATTCTCACCGCCAAATTATAAAACGGAAAAATTTATAATAAATACCAATAAACTTTTGTGTCATTATTATGTAATTACACCCAACCGCACATTATATTTCATTATTATTCAATTTACACCAAGCGTAAGTTTAAAGAATATATTCACATCATAAATTTATTAAATTATGTGGAATATATTCAAAACAAAAAAAAATCAAGTTATCATGCACTCCCTTCCCATTTAATATCCATAAGGAAAGATAAACAACCTCTAATTAACTTTTCATATTAAAAATCAAATTGATTAATCAAAATCAACTTAAATAATCATGAATTTATTATTTGGTGATAATCACTTATGAAATGAAAGTTTTATTCTCATAGTAAAAATGACAATGCATTCTACCTAGGATGTTATGAGTGACTCATCATTCCTCGACATGGTCTTAGTAGTGTGCAACAATTTCTAAAATAAACAAAACATCCAAACATACCGAAAATGTAATAATCACAATAAATTTCCCAAAACATTTTCAAATTTTCATCTCCTAGAACTTAAAAATGCCCACATAGTAATAAAAGACTAGTAATGCAAGTGTGTATGTTTGTACGCGTGTGCGCGTGTGTGTGTGTGTACCCACATGCGTGTGTGTTTGTTCATTTTTACCTTTATAAAATATGATGTCTACATTGTATATACTCCCCCTCTCCTTGAAAATATCCTACCTCTATATATCTATTTTTAGTAAGGATACCTATACTCCTACATCACAACTTATGAAAACATAAAATTGATTAGGCCTCTATATCATAATACCATATACTTTACAATCGAATTAATTAACAAAATAAATCAATGAATTTAATTGAATAAATTTAATCATTTAATTTTGTAATATAAAATATTACATATCATATAAAATTATCCATTTAATTTACTTAAACTTAAATCATTAGTTTTATCCTGCATTTATATCCATATTTATAATATCAAATATCTATCTAAAATATGATAATTCATCCAACTTATTATTTCGATTAATGTTTCCACAATAATAAATAAATAATAATATTGGGGTCCATTGGGTAGATAAATTGCATCCTAAGTACTGAAGGTGCATAAGGATTGGGTGCGCGAACATATGGCACGTATGTGCGCACAAAATTGTAGTGGAACAAGGTGTGCCAGGAAAGAATAAAGTCGGGACTTAGTTGTTTTCAATATGAGGATAAATATGGATGTTGAGTATGGAGCACATTTTGTAGAAAACTTGGAAAGCACACAAAGGATATTGTGGATAAGTGGAATATCAAGAGACATGCATATTTTTGATCTATTAATAGGATTATATTGAGGTTATATTATTATAAAATCTGTAACACCCTTGACAATTGTTATATTCCTTCTTTGCATTTCAAGTGTTGACAGATGATTTTCTTTTAAAGATGTGTTCTTTTGATTGATGGAGATCATGCTTGATATGGATAAATCTTTTCTTCTCTTAAGATCATTAGACTAAAATGGAATGGCTTCCTTGAATCCATTTTTCACTTCTTTTAGATGAATTGCAATATGGTTTAAGAGTTGTAAACTTATCTATTAATCTGACTCATCCTTGGATCAATTTCAGTGATCCAAGGAATGTTTTAAATCTCTATGGAACAAATGGTAAATTGACATTCCATGAATTAAGAGACATATTGACTGAACTTTGTTGTTACAAGTTCTTTGATTTTTGTGTGAACGTATTTCCATTCAATTGTATGTTGTGCTTGGGTCCTTGGAGATCGATCATGGCAGGACATTGTTGTGAACATGAAATGAAAATCTTGTTCACGGCATAGGAAGGATTCGGGATCCTAAAAAGGACTATCCTACGGAATCCTAAGCTAGGTAAGAATATTTTCTACCTAAGCTATGTCACTTAATAGAATTCTTATTCTAACCTAAAGCTTCCTATTCTACTTTGTTGGTTGATTGGCATCCTAACCTAAGCTCTGTGTTAAAGGATATGGAAAGGTTACTAGGCTATTAAAATTAACCTAGAACCTAATACTATAAGGTTTTATGATGATCTAACCTAATGCCTAAAACTATTATGTTGTGAATTAATCTAACCTATGTGGAAACTACCTAAGGCTATGTGTTAAGACCTATGGTGGAAATTTGTTGTTAGGGTTATATCCTAAGGTATATATTATAAACTACCTAAGGTCTAACCTAAGAAATTTGATCTATCCTAAACTAATGGGTATGAAAGGGGAATTAGGTGGTCACATGCATTAAGGGTGACAGTTCCTATGGCATTTATGTTATTGATAAGGTTTTGAATGCATAGGGTACTGCCAGTTTTGGTAGGGGCTAGTTGACTTGGCGGAGGCTTATGTGGAAGTGTCACTAAAATGGAATTTCATGTTAATTTTGATTTGGCATTCACCAGACTGAGACTTGGAAGGCGGTGGCAAGGAAGGATAGGTGGGAAAATTGGAATTAATGAAACTTATTGTTTTTGGTTTTCATGCACAAACCGTCTTGGAAGGCATGCAAGCGGGTTTGTCTGGGGTTGTTTCACTTTGCATGTTTCATGATTTTTGCTCTACATGCTCTCTAGTTTTTCAAACCAGCAGATTGAACTACACTTAATGGCTATTTTTGAAGTCTTAGACCTATTTTCAGTTTGTGGGATGTATAAGAGGCATTGTGGAAAAATAATATGGTTGTTTGATCTTTCATGGAGAAGAGGAGAAGTTGTGAGCTCGGCTGGAGGTCTCCTTCGATTTGGCAGAAGCACTATCAGGCATGATAGGCTCTAATATTTAAGATCTCTTGCTTTCTTCTAAATGTTTCATTAAAACAAGTCTACTCTTTTGAGATTCTTGGCTTGCATGTTTTATCTGGTTACTTGTTTGTTGGGTTTTATAATCTCTATTATCTTGGATATGAATCCATGGCAAAAAAATAATGTTGGTTTGGAAACTTTCTTTGTGTTAGTTTAATAATGAAACATGCATGTGAAGCTTGTTTAGTAGCTCTGCTTTCCATTTCTAAAATTTGTATTCAAGGTTGTTGTGTTGGAACTAACCTTCATTGCAATATGTGAATTCTGAACTTTATGGGAACCTTGAGTTCCGTTTGAGCTTGTATTTGGGCTTTGTGTTTTGATATGAACTTGTGTTGGAGCTTCTTGTTGTTCTAAACCAATGTTTGGAATCCTGGGTAGCTCTGGACTATTGTTTGAAGTTTGTATATGGCTCTATGTACATGTATTTTATTACTTGTGTTTCTCTAAACTGTTATTGAAGGTTCGTGTTTTACACCGCACTCATATTTTGTTACTTGTATAGTTCTGAACTCTTGTTTGAAGCTCTGTGTTTCATTTTGAGCTGGTATTAGGGCTTCTTGTTTAAAATATAAACTAGAATGGGAACTTTGTGTTTCCCTGAACCTGTGATTAGAGACTTGTGTAGCTCTAAACTATTATTGGAAGATCATATTTTATACTTCCCTCGTATTTAAATACTTGTGTAGTTCTAAACTTTTGTTGAGACTTCATGTGTTCGACTTTGTTCTAGTATTTTGAGTTGGGTTTTACTTGTATTAAAATTTTAAAAACTTATAACTCTTTTGTTGAACTATTGCTCAAAGAAAAACTGGGAGAATAGTTGGCTGAGTTGTTGGGTAAACTCTTTGAGATCTTAACTGAAAATGTCTTTGTTTGATGAATGGATTTGGTAATTATTTTCTGAGAATTGTTTCATCTTTTCTGAGATGGAAATGGCATTTTATCGGGGTATTCTTTTCCCCTCTATTTTTGAAAACCACATCTTCAAATATTTTAAAATAAGCTCTGGTTTCGTTTAAAAGAAAAGTTATTTACTTTAGTGCTCTGAATTGTTATGGTGGGATTACTTTGTCTCTTGTTTAGATTGTTTTTGTATTATAGTACTTATTGAATCAAGAACTAATTACTCTTTTGTAATGCAATATTGAAACCTAACAATGGGATTTCAGTCTTTGAGTTCATTGATACTTCTGAACATGTTTAGCTTACTGATCGGTTTGTTTTTCTATCTCTTGTTGGATATAGTAAATAAACCTTGTGTCTTTGTAAAAGAAAGGAATGTGATTCCTTTAGAATAAAATGTTGTTTTTAGGATTGTTATGCGTATTTCATTCTGAGATTAGAATTGAAACTCATGTTTATTGAAGGTAAAGAATTATAAGGAAAATGGCAAGTGTGCTTTCTTCTTACTGTGAGTCGATTTTGTTCTCTCTTCTGGGAACTAGCTTATGAATTTCTATGTTTGAATTAAAAGTGGAAATTCATTTGTTAGTACAATAAAATGAATTATTGATTGGATCATTTTCTAATTAAGATCCCTTTCTTTCTATTGTTGGGATAAGTTCATTGGTTGAACTTTTCTATTTTGATTCTCTTATGAAATGGAGATTTCTTTATGAGTTGTTTGTCTTCCTTGTTCAAATCATTTGTAGAAATGATGTAGGAAGAGATTAGATGATTCGATTTTGTTGAAAAAATGTAAGCTTGTTTGGTAAACTATTTTTTTGACAAGGCTTTGCTTTGTTTGGTTTGAGATGAGTAAGTTTTGTCTCTTGCACTCTATCTTTTTATGGATCCTCCTTGGATGGACTCGAGTAGAGATTAACTCCTGTATGAGTCTACTTTGATTTGTGAACATTGGTTTCAGATCTTTAAATGTTAACTTCTAATATGTGGAAGTAGATTTAGACTTGTAGGTAGACTGTTTGATTCTCTATTCCTTCTTGGATTGAAATGGGATTTTGTTCTGATGAATATCTTAAATGTTGAATTTTGAAGGTAGTTGTCCTTTAAATGAAATATTAATTCATGTTATGAATCTGTTTCTATTTTTTGGATGCCTTGTGTTTAGGCATAGTTTGTAATGGTTCTTCTTTTTATTTTTCTTAGGAGTTAGATGAATCATCCTAATGAGAACCATGCTTTAAACCCTTCTTTTGTTAAAGCAAAGATAAATGTTGTATTCTATTATGATAGAATTGGGAATAATGAGATGATATGATCTATTGTTTGCTTAAGGATAATTGATAGGATCAATTAAACTTAAATTTTGTAAGGTAGATATAGTGGATTTTATTTTGTTCTTCTCTTGGAAGTGAATTCAATTGGTTAAATGTACTTCTTTTCCATTTTTTCTATTGCTTATATTGATATTTATGATGTAATAATTGTCTCATTAAAGCAAGAGTTTTTAATGGAACAATTATTGGAATGCACTTCATTTTAAGGCTTAGTGCTTATCATGCTCAGTTCATTGAACTGACCCATGCTAGCAATTTTTGCAGATGGACTTCGTAAGTGATAAAAGAAGGAAAAACTTATATGATGCATTGGCTGATTTAAATCTGATTCTTGTGAAGAACTCTGATTCATTCTTGAGATTGTATTGAAAAAGGAAGTAGTATTCTTTTATAATGAAGATGGTTGTTATGCAGTATACCTAAATGCATAAGTCTTGTAAATGTATAAGTTATAAAGATAAATTGAAAGTTGAGAGTTTACCTGTATTGGTTGTGTAAATTATTTTGTACTTGTATGGAAGAGATGGATTCTATCTTGTTGATATTCTTCATATTATTTTTATGCTTAATTGGTTATCCTTTAATAAGTTGGATAAAGGGATTTAGTTCAATTTCCCTACTTGTGATGCAACTTGTTAAGTTGAAGAATATGATATTCGTTATCTAAACTATATAACATAGTAATGTAACGTGTGATGAACATACATTAAGAAATGTGGACATTGGGTAGGATAAACCCTAACACTTAACATGTAGAGAAAGACTCTTTCTCTTTCTTAATTTCTCATAAACCAAAAAGGTTTGGAAATATGACTATAATTTATTAGACTTCATTTTGTATGAAGTCTACTTTATATTGGATATATTCTAGTGTTGAACCTTTCCAAAAAGTTATTGTACTTTTTAAATAAGACATATTATAACGTTGTACAATTACGGTTAATTGGCAATTTAACTATGTGTTCAAATATTAAAAGTGACCATGAATATAATGAAGTTCTTAATGGGCTAAATGAGGCAAATTTAGGAAGAACTTATCATGTGTTGGACTAGGGTTTGGAAGGGTTGTTGTAATCAAGAAATAATCCAAACTAACAAAGTATTAACAATCTCCTTGGGGGTATGTACATCTCGATGAGGTAGTTTCTATAGGATGTTGGCACACGCCAACTGCAGGGCTGTACTTTCGAGAAGGCTTGGGTCTTCTCGAGAATACAACATTGTAGTTGACATGTGGCATCACCCTTCCACATTGATCATCTAGATCTACACACATCTGGAACTCGGACTTGAACCTAGTTTCTCTCTAGGTCTGGATAGAACATATTTAGGATAGGAATTAGCTTCCAAAGGCTCAGGGTATGTTTGCACATTCGGATGACTTAGGTCAAATGAGTATGCCCATCTACCCTAAGCCTTTGTGAGCATCTTCCTATAATAGGTTATGTTTCTATCTAGGGCTAGGGTTAAACCTGAACAAGTGGATTGACGGTAGTCAGTAAAGACCAATCATGATAATTGAGGAGTGAGGTGAAGGACGTATTCCAATATGATGAGTATGTCCATCTAGGAATAGTGACATACACAGTATGTTATAAATCTTTGGCCAAAGTATCACAAACTACTTGGTTGCGTTGTCCTATGTCACCAAGTTTAAAACAACGTGATATCAGATGAATATTGGTAACAGATATTCAGATATGTTCTTTAAATAGATCACTCAGTACCTAGTGTAGGGTAGGATGACAAAGTATATGAAGTATACAATATGTATTCAATACATAAGATAACATAAATAGATCGGTAGCTTACCGAGTTATGGAATGAATAGATCGGTGAATCACCGAGTCATTACAACTGCATATGTTTATCCATTGAATTTGATTGGCATGGAATGTTTGTTCTAAATATTGCTTTATTTAGAACAATGAACATTATTAAAAAAAAAAAAATTCTCTTGATTCTAAAGTCTTAAAATGGGAATGTTACATCTTGGTATCAGAGCTGAAGGTTGTAGCTCTTGGACCTATTGTGTCCACAATCTGATGAAACTTAAATTTTCTTGTAACAGAAAATGGTGAGAACAAGAGGAAACATTGCAAATAACCCTCCACCTAAGGAAGGAGTGGCAACTGCCCAGAAACTTGATGAGATCCTTGCTGCCTTGTTAGACACAAGAGATCATTTGGTTGTGTTGGAACAACAAGTAATGGGTAATGAGGAGGAAGAAGAAGCTGATAACAATAATCAGCCACCTCCAGGGGACAATGCCAATGTGGGTGTTGATAATAACAATGTTAACATACCTATGGAGCTTGAGAACAAAAAGGCTAGGCTAGCAATAGAACTCACTAATGACATAAAAAGGATAAGTCCACCCAAGTTTGATGGCACCACATTAGGAGATGGGGCTGAGAACTGCTCAGAAATGGAGAAATACTTTGTAATAAGAAATTTCTCAGAAGAAACAAAGGCGATATGGGGAGCATATCAACTTTCACACATGAAGCATCTTCATGGTGGGACAGCCACAAGGCTGAGTTGAACATTGATGAATCTAATATCACATGGGACCAATTTAAAGGTTACTTTAGGCAATGATGGCTGCCACAACTTTACTATGATCAGAAAATGACTGAATTTCAGAACTTAGCTCAAGGAAAGCTAACTATAACTGAGTATTGGGAGTGATTTACAAAACTCCTTAAGTATGTGCCTCAGTACCAAACTGATGAGAAGTTCAGGATATGGAAATTCATCATGGGATTGAATCCCATTATAGGAGGAGAGGTGGATGTTCACAACCCAACCACGATGGAAGGGGTTGTTGAAAAATCCATAAGGCAGGAACAAAAATTAAAGGCAATTTCTGCTCACAAGGAGGAAGTAAGGAAGAAGAATCCCAACTCCTCTTCATCCTCTCTTGCACCCAAGAAAGGACCATGGAAGAAATTTAGAATGAAACGTAAGTTTTCATCTGATACAAATAAGAAAGCAGCAACAAACAAGTTTGTTGGTAATGCACGAAACAACTTTGCCAAGAACAATAATAATAGATAGAAGTCCTATGTGGGTCAGAATGATAACTCTAAGGCTGCAAATAAACCTGAGCCTAGGAAGGGACCTAGGAGGCTGTTATAACTGTGGAAAAGATCATTACACAAATCAATGTCCTTTGAAGAAGGATGAACGTAATCAATAACACAAGATACACGTTGTAGTAGCTGACAAGCAGGCTGAGAAATAGGCCACACCCATAGAAGTTTTGGGTAAGTTATTTGGCTTACCAATAACTATTCTTTTTTATACCGAGCTACTGAATGTTTTATTTCTAGTAAATTAGCATCAAAATTAAAAAGAAAAGATAGAAACATGGATAAAACATGGACTATACATAAGATGGTAATAATGTTGTTCATATGGTTAGTATGTGTCTTTTTGGAGCAGTCCTTGATTTACCTAACTTTTCCATAGAGGTTGATCTTTATGTTGCACCTTTAGGGTCTTATGATGTAATCATAGGTGTTAATTGGTTAGCAAAACATAAGGCTAAAGTGGACTATTTTGAAAAACACATTAGTTGTTTAGATGACCTATAGAAAACAACAGAGATTCAGGGTGTGAAACGTGAGATTTCTGTTAGAAAATTGTCAGCTATGCAACTTAAAAAGGCCAAAAATAAAGGATGTACCTTATATGCATAGTAAAAATTACTTGAATCAATAGAAGAAAGTAAGTGATATTATGGAATGATATCCATTGTTACGAGACTTCAGTGATGTATTTCCGAAGAATTTCTAGGTCTTCCACCCAAAAGGGAATTTGATTTCATGATTGAGATCAAGCCTAGAACTGAACCTATTTCTAAAGCACCGTATCAAATGACTACTATAGAATTAGTAGAGCTTAAGGCTCAATTGCAAGAACTTTTGTCTAAGGGTTTGATTAGACCAAGTGTTTCACCTTGGGAGCACCCGTAATTTTTGTGAAAAAGAAAGATGGAACACTTAGATTGTGCATTGATTACAGAATGTTAAACAAGGCAACAATCAAGAATAGATATCCACTCCCTAGGATTGATGATTTATTTGATCAGATGCATGGAGCATCGGTATATTCCAAGATAGATCTTCGATCTAGATATCATCAACTACGAATTAAGGATGAGGATATTCATAAAACAACTTTCAAAACAAGGTATGGACATTATGAGTTTATGGTTTTACCTTTTGGATTAACTAATGCACCTATGACATTTATGAATTTAATGAATAATATCTTTCAAGAATACTTGGACAAATTTGTGCTCGTATTCTTGGATGACATTCTCATATATTCTAAAAGCATTGAGGAGCATCATGAGCATTTGAAAATAGTTTTGAAATTCTAAGAAAGAGATGGTTGTTTGGTAAGTTGTCCAAATGTTCTTTCTATGACACAGAAGTCCACTATTTGGGTCATGTAATAAGTAAGGATGGAATTGTTGTAGATCCTTCAAAAATTATAGCTATAATGGAATGGCCTACACCAAAGAATGTACATGAAGTTAGAAGCTTCATGGGACTTGTTGGCTACTATAGGAAATTTGTAAAAGACTTTTCTAAGATAGTTGCACCAATAACTTCCTTACAGAAGAAAGATAAAAAGTTTGTTTGGAGTGAGAAATGTGAAATTGCATTTAAAACCTTGAAGGAATAGTTAACTTCAGCACCTATTCTTGCAGTACCAGATCCTAATGGAGATTTTATGGTGGTAACTGATGCATCTGGTGAAGGTCTAGGAGGTATTTTGTTACAAAGTGGTCATGTTATAGCATACGAAAGTAGAAAACTTAAGTTACATGAGTTGAATTATGCTCCACATGATTTAGAGCTTTTGCCATTGTTCATGCACTTCAAGTTTGGAGGCATTATCTGCTTGGTAAACCATTTGAGTTGAAAATTGATCATCTTGGGCTGAAGTACATTTTTACTCAGCCAAATCTGAATGCAAGACAACGAAGGTGGTTAGAGTTTTTGTCTCAATATGATTTTGACATAAGTTACATTAAAGGAAAAGAAAATAGAGTGGTGATGCTCTAAGTCGTAGGAAGCACATTTCTGCTCTTATAACACTTAGAACTCAGTTTAAGGATGAAGTAAAAAGTGTTATGGAATCTGATTCTTACTTTCAACAAGTAAAAGCAGCACTTGCTTGTAGATTCTAATGATTCGAGGTATAAAGGTTTTCACTTTGATAAAGAAGGAATCTTACGATTTGAAAATAGAGTCTATGTACCTTTGCTTAATAATTTGAGAAAGAAATTGTTAACTGAATTTCACAATTCACCTTTTTCTGGACACCCTGGCATTACTAAGATGCTTGCTGATATAAAACAACAATATTTCTGGAAAGGAATGAAAAAGGATGTTATTGATTTTGTGACACATTGCCTTGAATGTCAACATGTTAAAGCAGAACATATGCACCCAGCCGGTTTTTTGTATCCTCATAGCATACCGTAGTACAAATGGCAAGTAATAAGCATGGATTTTGTACAAGGGTTACCTATGTCGAGAAATAAGCATGATGTTATCTTAGTAGTTGTTGATAAACTAACAAAGGTAGCACATTTTATTGCTGGAAATCTGAAGGATGATTCTCCTATTTTGGCAAGAAGATTTGTACACAAAATTTTTAGATTACATGGAGTACCTGAGTTAATCATTTCGGATAGAGATCCTAGAATGACATCAAGATTTTGGCAAACACTTAATGCAGCTCTAGGAACTAAGCTAAATTTCAGTTTTGCGTATCATCCAGAAATAGATGGGCAGACTGAAAGAGTAAATCAAGTTTTAGAAGATATGTTACGAATGTATTGCATGGATCAACAATATAAGTGGGAAGAGTATCTTCCATTAGTTGAATTCACATACAATAATACATATCATGCTTCTCTTAAGATGGCACCTTTCGAGGCATTATACGGAAGAAAATGTAGAACCCCTGTTAGTTGGGATAACATAGAAGATAGAGAGGTAATTGGACCTGAAATTCTTACTGAAATGGAACAACAAGTTAAATTGATTCATGAATGCTTGAAAGAAGTAGCAGATAGGAAAAAGAGTTACTGCTGACTTGAAGAGGGTTGATAGGAAATTTGAACTTGGTGAGAAAGTTTTTCTTTGGGTTAAACCGAAAAAGAGTTCTATAACTTTTGGCAAGGCTGCCAAGTTATCACCTCGTTATGTGGGACCTTTTGAGATAGTTGAAGTAATCAACCCTGTAGCTTATCGTTTAGCATTACCTCTTGCTTTGTCACAAATGCATGATGTTTTCCATATTTCTTTGCTTAAGAAATATGTTTCAGATTTATCACATGTGTTAAATTGGAATTCCTTGCAGGTCCAGACCCAGAATAATCATGGTTAAACCCATACGAGTGCTTGAAACTCACCAGTTGCATTTGAGAAATCGAGAAATAAGTCAATGTAAGGTCCAGTGGGACCAGTTTAATGAAGAGAGTGCAACTTGGGAAAATCTAGAGGATATGAAAACTACTTTTCCATATCTATTTGAACATAATTGATTCTGTTGATTGATAAAAATTTATGATTTTATCTTTATATGACAATAAGTATGCCAGTTTTGGGTAGATATTTATTTGATTTGAATAAACAACTATTTAATGTTGATTTCTTGAACTATAAGGTTTTGATATATTTTGACTTATGGTATGAAAAGTGAATGAATTGATTGTCCTTGATGTAAATTGTTAAAAGAGGTAATCATCGGGATGATGATTCTTTTAGGAGGGAAGCATGTAACACCCTTGACAATTGTTATATTCCTCCTTTGCATTTCAAGTGTTGACATGTGATTTTCTTTATAAAGATGTGTTCTTTTGATTGATGGAGATCATGCTTGATATGGATAAATCATTTTCTACTCTTAAGATCATTAGACTGAAATGGAATGGCTTCCTTGAATCCATTTTTCACTTCTTTTAGATGAATTGCAATCTGGTTTAAGAGTTGTAAACTTATCTATTAATCTGACTCATCCTTGGATCAATTTCAGTGATCCAAGGAATGTTTTAAATCTGCTCTATGTGGAATGAATGGTAAATTGACATTCCATGAATTAAGAGACATATTGACTGAACTTTGTTGTTACAAGTTCTTTGATTTTTGTGTGAACGTATTTCCATTCAGTTGTATGTTGTGCTTGGGTCCTTGGAGATCGATCATGGCAGGACATTGCTGACGAAACACAAAATAAACCTGTTCACGGCATAGGAAGGATTCAGGATCCTAAAAAGGACTATCCTACGGAATCCTAAGCTAGGTAAGAATATTTTCTACCTAAGCTATGTCACTTAATAGAATTCTTATTCTAACCTAAAGCTTCCTATTCTACTTTGTTGGTTGATTGGCATCCTAACCTAAGCTCTGTGCTAAAGGATATGGAAAGGTTACTAGGCTATTAAAATTAACCTAGAACCTAATACTATAAGGTTTTATGATGATCTAACCTAATGCCTAAAACTATTATGTTGTGAATTAATCTAACCTATGTGGAAACTACCTAAGGCTATGTGTTAAGACCTATGGTGGAAATTTGTTGTTAGGGTTATATCCTAAGGTATATATTATAAACTACCTAAGGTCTAACCTAAGCAATTTGATCTATCCTAAACTAATGGGTATGAAAGGGGAATTAGGTGGTCACATGCATTAAGGGTGATGGTTCCTATGGCATTTATGTTATTGATAAGGTTTTGAATGCATAGGGTACTGCCAGTTTTGGCAGGGGCTAGTTGACTTGGCGGAGGCTTATGTGGAAGTGTCACTAAAATGGAATTTCATGTTAATTTTGATTTGGCATTCACCAGACTTGGAAGGTGGTGGCAAGGAAGGATAGGTGGGAAAATTGGAATTAATGAAACTTATTGTTTTCGGTTTTCATGCACAAACCATCTTGGAAGGCATGCAAGCGGGTTTGTCTGGGTTGTTTCACTTTGCATGTTTCACATTTTTTCTCTGCATGCTCTCTAGTTTTTCAAACCAGCAGATTGAACTACACTTAATGGCTATTTTTGAAGTCTTAGACCTATTTTCGGTTCATGGGATGTATAAGAGGCATTGTGGAAAAATAATATGGTTGTTTGATCTTTCATGGAGAAGAGGAGAAGTTGTGAGCTCAGCTGGAGGTCTCCTTCGATTTGGTAGAAGCACTATCAGGCATGATAGGCTCTAATCTTTAAGATCTCTTGCTTTCTTCTAAATGTTTCATTAAAACAAGTCTGCTCTTTTGAGATTCTTGGCTTGCATGTTTTATCTAGTTACTTGCTTGCTGGGTTTTATAATCTCTGTTATCTTGGATATGAATCCATGGCAAAAAATAATGTTGGTTTGGAAACTTTCTTTGTGTTAGTTTAATAATGAAACATGCATGTGAAGCTTGTTTTAGTAGCTCTACTTTCCATTTCTAAAATTTGTATTTGAGGTTGTTGTGTTGGAACTAACCTTCATTGCAATATGTGAATTCTAAACTTTATGGGAACCTTGAGTTCCATTTGAGCTTGTATTTGGGCTTCGTGTTTTGATATGAACTTGTGTTGGAGCTTCTTGTTGTTTTGAACCAGTGTTTGGAATCCTGGGTAGCTCTGGACTGTTGTTCAAAGTTTGTATATGGCTCTGTACACATATTTTATTACTTGTGTTTCTCTGAACTATTATTGAAGGTTCGTGTTTTACACCGCACTCATATTTTGTTACTTGTATAGTTCTGAACTCTTGTTTGAAGCTCGTGTTTCATTTTGAGCTGGTATTAGGGCTTCTTGTTTAAAATATAAACTTGGAATGGGAACTTCATGTTGCCCTGAACCTGTGATTAGAGACTCGTGTAGCTCTAAACTATTATTGGAAGATCATATTTTATACTTCCCTCGTATTTAAATACTTGTGTAGTTAAACTTTTGTTGAGACTTCGTGTTCGACTTTGTTATAGTATTTTGAGTTGGGTTTTACTTGTATTAAAAGTTTAAAAACTTATAACTCTTTTGTTGAACTATTGCTCTCAAAGAAAACTGGGAGAATAGTTGGCTGAGTTGTTGGGTAAACTCTTTGAGATCTTAACTGAAAACATCTTTGTTTGATGAATGGATTTGGTAATTCTTTTTTGAGAACTGTTTCATCTTTTCTGAGATGGCAATGGCATTTTATCGGGGTATTCTTTTCCCCTCTATTTTTGTGGAAACCCACATCTTCAGATCTTTTAAAATAAGCTCTGGGTTTCATTTAAAAGAAGAGTTATTTACTTTAGTGCTCTGAATTGTTATGGTGGGATTACTTTGTCTCTGTTCAGATTGTTTTTGTATTATAGTACTTATTGAATCGAGAACTAATTACTCTTTTGTAATGCAATATTGAAACTTGACAATGGGATTTTAGTCTTTGAGTTCATTGATACTTCTAAACATGTTTAGCTTACTGATCGGTTTGTTTTTCTATCTCTTGTTGGATATAGTAAATAAACCTTGTGTCTTTGTAAAAGAAAGGAATGTGATTCCTTTAGAACAGAATGTTGTTTTTAGGACTGTTATGCATATTTCATTATGAGATTAGAATTGAAACTCATGTTTATTGAAGGTAAAGAATTGTAAGGAAAATGGCAGTGTGCTTTCTTCTTACTGTGAGTCAATTTTGTTCTCTCTTCTGGGAACTAGCTTATGAATTTCTATGTTTGAATTAAAAGTGGAAATTCATTTGTTAGTACAATAAAATGAATTATTGATTGGATCATTTTCTAATTAAGATCCCTTTCTTTCTATTGTTGGGATAAGTTCATTGGTTGAACTTTTCTATTTTGATTCTCTTATGAAATGGAGATTTCTTTATGAGTTGTTTGGTCTTCCTTGTTCAAATCATTTGTAGAAATGATGTAGGAAGAGATTAGATGATTCGGTTTTGTTGAACAAAAATGTAAGCTTGTTTGGCAGACTGTTTGTTTGACAAGGCTTTGCTTTGTTTGGTTTGAGATGAGTAAGTTTTGTCTCTTGCACTCTATCTTTTTATGGATCCTCCTTGGATGGACTCGAGTAGAGATTAACTCCTGTATGAGTCTACTTTGATTTGTGAACGTTGGTTTCAGATCTTTAAATGTTAACTTCTAATATGTGGAAGTAGATTTAGACTTGCAGGTAGACTGTTTGATTCTCTATTCCTTCTTGGATTGAAATGGGATTTTGTTATGATGAATATCTTAAATGTTGAATTTTAAGGTAGTTGTCCTTTAAATGAAATAGTTAATTCATGTTATGAATCTATTTATTTTTTCAATGCCTTGTGTTTAGGCATAGTTTGTAATGGTTCTTCTTTTTCTTTTGCTTAGGAGTTAGATGAATCATCCTAATGAGAACCATGCTTTAAACCCTTCTTTTGGTTAAAGAAAGATAAATGTTGTATTCTATTATGATAGAATTGGGAACAATGAGATGATATGATCTGTTGTTTGCTTAAGGATAATTGATAGGATCAATTAAACTTAAATTTTGTAAGGTAGATATAGTGGATTTTATTTTGTTCTTCTCTTGGAAGTGAATTCAATTGGTTAAATGTACTTCTTTTCCATTTTTCTATTGCTTATATTGATATTTATGATGTAATAATTGTCTCATTAAAGTAAGTTGTTTTAATGGAACAATTATTGGAATGCACTTCATTTTAAGGCTTAGTGCTTATCATGCTCAGTTCATTGAACTGACCCATGCTAGCAATTTTTGTAGATGGACTTCGTAAGTGATAAAAGAAGGAAAAACTTATATGATGCATTGGCTGATTTAAGTCTGATTCTTGTGAAGAACTTTGATTCATTCTTGAGATTGTATTGAAAAAGGAAAAGTAGTATTCTTTTATAATGAAGACGGTTGTTATGCAGTATACCTAAATGCATAAGTCTTGTAAATGTATAAGTTATAAAGATAAATTGAAAGTTGAGAGTTTACTTGTATTGGTTGTGTAAATTATTTTGTACTTGTATGGAAGAGATGGATTCTATCTTGTTGATATTCTTCATATTATTTTTATGTTAATTGGTTATCTTTTAATAAGTTGGATAAAGGGATTTAGTTCAATCTCCCTACTTGTGATGCAACTTGTTAAGTTGTAGAATATGATATTCGTTATCTAAACTATATAACATAGTAATGTAACATGTGATGAACATACATTAAGAAATGTGGACATTGGGTAGGATAAACCCTAACACTTAACATGTAGAGAAAGACTCTTTCTCTTTCTTAATTTCTCATAAACCAAAAAGGTTTGGAAATATGACTACAATTTATTAGACTTCATTTTGTATGAAGTCTACTTTATATTGGATATATTCTGGCATTGAACCTTTCCAAAAATTATTGTACTTTTTAAATAAGACATATTATAACATTGTACAGTTACGGTTAATTGGCAGTTTAACTATGTGTTCAAATATTAAAAGTGACCATGAATATAATGAAGTTCTTAATGGGCTAAATGAAGCAAATTTAGGAAGAACTTATCATGTGTTGGACTAGGGTTTGGAAGGGTTACAGTAATCAAGAAATAATCCAAACTAACAAAGTATTAACAATCTCCTTGGGGGTATGTACATCTCGATGAGGTAGTTTCTGTAGGATGTTGGCACACGCCAACTATAGGGCTGTACTTTCGAGAAGGCTTGGGTCTTCTCGAGAATACAACATTGTAGTTGACATGTGGCATCACCCTTCCACATTGATCATCTAGATCTACACACATCTAGAACTCAGACTTGAACCTAGTTTCTCTCTAGGTCTGGATAGGAACATATTTAGGATAGGAATTAGCTTCCAAAGGCTCAGGGTACATTGGCACATTCGGATGACTTAGGTCAAATGAGTATGCCCATCTACCCTAAGCCTTTGTGAGCATCTTCCTATAATAGGTTATGTTTCTATCCAGGGCTAGGGTTAAACCCAACAAGTGGACTAACGGTAGTCAGTAAAGACCAATCATGATAATTGAGGTGTGAGGTGAAGGACGTATTCCAATATGATGAGTATGTCCATCTAGGAATAGTGACATACACAGTATGTTATAAATATTTGGCCAAAGTATCACAAACTTTGGTTGCGTTGTCCTATGTCACCAAGTTTAAAACAACGTGATATCAGATGAATATTGGTAACAGATATTCAGATATGTTCTTTAAATAGATCACTCAGTACCCAGTGTAGGGTAGGATGACAAAGTATATGAAGTATACAATATGTATTCAATACATAAGATAACATAAATAGATCGGTAGCTTATCGAGTTATGGAATGAATAGATCGGTGAATCACCGAGTCATTACAACATATGTTTATCAATGTTTATCCATTGAATTTGATTGGCATGGAATGTTTGTTCTAAATATTGCTTTATTTAGAATAGTGAACATTATTTAAAAAAATAAAAAAATCTCTTGATTCTAAAGTTTATTCTTGAATGGATATTATCGATCTGGAATATTTGTATGATCATGCTAACTCCTTGAACAAGCTGCCATCAAAGAGAGACTTAGTACCCTTGTGTTCTTTAGGTGAGCACTTTGTTTTGGTTGAGTGATGTGTCAACATACCTTGGGACATTTGGTAAAATAAAAGACTACATTTTGGTTCTGCTTTCAGGACCTATTTTCCGATTCTTTGTTTAGATGTTGCATGATGAAGACGTATTGGTTGACTTTGGCCAGCATTAAGGATTGGTTAGACAATTTATAGGAATATTATCCTCACAAATTTAACACTAGACCTAAATTTGATGCACATGTCTTGGTTGAATGCAATTTGTATCATGAGATCTATGAGCTATTTTTTCTCTTGTTTCCCTATAGAGATGTACAAGTGGTAGGTAGCGTATGCATCGAAGAGAAATTAGAGGTTTTAAACAATTTTTGGACATAATAAGAATTACAGACTCTACATGATGCTTATTTAACTTGGACATGCATTGTAGATCATTGGTGGAGTGGTGTTTTCAATAGCTACATTTTAGAGTATGAAATTTATACTTATTCATGTCCAGAGCTTGTTGATTTTTAGTTCCTGTGCAAACCCATAGGATCTTATTTATGTGTTATCCCTTTAGTGATTAAGATCTTGATCACTACCCTAGATTTGGAACAATGTCCTATGGCTAGCTAAATCCCATCATGTGCAAGGTCATGAGTAGGCATGGTGAAAGGCTGGTGGACGTGGTGGCAAAAAGGAAGAGATAAGAAAGGTGGATTAAGTTTAATGAGGGGTGTGAGAGGGATTTGGAGAAGTAGCATGAGGTTTCATAACAAATGGCATTATGGAGAGAGATGACTCATGAAGGATTTAGAGATCACATAGAGGATGTGGATCCGGAGAATTTGGAAATCCCCATTTGAGTAAGAATGGAATAGAACACTCTTTGACCTCGAGATGAGAGTGCGTTGGTGGAAACTAAAAGGATCGTGGGTGTACATTTGATCCCTCTTGGTGACCTAGCCCTTGCACTTGGTTTTCCAATTTCTACGATAGTCATTAGTAAGTATGTTAGTGTGGGCAATAGAGTAGTGATAGATATATTTAATTTGCAATCGATTTTAGGAGTTAATCAAGTAGCTTATTTATATATGGCGGCTCAATCTTTTTTTGTATTATTTAGAGGTCTAGTTGGAGGTATATTTTTAGCACATCATCAACATAGAACATGAGTGTGTAGAATGTTGGGATTATGTCCGAGAGTAGTATGACTTTGTAGACTATGGGAGTTTAGTTTAGGACAACTATTATAACACAAGGCAGTGCATCCTCTAGTCCATTTCCCACTACAAGAGGAAGATTAGATGGGTCGTAGATTAGGATCTAGTGGATCTGGTGGTTCTGGAGGTGGAGGAAACATAGGAGGTAATACATGTTCTTGATCTAATGGAGAAATTCTATATGGAGATGTCTCTTCATATCTTAGAATATAGAGGGATTGAAGATGCAGCTGAGCACGTGCACATGTGTGAGACACTATGTCATAAAAAATAGATCACATCTCCTAAGCATAAGCCAAGTGAGTTTGTAACTACTTTACAAGGGTGCGTGCATAATTGGTACAGGAAATATGATCTTAACTAGACTTGTGTGGACTATACTTGTGTTACTCGATGATTTCTTAACATATTTTCATAAACTCCGAGTTTGAGTAGAAGAGCATCAGCGGTGTGTTAAAGGACATCAATCGGGGCATGGCTGAAAGTGTGGGAGAGTAAAATGCGTCATTCAAAACTCTATTATTGAGTTTATCTTATGACATTCACACAGTCAAAGCATGCTCAATGGTTCGTTGGAGGTTTGATCACACATTTTACAAGGGCACTCTCACACAAGACTTATATAGACCTGTGAGGCGCTTGAAGAAGCTCTGCACGCACGAGGTAGTTGGGAGTGTAGAAACTATTTTTATTCCATTTTTGGAAGCTCATATTGTAGCTATGGAAAAATAGATGTAGAAATTTTTAGATAATTTAGCTCATGAGACGTGCAGTGGTATTTGGTGCACAAAATGTGAAGTAGAAGGACATACTAAGGATAGTTTCCCTCACAAGTGGTGTGTGCCATGTTCTTTGGACTATAAGATATGTCACTTGGATCATGATTCAATTATGTGCCCACTATTCCAACGCATGATAAGAAATAACATGTCTTGTTACTGCAAGATTTTTAGGTCTACCACTCATGATACAGATAATTGTAGGTTGATTGATCATATTCATGATGCCATTCATACTAGTGTATGTCAAACCATTATTGCAAATATTTCCAAGGAGCAAGGTGAAAATCATAATCACAATGAAGGGCACTTTGATGGAGTATGTCGAGATAGAGGCTACCATGGAGGATTCAGAGATCAAAATCATGGTGGTTGTATAAGTGACTTCCTCGTTGCACATGTTACACATGCGGATCCCCTAATCATTATAAGTGTGAGTGCCCTCAGAATATTATTTTCTCATTTTGTGGAAAGAACCACAATTATGAATAATTCCTAGATTTATATGAACACCTGAGCAAGAAGCATAAGTAGGATAAGGGCATGGGAATGTATATATTACATCATGCTATGGAATATTAGTGACTACCAAAGTTAGTTCTTGATCCTGAGATGTTTCTTGTGTTGGTCACTACACACGCCGAGGTCACACACACCATGGAAGTTCCAAAGTAAAATCCTATTATTACAAAAGAGGAGGTATTACATGCAAAGTATCCAGACCCTACTCATCATAAGGAAGTTTATCAAGAGACCATGGAAGTTATTAGGAACTTATAGGGTGAGATACAATTCTTACAAGAATAGTCACGAAGTGGAGAGCGAGCCAAAGCAGGTTGAGCTTCCTCGAAAGATGTTGATGATTTGAAGTATGTTTGTAAGATGTTGCGATAAGAAAACATTATTCCTTTATTAGTGGAATGGCTAGTGGGAAGATGTTGTGTATTGGAGTTGAGTACAAGAGACAGATTCTACATGTTAACTTACTTCCTCACAGTTTAGATTATGACAAAGAAATCACTCGAATGTTGTTGTTGATGGATGGATCCTGAGTAACATCTTGATTGATACAAGTGCAGAAGTGAATGTGCTTACTTTAGACACGGGAATTAGATGGGAGGCCACCATTACAGCCATATTCAAATGAGTTGTTTATGGAAAACAATACTAAAGCCATGTCCATTGGAGTCTTGAAGGATGCTACTATTACTATACAAGGGGCCAAGTTTACTGGGGACTTTGAGGTCTTGGCACTTACAAAGGTAGACAATTTTCTAGCATTACTTGGGTGCCCTTGGTGTTATGCAAATAATGTTGATCTACACTTTAATAAAGGATATATCAATTTTGAGAATAAGGAAGAGCACGTCATCATTCCTTTGACAGATGGAAAATATGCACCTTATGTATAACCTTTGAGTGAAGAGGATTTTAACATAATTTATATGCATACCATTAGAGATCCTGAAGTACTTGAGCCATCAAAGGAAGGAGTTATTCAATGGGATGATGCACAATCTATAAGTGATGCAACCAAGTGATAACTGGGTGCATGGGACTTATGAAATGATTGGTCATGAGATAAGGAGTGTAGTTATGTGTGTAAGTAAGCAACATTTTGTTAGGTGGTAAGGTAGTAACCAGGTACCAAGGTACATTGGCAAGGGAAATCTTGAAGTATTTTTGTGTGCTATGGAATCCTAGTGGAAAAACCAAGTGGAAAGAAGGAATATGTTGGTGTATATATTATGTGGGACAACAACACATTGGTGAATGGTACATAGAGATGGTCCTCTAGAGTGGCTAGAAGTGATAATCACCTTCTTTTCTAGATTTATTTGGATAAATGCACCTACCAAAACATGTGAATTCCATGGGAAGGATTCTTCTTCGCCGAGTAAAGTAGTATGAGAGACTCTAGATAGAGGGGCGGGGGACTTACCACCTTCACTATGGGTACAAAAGTTCTAATTCATCTTGCGAGGATGTGCACGAGCATGTATGTTTATGCAAAGTTGAATAGAGAAATAGGAAATTGGAAAGAACTGACTATAGGTATGATTCATACCTTTGACTATTTTTCTACTAAACCTCTAGTGAATGAGGCATTATAGGTTATGAAGCACTTGACTATGGGAGATAATGCAAAGGATAAGGAACTTATTCAGGAATTACTAGGTGAGTTAGATCTGGAGGCATGTTTTGAAGAAGAAGAGATAGATAAAGAACAACTTGGGTGCACTTTCTTAAAGGTAAAATGGTCTACGTGATCGATAATGAAGAGGTGGAGAATTCAGATGTTGAGCATAACTTGGGTACGTGCAAGGTCTTGGATAGTGAATATGAGAAGGCATGCACATATTATGAGCCCATGAAAACAAAAAATGTCAACATTGGGACATATGTAGAACCTAAGGAGTCCATCATTAGTGATTACTTGGTTTGACTCAAAGGTTGCTAAGATAATTGAGTTGTTACATGAATTCCGGACCTATTTCCTAGAGGTTATCATGATTTGAAAGGGTTACATCACTCATTGGGCAATATGAGGATCAAGTTAAATGAAGGTGTGTTCCCGATTAGGAAGAGGCCTTACATGATGAATCCTAATCTATGCATCAAGTTAAAGGAGGAAATTGATAAGATGTTGAAATATGGCATCATTGAGCCCATCGAGGAGTCATAATGGGTTAGCTCTATGGTGATAAGCATAAAGAAATATGGAAGGATAAGAATTTATGTGAATTATAAGGAGTTAAATTATGCATGTGTAATAGAACCCTTTCCCAGACACCTTTTATCAAGATATTCGGAAGATGTTGCATGGCATGAGATCCACTCTTTCACTAATGGATTTTATGGGTAACATCAAGTGTGGATCACAAAATATGATCAAGAGAAGACAACTTTAACTACTTAGTGGGGAAGTTTTGCATACAAAGTTATGCCCTTTGGATTGAAGAATCTTCCTACAGTCTTTTCACGCATTATTGTGCAAGCATTCTAGGACTTCATTCATAATTTTTTGTAGGTTTACTTGGATGATTGGACATTTTATGAGCTAGTGAAAAGTCATTGTGACAAATTAAAACTTATGTTTGAGAGGTTTCAAAAGTTGACAATCTCCTTAAACATTATGAATTGCATTTTTCTACACCCTTTGGGACCTTGTTCGGGCATATTATCTCGTAAAGAAGGTTTATTTGTAGACGCTGCTAAGGTTGTTATTATTTTGGGATTAGAAGAACCTACTAACTGAGTGAGAGTGCATGGATTCTTGGGAACACATGTTATTACAATAATTTTATAAAAGGTTATGCTAGGATTTTTGTGCCCTTGGAAGAATTTTTAAAGAGTAAAGGCAAGTTCCATTGGGGTGAAGTGCAATAACACGCATTTGAAACATTAAAGGAAAGGCTTACTACAACGCCTATTCTGCACTTTCCTTCATGGACTAAACCTTTCCATGTGCATGTAGACACCTCTAGCATGGCCATTGGCATGGTACTATTCCATCTTAGAGTAGGTTTTTTTGATCATCCTATTTATTTTGCAAGTAGGAATTTTACCCCAACTGAATAGAATTATACAATTACAGAGTATGAGGCCTTGTCCATGATTTACATGTTGCATAAGTTTGATAGTACTTATTGGCTACCCCATTTAATTTCTATAAAGATCACATGGAACTTAATTACTTTGTAAACAAGCTCATTTTACATGGGCACATATGTCGTTGGATTTTGTTATTTCAGAATTTTACTTTACAGTGGTGGTTAAGCCAGGAAAGAACAATTCTAGACCCAATCATTTATCAAGGATTAATTTAGGTGAGCATACACAGAGCATTAAGGATACAATTCCATATGCCTAGCTATTCAAATTTAACCACGCACCCTCTAACTTAGAATATATTCTTGTCTATTCACGAACTGGTGTGGCGCTTGAAGGGATGAAAAGTTTAGAAAAGAAAAAACTTGCCATACACACCACACCTTATATATTGATCAATAGAGACTTATAAAAACTAGGTTAGGATGAATTTTTGTGCTATTGTGTATGTAAGCATGAGTGTGATGTTATTATGGAGGAAGCTCATGGTGGGATTATAGGTGGACATTATGTAAGAGATTCTACTGTGTGTAAGATTTTATTGGCTAGCCTATGGTGGGAAACACTATATAAGTATTATAAAGAATATTATAAGGCATGTGACCATTATCGGTGCCTTAAAAATCCTAGTAATATATATGAAATTCCTTTGATGCCTATTGTTAGTGAAGAACCTTTTGAAAAGTGGGAAATTGGTGTGTGTCTTATTTCTCCACCCGCACGTAGGATGGGACCACACTACATTATAACTTGTACAGATTAAATTACAAGGTGGGTAGAAGTGACACTCTACAAAGGATTGCATAGTACCTATGGCAACAAGGTTTCTATGGGAGAGCATTATCAGTAGGTATGGATGCCAATTGATTTTTACAAGTGATAGGGGTACATGTTTCCTTAATGAGACAATCAAGATATTATTGACATAATTTATGGTGGCACACCATAAAACAACACCCTATCACCCATAAGAAAAGGACACTATTGAGTTTTTCAACAAGATATTGGGACATACATTGACTAATATTTGTGATGTTGGAAGGAAAGACTGGGATTTTAAAGTATTTTTTGTAATTTGGGCATACATGACAACTTATACAAGATTGAACAAGGCCACACCCTTTCATCTGGTGTTTGGCACGGAGGCTATTTTACCAGTAGAATTCATGTTACTTTCTCTGTATATTACACGTGCAGGAGGTTTGGATGATGAAAAAGAACTTGAAGAGCATATTAACAATCTAATGCAATTAGATGAAAGGTGTGTCATTTCTAGATGGAGTATGAAGATAGAAAAGGCTAGGTAGAAGGCATTACATGATAGGAATATTAAGGATAAGAAGCTTGAATTTAGACAGATGGTTCTTTTTATGACTCCAAGTTCTTGCGCCACCCTAGAAAACTCGAACTGCATTGGTTAGGACCATATGTTGTGAATTATATAGTTGATTCAAGCATTTTTAGTTATATGTGTTGGATGGGACACGATTTCCCAATTACTTCAATGGGAGTAGGTTGAAGCCATACTATCAATAAGCCTTCTTGGTGTTTGTAATAAGGAATTGTTTCCATTAGATTAGATTTCCTTTAAATCATTTCCTTTATATGTGTTTCCTTTCATTGTTACTATGTTTTGTCAATTTAGTTTAGTGTTTTGTGTAATAAGCATGCTTGCATGCCAGAAGTTGATTACTATATATTGAATTCATGCATAGAGGATTGTGCATACTTTTAGTGTGGGGTGGAGTGTATACAGGATAAATGGATCAAGTTTGAATGTTCTCTAAAATATGGGTATGCATAGAGAGATATTGTGTAGGTGCTTGAAGTAAAGGTGCGAGATACAAAAAGATTTCTCATAAATGAAGACCACATATGGATGAATGGATGCACAATGTAATGTGAGGTATGCTTCAAAGACTAGAAAATACTTGGTGAAAGGTGCAAAGTGGATAGGTACTTTGGTGCATGAAGGCGCATGAAAGGAGGTATGTGGCTAAGAAGTAGTGGGTGCACTAGAAGGTTATGGCTGGGGCATGGAAAAATTATTCTGAAAAAAGGAAAGAAATGCCAATTTAATGTTGAGTACAATGGTAGGTGGAGGGTAATAAATACAGAAAAAAATACAAAATTTATAAAAAGTGGTGTTGTGAAATTTTTTTTACCCTTGTGATCAAGAAGAATTCGAGTGAGTTGAAGAGTGAGCTAAGAGTGAGTTATGAAAGAAGTGTGAAGATCTCATTATACTGGCCCAACTGGGCATATTTTTGCATGAGATTGTTTGGTGCTCCATTAGAAGAAGTGTTTGAGTGAAGAAAAGGCATGCAGAGAGGAATAATCGACACTTAGGTTTTGAGTTTGAGCTAGGGCACACATATTTTGAGCTAGGGCACACGGGTTTTGATTCACAGAGATCGAATCAACTAAAAACACACTTTTATAGTTGTTATGACACCTAAGCGAGCACCTAGATTGGCTACATGGGGAAGAAAACATAAAGAAGTCTAAGTAGAAGTTGAAGACACCCACAAAAGCTGATTTTCAAAGATGTAGTATCCATAAGGGGTTTTTATGGGCCACGATTGGGAATCACACATTCGACACTACAAATTAAGTGACTATAACTATAGAACTAAGGATAACAAAGATGAATTGGACAAGCTATAGGTAGTAAAGATAGCTATGAGAATAGAAAATGATATGGATGTGTATGACGATGTGGGGAAAATTTATTGTCAAATGTGGGAGTTTTGTAACTTTATGAACTCCCTTACTTTGGAAAACCAAAAAAATTGTATCAATGGTTGATGAGAAAATTCCATGAGGACTTATTTTACTTTGTTGGGCAATGAATGAGGCTTACCGTGCCCTTGATATGGAAATTTATAGGGCTAATAAGTTTAGGTACTTGAGGTCATCTATGATCTCAATGATAAGGAGGTAATAGAAGTGACTAATAAAGTGCTAGGATACATGAAGGGAGGGTACGGGATGGAAATACCCAAGTTTCAGAAGTACCCAGTTATTCAGGTGGTAGTGCACTTACTTACTAAGTTGAACAATCAATAGCATTGGTCGTAGGTGAATAAGGCATGGTTACACATTGCAAAGAAGATGAAAAAAGGAGTAGTATATAATTTGGCCAACTTCATTGATGAGACCATTATTGAAGAGGAACACCAAGGTGAGAAGATAAGTTTCAACGTGATCATTTTGTCTCTTATTTTTGTAGATATTGGAGTTCCTGATGGACCAAAAGATAAGATGTGGAAATACCCAGAGGAGAAGAAATCTCTTGAAGATAGATTTTCGAAGTACACATGTGATGGCTTCATGAGCGGAGGCTATCAGAGAGAACAAAACTTTTGTATGAGTGCTGCTTTACACCGTGTCTAAGGAAGAATGGAGAATACCTAAGGATCTTCCTTCGGTATTGGAAAAATAGGTACAATTTGTGGCTTACTAGCATTTTTACATAGGGCGTTTTGGCATGAAGGATGGAATTTGGAGCCCTTGGTGCAAGCTCCCATATACCTTCACCGTGTGCTATTTTCAAGCCTCGGTGCACATATTTTCAAACATGCGTAGTTTTTCTTCAATGCAGATAAGGTGGATTGTGACTATCATACACTCCGGAAGACATATGTCTACCCAAGTAAGTCTGCGTACATTGAGAAATTGATTTCAAATGATATTAATATTAAATATATGAGTTTGGAAATTGGGAAGTCTAGGGAAACTCTTGTATACATTTACCTTAGGCTCAAGTTGGAAAATGGAAATTATGTTGAAAATCAATTCAAATTCCTTGGACCACCCAAGGGGAAACATACTGTGGGCACGATGCAGGATGAGGATCCCATTTCACCCCTTGGTGATGAAGAAGAAGAAGAAGAACTTAAAGAAGACAGTGGTGGCTTGGAGCATGGGAGAAGGAAATAGCCAACTATGGGAGAAAAGAGAGTACATGATCTGATACCTCCTAGAAAAGAAGAAGGCGAGGAAGAAGAAGTGGTGGAAACAGGTGCTATAGAGGTAAATACGAATAGGGCATTGGGGACCCGCAGTAAAAAGAGTGTTGAGAAGAACCATAACTCAAGGCATGGGGCCTTCACAACCCCTTAATATATTGCATAGACACTCCCCTATAAAATAAGAACCAGATAAGAAAAAAAGGCACAAGTACATTCCTAGGAAGGATAGTGAGAGAGAAAAATCAGATGACATCGCGCCAAAGACCCAGGATGACACTGAGAATTTTGAGGAAAATCAGGATGAAGAATTGAAAGATGATGTAGGAGTATTATGGGAACACAACATGGGCACTTTGAAACTATTGATTCGAGAGAGGAGTGAAGATAATGGAAACCATATGGTGTACTTACTACTACACAAATAGGTGAAGGACTAGTTCTTGATATGGGCATACATGTTCCCAAAGGTAAGTACTCAAGAAAGGAGAAGGATGAAGGAGTATATGAGACTCCTATAGTTGGGTATGTCAATGACCCAACCAAAATTATATGCGCTAGGTTCCAAAGTAATTTGGAACCCAATGACCTATATGGATGGGATTTTTGGATTCGAGAGATGGCGACTATGTGCACACGGAAGCCACTATCATGGAGTATGCAAAATCATATGGATGATCTTGATTTTTATGTGTGTGAATAATCATGTGTCTCACAAAGAATGGAGAAAGTGCCACATTTGTATCATGTAACAGTTAAGCCTACACACGATGTCGACGAACAAGTGAGCAATGAACTAAAAAAGGTATCTATAGAAGTTACATGTAGAAACATAGATAAAGAGGAAACTATTCAGGCACTTATAGAAGATAGAAAAGATAAATATACCAAGATAAAGTGCCTAATGGAGGAAAAGGAGAAACTTGAGGAAAAGGCAAGCACATTAGTGAGTATGGCAGAAAAAATTGGAGATGAGATTTTAAAGGAAAGTCCACATCTGGTAGATAAAGTGTCAAAACATTTCCCCTCTATAATGCACTATTTACGTAAACTTGTCCATATGGTGATGGATGAAGGTCCAGCACGCATGCCAAAACAAAATAATGTTATAGCACAGCAAAGAAATCCAAGGCAGTGGTTGTGTGCAAGATTACTAGCTATGAGTATATACTGTAAACCTTGAAGGATGAAATGAAAAAAGTACATCTAGCATTGACTATGTGCATGGACCCTAACTTAATAATAAATACAAGGACTATGGAAGAGGAGGATAAGGTTCTTAAGGAAGTGAATAATGAGACACTTGGGCATCAAGAGATGCTCACTTTGTTAGAAGAAAAGTGTGATGCACTTGCAGCATCCTAGGGCACTCATAAGGAAAGGATCAAGGAGATTGGAAAACTCATCACACGGTAGATGGATGTCATGGAAGGGATGATCTCGATCCTAGAAAATGTTCTTAGGGTGTTGCAGAATGAAGGTGAGAACATGACTTTGGATGAGTTGGATGGGGTACTTGGAAGACATCCCCGACAAAACTAATAAGGCACTAAGTGATTGGAATGAGTTAGAAGCAGAGGTCAAAGATAAATATCCGAGTTAATTCTACTGTGGAAGGATAGAGCACCCAAGTATTCTTTCATTCTTTTTGTGTAGATATTCTTTCATTCTTTATTCTTTATTCATGGAGAGATGGATCATGATTACCCATTTTTGGGGATGGAAATGAAGCAAGTGTGGGGTAATGTTGGGATGATAAATTGCAGCCTAAGTACTTGAAGGCACATGGACATAGGGCGTGTATGTGCACGCAAAATTATAGTGGAACAGGGTGTGCCCAGAAAGTATAAAATCAGGACTTAGCCATTTTCAGTATGAGGCTAAATATGGATGTTGAGTGCGGAGCAACATTCTGTAGAAAAATTGGAAAGCACGAAAAAGGCTATTTTGGATAAGTGGAAGATCAATCGACATGCATAGTTTTGAGCTATTAATAGGATTAGACTTTGTGGTTGTATTATTAGATAATCTATTATTATAAAGCTTGCATGCTTTTATATTTATCATGTAAGGGTGCATGGATATTCTTAGCATGTAGACTATTTTTGGAGATTGCATGAGTAGTCAAGGGAAATTCCCCACTACCTATGTGTGTGTGTATTGATTTGTATGGTTTAGAGGGTTAGTTTTGTAATAGAGTTATGTTGGTTGTTATGGGCGTGCGTGACTTATGGTGACATTACTATGTATGTATGCAACTTCTATGTTTTATAGCAATTAATATAATGGATCTTTTTGGTTAGATATTAGATGTTGACATATGTGTCTAGTTCTTTCATGGTAAAGTTAATCTTGATTCTTGTATGAGTTAATATTTCATATGGTTAAGATATAGATCTAGTTTATGTTATGATTTATTCTTGAATGGATATTATGGATCTGGAATATTTGTATGATCATGCTAACTCCTTGAACAAGATTCCATAAAATAGGAACTGCACGCTTTCGTGCTTTAGGTGAGCACTCATATTTGGCTGAGTGATGTACTAGTGCTTCTTGGGTTATTTGGTAAAATAAAATACTATAGGGTGTGACATCCCTCCCATATAGAATATTCATCATCTCGATGGATAAATAAAGTCTCGACATAATTATCAAATATGCCACTAATCTAATAGCATACTTAAAGTATCAATACTCATCATTAATGAATCAATAATCTAGCCCAAAATAAAATAACACAAAAATCATAAATTTAAAAAGATATTCATAATAACTATCAAAAAAAAAATTAAGATAACATCATTTATTCCTAATCCTATGAATTGAAAATATCCTAAGAATATTATTCCCACTATAACTTGCACTAAGCCACTTAACAATTTTACAAGTGAATCTTACAAACATCAAGGATCTTGAAAATATCTATTATTATGATGTTAGGGTATTTCACTTGTAAATATTTACAAACAAGATTATTTCATACATCTAAAATATAGTTATTGAGCAAAGAAACATGAAAAATGTCATGTCATTGTGACAAAATAGGTGGAAAATGAAATTTATAAGCAACATGATTGAGTTTCTTTAGGACATCAAAAGATCCCACATAGTGAGGTACTAAATTCGATGATAACGAACTTGATTGAAATTTTATTTTGTTTTACTTAAAATTAATTCTTATCCCCAACTGAAAACTTTCTCTTAGTTCTTTGTTTATCCACTCATCTCTTCTAGAAATATAAAACTTCCTTAATGATTTTTCCGTTATATGTTTGACATTCTCCTCCATTTTGAAGAGAACTTGTGGTCCAATTACCTTTGTTTCCTCAATAGTGTCCCAATTGAATAGAGTATGGAATTTATTCCATATAAATCTTCAAAAGGATCCATTTTTTAGTATGGTATGGTATGAGTTGTTGTGAGAAAAATAAACCAAAAATCTTCCCACATGTACTACTGATCCATGTAGTAAAAATTTCAACATATCCTATTAAACCTAATTTACATATTATGTATATCTATAAGTCTGTAGGAAAAAAGTGGAATTAGATTTCAATTTTTTTCCATAGATGTAAGAGGAATTTTCCAAAACCTAGAGTTTATTTAAATATCTTATCCAAGATAATTTGTTCTAATACACCATTTTATATGGATATTACATGGATGAATATTATTACAAGTACTAGCATAGCATATGCAAGATTACTAGGTATGAAATGTGTATCCTTCATTAGCTTATCCACCATGTCTAAAATAACATCATGTTAGTTTATTGACATAGGAAATCCATACATGAAGTACATCCTAAAACTTTCCACTTACACATGGGTATATTGTGTGAGTAGAGAAGTCTTGCTAGATTAAAAAATTGACATTAACCCTCTAATGTTTTATACATTTAGTTTCAAATTATGTTGCATCATTTTTTAACCATTCCATAAATACATCTACTTCATATCTCATTAAGCACCTTAATCACCCCTAGGTTTCCTTAATAAGGTTTATTATGAAATTTTTCCAAAACCTTGGTTCATATATTTTCCACATTTGGAACATAAATATTTCCATTGAACCTAATAATATAATATTTTTCAAAATTATATCCATTAAAATGATTATCTTGTGGGTTTTCCTCAAGTTCTTCCCGAGAAACTATCTTAACACTTCATCATTAAACATTTGACTTTATCATTAATATAAAAATAAAAACATTTCTAAAAATAAGGAAATCAACAAATATATTTACATTCCCTTAATGTAATTTATTTTGATATCATATTATGAAAAAAATATAACCATCTCCATTGTCTAGCATTCAAATTCAGTTGTGTGAAAATTTACTTCATCCCCAAGTGATATATATTTATTTGAAAAGGTTTACCTAAAAATAAAATCCTCCACACTTTCAAGGTATGGACAGTTGTTTCTAGCTTTAAATCATGTGGATAATTATTATATGTGTATTCCTTAAGCTTCATGGACTCATAGAAAATGAATTTCTGATCTTGTATTAATACCCTACCATATCCTTCACTTTATGCATCTATCATAATTAATAAATTCCCATTTAGATAAAGTACCCAAAGTATAGATGTTGTATTTAGCTTCTCCTTAGGGATTTTAAAAACTTATTAACACATATCCATCTACTCATATTTCTTTCCTATCTTTTCAATGATGTCATAGGACTAGTAATTATAGAAAATGTATAAATGAAATCATATACCATCCTACTAATCCCATGAATATATGTACCTCATGGAAATTATTTGGAGAATTTCACTCCATTATAGATTTTATATTTACTAGGTCTACCAAAATTTTATTTGCTAAGATAATTTTCCCAAAGTAATGAACCTTTTACTAAAAGGAAACATAGTTTGACACCTCAACATATAACTTTTACTTTCTCAATCTATCAATTATTATCTTTAAATGGTTCATGTTCTCTTCTTCATTCTTTAAATATAAAAAATATTCATCTAAAAACATTAACACAAACTTATCTAAAAATTATCTATACACATTGTTCATGAGAATTAGTCAATACAAATGACAAAACCATGAACTGTAGTGCCAATACCTTTTTTGAAAGTTTTTGTAGGTATATTTTCTTCCTTAAATCTTAGTTAAAAGAATATTATACTATATTATCCTCCTTGCGCATATATGACATAGCCTAAATTTTCTATTCATATTTGACAACGTTTTCAAACACATGGTTTATAGTCTCTAACCCATGTACATCAAATTCTCCTCTAATAGTGGATTTCAGCCCCATGATGAACTTAAAAATGCAACAATTCTCATCATTATGGTATTACAGAGCATATTTAAGAAGCGTTGTGAACTTTTCTCAATATTCAATCACCTTCATGTGTATCTACCAAATATTTTAAAACTTCATAATTATAATCAAAATATAAAATTGAAAACCACCATTATCAAAAAATTGTCAATGACTGACCTCGTGTTATTGTGGTGGATATTAATCCCATTTTATACTCTTTGTTATCCCACCATGTTAAAGCCTCTCCAGAATATGATAATATCCCTAGAACTCATTCATAAAACTAGGCACTATTCCTATCTCTAGACTCTTGGTATTTTCCCCTAATCTATGCTAGAAAATACACATTCTCCACCACCTACTCAAATGTCGGAGGAGATAAGATCCTAATTGTTCCTTCTAATTCTACATTTAGTCCTCTAGTAAAATGGTTCAACAAAAATTTCTCCTCTTAGAGATAATCCACATATTGTAGTAGGTCTAGAAAACCACGTTTGTCTTTGTGCTACTATGCCATAACCCTAATAGAGCTCATGAAACTCATCTATCCTCCTTTATATGAAGTGTTCAGACATATAATGTGCTTTAAATCTTTACTCAAACAACTCCTAAGTGACTATCTCACACGAGAGATGGATATTTCACTCATATGACCTCCGCTAGTGTCTATTGCATCTCATATGAAATGAATACCCAATCTGGCCTTGATGTTGTTCTCAAACACTTAAAGCTCAAAATAATTTTTGAAATAGAGAAACCATTCCTCTACACCGAAACCATCCATAGAACGTCCAAAATTGGATGACTACAGCCCAAGATGATCTCATATCATGTTTGTCGGTCCTAAATCACAATGTTGAGCTTTGTCAATCTCCCCAAAGGTGGAAATGATGGTCTCATGGGTTATGGCTCCCTAACTAGTGATGGTGGCCTATCCACACACACCAAGTGACTCTATGCTACAATGTACCCCTATCCAAAGGTGTTTTTAGGATACGAGATATCACTTGCTACTTTAAAATGAACTGTGACAATGAAGCACAAAAAATCATGCTCATTCCAAATCCCCTCTACTATCTACTTGTTATCGAAAAAAATTGACATAACCACCCTTTTTTTAGAAAATCATTTTAAAATTATCTATCTACATTTCACAACATTTATCCTACATGCATCTATGATAAGTTAGGCGGGGGCCACTTGACATTTTAATGCATTATTTAATCTATATAACATTTAAGTAGTTTTTGGCATTCATATGCTCTATCGGCAAATTGTTAATTTTTGAAGGATATATATGATGTCTTGTTTATTGAGTTGATTGCATTTCTTTCAATATGGAGATCAAGCTTCATTTCACAATATCAATATTTAGTTTTCAGGCCCGGATAATGATATACCTCTTCTTCCCATTCTAGAAATAGGTTTATTCAAGTGACGTGTTGAAGATGTTGAAATGATTATTTCTTGTCTAACTCCATTTCAGATCGCCACTTAACATAATTCAATTATCTTATGACTGAATTCAGATTTTTGAGTGAGTATTTATTGATCATTTATGATGATGTTGGTTATATCATCTTGAATTACATTATCTTGAGATTGAATTATACATGATGTGGGTATTTGGTTAGATGGTAGTGATTTTGCTTGGTCACCATATTACTTGAAGCCACCACCTTGGTCTAAGTTCATATTATATTATTAATTTAAAGGATGGTGGGAAATGGCCATTGGAAATAATGTGGTAGTGGTGGTTGAGTTATGGTTATGTTCTGTAGAAACTGCAACAAGTGCATACATATTTGCATTAACTTTTCCTCATCAATGGTTTTGAGCTATGCAAAAAAAATTCAAAGTTTGGGATTTTTGGTATTCATTGTTTGTATTGATCTAATTTTGGAAGCTCTTCTCTCGAGTTTCTTGGGTCGTGGTGTTATGCATTTGGGTTATCCTTTTTAAGAAAATATGTGGTAATATTTTCGGTATGTAGTTATTTGGATAAAATAAGGAATAAGTTACCCAATTTTAGTCATTTTTCATGCATGCATGCAACATTTTGGTTTGTGAATTCATGAGTCTTTGAATGATCCAGTAGTAAATTTTGGAACTTTGGAAGTTACTAAAATATCTATAAAAAATATGACAATATGGCAGAGAATTTTGAGATCTTTTCGACGTCTATTAGAATTTACAAAATGGATATCATATGCTCAAGTTACCACTCATCAAAGTTTGTTCAAAATTTGGGACAAAGTAGGGTCAACTGGACAATCAAGTCGTGACACATGGCAAAATAAAAATGGAGTAGAAGTAAAAAAAAAATTGTTTTGTGACTTTGATCTTCGACGCTTATTTTTTGATGGGTGGGCCCCACTTTTTGTTGGATATGGTCCCTCATCTAGGTTCGACACACTTTTTATCAGAAGGGTGTATTTTTCATCGTTACTTCATATTACTATTACCAAAATCATATATATGCCACTAATAATATTTGTATATTGCATGTGGGATATATATTGTAGTGCACTAACAATTTTTTGTATAGGACCAAGTTGATGGCAAGTTTAGGGTGAGTTGTCAAGGCCAGCTCAGCGAGCTGCCACATCAATTCCCACAACATCCAGAGCCCGCTTGGTGTTAAAACAAACATCCATCCCAGTTGAGCCATATTTGGATCCCTCCACATCAGTTATCCATAGAACCATCTAAGCCGAACTACAACACCGACTCGGTGCTCAAATAACTCGCTAGCCACAATTTGGCATGCCAACATAAATTGAATGCCAAACTTGGAAAAATCAACAACCATCCAAGACACATTGGGAAAAATAGAGTATAAGTGTTTCTGTAACCACGGAGAATAGGGTGGGCAGCCTAAATAAAAATAACCAAACCACCCATATCCCTATAGATGTGGGATTATTCCCCATAATATTCAAACCATCACCAAAGTGGAGGCTAAGAGGGTTTAACTCCATAAATAACATATTGCAAAAAGGTAGATCAGCCATTAAGCCACATGGGCTTGGAGAACTATATAAATATCTCGTTTGTATTTGAATTAATAATGCTTAGTGAGTGTGTAATAGGTCACAACAATAATTTTTACAAAACAATATTTTTGAAGCATTTAGAGCTAGAAATAAGTCTCAAACATAACTGGAAATTTGTTTAAAACTTTGATATGATCAACTTGGATGTTTTATTTTTCCTTGAAGCATCATTATTTATTTGGTGGAATTTTTTCAACCTCGGTTTCATGGAGAACACTTTTTGAGAGCCTTGCAGACCAATGGATAGATTTGGAGATGGAATTTTTCCAAAATGCAAAGTCTTCACATCTCAATCAGCTCCGTTATAGGTGACTAGATCTATGTAATCATTTCAGATGGTAAAAATTATACTTCAAATAATTTTTAAATAGATTGGTTCATGTTTACAGTGAGCCCAGAGATGTAGCCCAACTAGGGTGAACTATGTTATCAATTTTTGGTGTTTTTGTGATTGAGTTTGTTGTTTTAATCAGATTTCCATCTCAGTATAAAAGAAATTTAACGATTTAAACAAGGAAAATAATGGGAAAATTAATTTAAGTTATTTTTTGGAACATTCTTCCATAAACAGATGAAGTGAATGCATAAATCAGTTTTGATTTATTAATTCAGTTTGAAATCAATTATAAATCAACTTTTGGTTAGTTAATGACATGTTAATATCAATCTATTAATGATTATAATTGTATAAGTTCATTTACCAAAAGTTGTAAGAAGAAAAGTTTGATCATTTAAGAGATCAACTAAGATTAGTGGGTTTTAAAACACTTAAAATTTAATCCATTATGGTCTTATAGCATCTCTTGATAAAATTACTAAGTATACAAGATTTTTTTGTGAAATCGAGTTTTTAATAAACTATTGGTTTACGAATCATGTTTGGTATCAAAGCTGGTTAAACTCGATGTTTTATTTTACTTGCATTTGATATCATTTTAGTACTTGAATTTTGGGATTCTTTATATTCTATTTACAATGTGAAGTTATTGGAAGTACATGTTTTGCGGAGTAACCATGGGGAAATCCTTGAAAGGGAGATTGGAAGAGCTTGAAAGCACAAACATGTTGTGTTTTTCAATTTTACCCCCATCAAAAATGGACAACTCAAGAGAAACTAGACTTGGGAAGTTGACAAAGCTTCATGGTTAAGTCATATTTTTTATAAAATTTTCATAATTTTGGAGCACTTGCAGTGATTTTTGGAAGTTTGGGAGTCGTTTTGTGCATTTCCTTCTTCTAGAGGAAAAAGAGTTCAATTCTTATCCAAATTTGAGAAAAAATGAGTAAAATTGGGAAAATTTGGCTTTGGGGCACTCTACTTCATTTTTATAACTCCCCAAATCAAGAGAAATCCAAAAAGTTAGAGAAAAATGGAGAAAATGTAAAAAATGAGGAAAATTTGCTCAACAAAGGAAAAGTCGCGCAACAAAGGAAAAGTCATGCTATAAAGTAAAAGCCACACAACAAAGGAAAATTTTCACATCAAAGTAAAATCCATACTACAAAGGAAAATTCGCACAACAAAGGAAAAACAACACTATAAAGGAAATGTCGCGCAATAATAAAGGAAAACGACAATTTTTTCATGTGAACTGAAATGGCCATAACTTTTGACCCGTTACTCCTATTTTCACAAACTTTATATCATTGGAAATGTATCATCGTACTCTACAAAATGGAAATTATATTTATTAATTTTATTGAATTTATATATGTGAAAAAATGGAAAACATCTCCATCATGAAAAGTACAATTAGGGCATCTAACTACCAAAGATTAATGAAGTATGGATCCAATTTCTTCTTACAAAAGCTATATTACATTGGGGGATGGGTTTTTAGAGGTTACTACTTTTTTTAGAGCATTAAATTTTTTTTTGGAGGTTGGGAGCAGAAATCCAAGTTTCTCTTATTTTTCTCTTCTCTCATCTCTTCTATATATTGTAAAAACTTCTCATTTTGAAGAGATATTCTAGGACATGGGGAAACTCTTGCAAAAAAATTCTCAAATACATTGACTTGAAATCCTTCACATGGGCATGTAGAATGTATGTTTGCCTCTATTTTCTAAATGTAATGGACTATGTAAATATCTTGGAGTAATAAAATTTGTGTTTGTGGTGTTTTCTCAACCCTTTGCATTTATTTTCTTGCATCTTCTTGAATCTTGTTTATTATTTGTTGATTTTGTGCATGTTTCCTTCATCTGTAGGTTATTTTTGTTGTGTTTTATAGATATTTGGTGGTGAATGGAGGTTTGGGACTGTTTCACACTTGTTCTGGCCTCTTCCAACTAAATTTTCCTTCTTCTTTCTCCTTGACAGGATATTTCACACCCCTTTTCTCGTGATATCACCACCCTAAGCTTAGGATTTCCCTTTTATCCATATTTCTAACCCTCTCTCTCTCTCCCTGTTCCCTTGGAATGATTAGGATAGGATTAGGTAGTACTATTTTCCCTTCTAGGAGTAGTTTAGTGCTAGGATTAGGTATAAGAACTAGCTTTCTCTATAGAGTTATCTCAAATTACAAGGTCGCAAACCTTGAGATAATTCCATGTTAGAAAATTATGTTTATTTCCCAAAATTCACTTGCAAGCATTCGTGAGGGTGTTGTAATTTTGCACTAACGCGATGATTCGGGAAGAGAATGCTTTCCTAAGGTGTAATCTCTATTCCTTGAGGAATAAATTGAATGATTGAAATTAGATTGTGAATTCAAGGATGAACTATTGATGGTATTGTATTGTGGATAACCGAAGATTGATGTACCTTCCACTTTAGATGTAGAAACCATGACATATGAGTGTATTGTAAGTTTTTCACCATGTGATTCCTCCTCCCATTCAGATTCAGATTCAAGTAAAAATGTTTTTTTAATTTTGAAAAGCACACTAAAGGAATTGGATCTAAGTTATTAACTAAAATACTATTTAACATGAATGGGATTTTCAAGAACAACCAAAGGTATATTTAATCCAATATAGATAAAGGATCGTACTAATTTTCTAGGTGTGGGTTACGCTAGTGGTAGGAAAATGGAAGTTGGAGAATGCTCCAAAACCACTAAAAGAAGACGAGATTATGAAAATAACATGTCTTTCCCCTTAGCATCTTGGGAATAATTTCCCAAATAAGGTCTTGTAAGAAATTACAAAGATGAGGTAATGATATTCCTCCACCTTGTTCTTATCATAACCGTAACTTGAAAATGTTAAAACTTTTGATCTACTATTGCAGATAATAAATTTGGCTTTGATATTCAAAAATATGTGGCACAATTATCCATGCACTTTTTATGAATTATCCAACTACTATGTAGCCAAATGTAGGATATGAAAATATTTAATGCAAAATATCTTAAATACCACTCTCGTAGACAAGGTTCGGAGAACATAGTTTGGGTAATTTTCCTAAAACATAGAAAAAATATTTTGTTTTCACCGTAACAAGAAATTTCGCGAGATTTAAAAATGTTGACAACTTCATCCTAGACAATATTGGAAAATTAGTAGTAATAAAAGCAATGTAAAACCAATAGTCTTAAATATGACCCATATAGATGTTCAATAAATTCCTAAGGAAAATAAACCACCTAAAAAGGAAAATCCATTTAAGTGGATTGGAAAACATTTCTTTAGTTTTATGTTTGAATAGCTGTGATAGTTGATTAACACACAAATTTTTAAAGCATTTTTGGGATTTTTGTTGATTGATTAAAAAATAAAATATCTTCCCATATTTCATATTAGCTTTGAATATGTTGAAGTATCATGAAGATAAAATCCGAGTGACAAGTTTATCATACTTGGAATATTATTTTCTCTCATTTATGGTTTTGGAAAACTTCATTTTAAACCTTGACATCAATATTTATGAAGTTTTCTAAGGGGTACGATCAGTATGTCTATTTTAGGAAAACTATATATCAAAGTATAATGTTGTCATTTATATTGTGCAAATGTATACTAGTTTATAATACCATTTTCGGGAACCGTTTGTAATTGTAATAAGTATTCAAAAAAATTTAGCCATGCATGATTCTTACAAATATTATAATTCCCTCAATTTGGGCTTTTGTTATTTATACAATTACGGTGTACAATTATTACACTAAAAATTGGTATGCATGTTGTATTTTACATAGTTGACAACTTTATAGGGTCGGAAAACAACCGATTTCTATTTGCAATTTGATTTTCAGTTCATACTGGTTTATTTGAGCATTTGCAGAATTTGCCATGGATTTGGTTGGACATTTTTATGGTGTTGACATTTCATGTCTATATGAACTAATCCATTCTATGATGGATTTTTATTTTTTAAATATTAACCTACTATGCTATAAAATGGGTTATGTATGTTGTTGATTGTGCAAAGGGGCATTTAGAAGATTTAGTGGGTAAGTTGAATTTTGTGGATCCAAATGGTAGTATTTGGGAGGTGTGATCCAAAGGATAATTTATAACTTTAGAAGTTCCCAAAATCTCAAAAACTATGACAAGACAATAGATTATTCCGAGAGATTTCTCGCATCTACTTAAACATGCAAAATGGATATTGTATGCTTAATTTACCAGTGATCAAAGTTTTTTCAACTTTGGGAAAAAGTAGGGTCAACTAGCCAATCAAGCTATGACATGTGGTAAAATAAAAATGGAGAAGAAGTAAAAAAATTGGTTTTATGACTCTGGTCTTTAACGCTCATTTTCGGATGGGTGGGCCCCACTATTTTATGGTAAGGGGCCCTTAGTCGTTCAACACACTTTTTTATCGTAGAGGGTTTATTTTCCATCATTACTTCATATTACTATTGTCATACTTTATATATATATGGCATTGATGTTATTTATAGATTGTATGTGGGATATATATTACAATACACTTAAAATGTTTAGTATATGACCGAGTTGATGGTGAGTTTAGGGTGAGTTTCCTGGGCTAGATCGGTAAGGTGCCACATCACTTCCCAAAAAATATTAAGAGCTAACTTGGTTTAAAACAAACATCCATACCAGCTAAGACATATTTTTCTCCCTCCATGTCAACTATCCATAACAAACTGATCAGGCCAAACTACACCACCAAATTGGCATTTAAACAACTCATCAGCCATAATGTGGCAAGAAAACATAGCTTAGGTTCCAAATTTGGCACAATTAACAACCATCCAATCCACTTAGGAAAAATTATAGTATAAGTGTGGTCGTAGCCACATAGGAATAGGGTGGGTGGCCCAAATAAAAATAATCGAACTACCCATATCTCTATAGATGTGGGATTATTCCCCATTGTTAGAAGCACAATGGAATGAGGTGGGTGAGCTAGTACTTTAAAAACTTTATTCAAATTAAATTATAATTATCAAATCATAAACCATTCAATCATTAATGTGTGCACAACACCATACAACATTCATTCGGATAACTAGAACCATGAGATAGAACACCACAACACAAGATATAGGTACGAAACCCTCAAAGGAAAGAAAAAACCCTAAAATTTCTAATTATTTTATTCAAATAAAAGTTATTTAGTGAAGCACCAACTTCACAAGGAGCACCAACCCCTGGTTTAGTGAAGAACCAAATCCACAAGAATACTACAACCCCTTAGATGATTAATCACCCACTCAACCACCTTTATAATAACATATCTGATGTTTTGTTGTTATAAAAACTAATTGAGATCATTGATTCAGCTCACATACCTTCAAACCCTTGTCCAAACCCTCACTTCTTCAACTCACTATATCTTACTCTTTCATTAATTTTCTTGGCTTCAAACCCTTGCACACATTCTAAATAACACTACTCAAAATTTCACACACTTCTTCAGCTCTGATATGATTCATTCCTACATTTTTCACACACTCACATAGATCACAATTTTTCCCTATCACTTAGCTAGTTCAAATTTGAACCAAAACATTCACTTTATACCCTTCTCATCTCAAAAACATGAAAAAGTCAATATACATTTAGATAAACCAATACATCTTAAAAACATACCAATAAATTCATAAAAACATTCATAATGGACCCATGTAGGTCTGTCATGCTCAAACACACTAAGTAAGCCCAAAAATGGCTCAAAATCCCATCACCTGATTCATCAAAGACCACAAACATTGTCACCATGATTATTAAAGCTCTCAAACTCATCACACATGTCAAATATGACATATAAACACCATCCATGGTCTTACATTAGTTTTCACCAATTAAATTCCTCAAAATTCTACTAATAAGGCTCAAATCCTTCAGAAAACAACTATTTTCAATAACCAATCTTCACCTTTGGACCTCAAGACCATATCAAAACACCTTAATTGTGGCATGTATCCACTCATTGGAAATATACTGACCTATATAACATATCCATTCTTTCTAAATATCTTTAAACATCCATGCATGAAAACCATGCCAAATTTCCTCTTCACCAAACTGTGTTGCCTATAAAGATGGTTTAGGAACTCAACTAGTGTTTATCCTTTCTAAAAATTTAATAACCTAAAAATTCCTTTTAATATAAATAAAATTCATCCTTATTCACTCTCAAACTGATATAAATTTTCAATTAATCCATCTCATGTGTAATCTACCTCCATTTCTAGCCGAGAAAATCTATCTCGAGAAACAAACAACCTTCTTCTTCACAATTGAGCTCGATGACCTATTAAATCACATCATCATGAAACAAACCTTATACCTTTGGAAATCCCTCAGAACATAATTTCTATAACATCTTAAATTTCCTTCCAACTCCAAGTGGAATTCCTTTAACTAGGTCCATCTCTCAAACCGATCCAAAATCGCCCCAAAATTCCTATAGACTAGTCTTCATAAATAGGACACATTTTCCCTCTAGAATATAGATAGTGATATAAAAACATCATTTACATTAATTAAAAATCCAAGGATAAAGATAATTTTAATTTATTTTATTCCTTCTTATAGAAACTTCTCCACGAGTTGAAATTATTCATAAACTAATGTTTTTGAGTGGGGTCCACTCATCACCACATGCTTTATCTTAATTTTCTATAATGATGGAAGAGTCCTATATAACTTAAAATCATCATATTAGCACGAAAAATAAATTCTAGGTTCTTAAAATGAAAATGTATCCTACCACTTTTGAGCTAGGGTTTCAAACTCATAAAGAGTAGTTTACTTTCTTAACATTTGTTCATAAAACTTTGATGATGAAATGACCTTATTATTATTTTTAATATTATTAACTTAATGTAAAATAATCCCTTAAATCCAAAATGTCCCATGTAAAGTAAAAATTCATGGTGAGCATTAGAAGTTGCAATTCAAGCTAGAAATCACCCTTTATTCAACATTGTTTCATCTAAAATGTCATAACTTGTAAAATATTCTTCAGAATGACTTGAAATTTTTCTCACACCTATAGGAAACCTTTATTCACCATATACAATCATCATATTATCTCAAATATATTTTCATATTCATATCACATCTCATTTTGATGACTAACCCTTGGGGTTTTGCATGGTTTACGCTAGGTCATAGTAGAAGAAACTCATACCTCATCATACAACCTCTTAAAAAGTACCTAACATATCTGATACAACATTTATCACATCCCTACATTCCTCCATGATATATCATATCTCTATACCTCATCATTTGGTCTCCAAGCACCTAGACTAGGTCTAGATGAGCTCTTGGAATTGGGTCTTCAACCTGTACTTACACTATTAAACTCATGCGAGTGAATAAAAACTCTTTAAATAGGATACTAATATTACTAACATACACTTGAAGTCACCATATATCTCTACTCGTCATGCACCATCACTTAGACTTGTTAGGTCACTTGACTAGGCTTACAAGACCAAGACAATCTATCCTTATCCACTCATCTAATCATGAAACCACCCAAATATTCCATGACATCATCATATTAAGCATGCTATAACACTTCTACATAATTCTCTTTGTCATTAATGAGATTTTACATTAATGACAACACCCATAACTCAATATGCCAACAATCTCCCTTTTGTCATTGATGGAAAATCACCTAGTCTTCTCTTTGCCTTTTTACATTAATGGAAAAGTACATACCTGTAGAAACTAATATTCATATTCCTCAACTTCTTATAAGTTATTCTTGTATTAAAAAAAAAAACAAATCTATCTTCCAAGCATGTAAATGTATCTTACCTTCTTTGAACTCTTTTTCTACCCTTTTCAAGGCATTTGATCATTGTAAAAGACCTTAAACTGATGCTTACCACTTATGCACATGCCAACAACACATGACTTAGTAGTGTAAATTTTAGTGGCTAATATTCATTAATTCATGAATATTTAGGTTTGTTAAAATTTATATTTGGTTAATTTTGAGGTGTTAGGTCGTTTGTTATTTTGACTAAATTATATGGGTACAAGTTAATTTTTTGGGTTAATCCGCCTAGTGTTTACATAAATAGAAAAAACATTATATTCAAATCACCTTTACTATGTACAAAAAGAGAAATTTACTACTAGATAATATCGTAATACTACTGGCCAATAGATTCTATCTCAGAGACAACATTTCCTATCAATTTATGGCATTCGCCAAGATTTTGAAATTTGTTTTTAGAAATTTGCCAAATAAAATATATGTTTTTTTTTTTAGGGGGACATCTTAAAATTTACCTTAAGACTTATGGACAATAAAATCATGCTTACATAATTTATTTCTTATCACTACTTTATAAGGCTTAAATTTGGCTTAACAAATACATTTCTTGACTTCATTCAACTCCTAGGACCGAAATCCCTAAACCACTCTTTTAGTGCAATTTTGACCAAATTTACTCTTCTCTAGGATCCCAAACAACATGAACTAAACACTTATGACTCCCCATGGATTTATGACACCCTTATCTAGTATAAATAACAAAAATTAGGCTTCTTACTTTGATTTAAAGCCATAGGAATGGATTAAGTAGCACACCACTTCCTTGAAGCACTTTTTAGTACTTTCAAACTTCTTCGGATGAGATTATGCATGTTTGAAGAAAAAAATTCTTATCCTTGAAGTATACAAGCACACCATCCTTCATTTTTTCCATTTAATCCTTCTAAACAACTTTCATCCTTGACTCATGGTTAATACATGCTCCCCTTGCTTCAATAGGATCTCACACATGTGTAGCACACCATTGTACTCCATAGATTACCACTGTACCCTCTTGAAAGCTTGGCTAACTCTCCTACAACCTACAACCATCTATCTTGCTTTATTATTTTTACTTAACACTTAGATCATATGGATGAGGTCAAAAACTATCCCCCTACCTTTAAATAACTTTATGGTCATGTAACGAGGTTCTTTCTCAACTTCACAGCCTTTAGGTACCCCGATATCATGGAAACTACACTCATAGAGTTTACAAACCCCGTAATATTTCAATTTCCCTACCATACAATTCTTACAAACACCTCATTCACCTAGATGGGTGACAAATGAATTTATCCCTTCCTTTGAGACTTCCCAATATTGTAGCATCATATTTCTTTGTTTATGATAATTGAACACTGTCAACACATACCGTAGCCTTTTTAGTTTTACACCTAGGTCTTCCAAGAACTTATGATACCTATCATACATTGTATACCAAATACAAATTCAATACTAGCTCCTTTATCCTCAAGAAAAATTTACACACAACTATATGATACCATCTCAGATTATCATACACTCTGTATTTTAACAATACATAAGACAAACATGCTTTGATCTCCAATTTGGGTAAAACTACCATATAGACTTCCATAAAAATTGTATGGTCCTGAACAATGCTCAACCTTATTAAGATTGAAAAAACATTTAAAATTCACATGAATTTGTCGATGGTCCATCACAAACCTAAATCACCACCTATAAGTTTGTGGCATGTCATTATCTCTCAATCATTGTTCATTATTACTTCATGAATGCATTTAGACCATACTTCACATATATATGACCCTGTATAATTTCCTAGGACTTTTATAATGATGTTTATCCTTATTCACACTTGAATAGCCTTGTAAATTATCAAGACCCCTTATATCTCACATTCACTTCTTCATTCTTCTTTCGCATGCCACTAGCCCTACTTCAAGAGGAATTCCCACCTAGGTTTTTATTCATTTACTTTCACAGATAAATCTTACCTATTATGAGTACCCATTTGGCTATTACATATTCCCTATCAAACTTGTAACATGATCTTGAAGTAATTCTGCCCAGCTTTTCTCTTTTTTCCTTTCAACTAGGTCTCCTATTGCACTCCACATTTAGGTCTGAGAACTATCACAATTTCCCATCATTTTAAGTCTTCTCATGGATTAATTCTTATAGAATTCTTATGTAGGTATAGTGTAGATACTTTTTCCAAATATTGGCCTTCAACTCCTCCTCTTAGTCCCTCAAGCACAAGATTTTCTTAAACCTCTTACATGTATCCTTCTTAGCTTGTACTTAACCAATCTTCATGAACTTTGATCTCCTTATCCATTTCCATATTTGAACGTTTTTTATTCATGTTAGTGACCTTCAAACAAGTGGGAAACACTTCTTAAATCTACAACTATGCAACAACCTCTTGTCAATCCTACAAACATGTTATTTATCTCAAGTTCATAACACATGGTCTTTCACAGATAACTCACCCAAAACATTAGACCTCTTTCTTTCAACATCCGAACTGAAATTCTCAAGATAACAACTCCAAATAGACCTTTTGAATCAAAATATCAACTTATACAACTTAATGTAACAACCACACATAGCCTTAGAAGACTCCAAATAACCTTTTACTGATTTAATGATGTAAACATTGAACACATATTCATATGCTTCAACTCTAAATTAAGACACTCATATACTTTCTTAAGAATACTTACCTACTAATTCACCTCTTCAAGAATTCTTGAGATTATAGTTTGAATTTTCTTGTTCCCTTTCAATATCCTTGACATCTTAAGGTATCTCAAGTGAAGATATAACTCCCAACCTTTCCCTTATATATTCAAAAGTAGGATTTTGAAGTGGATTATTCAAGATTTTTACAACTTCCACTTTGGCATACACATGCTCAAACTTAATGTATTGTTTACTTACTTGTCCTCTCAAGAAGTGATTCCTTTCTGGAATGTGCTTTATTTTAGAATGAAAAATTGGGTTCTTGGACACACTAATTGCACTAGTAATATCACAAAAAATAGGTGTAGGTCCATCACACTTTACCTTGTAGTCTTCTAAATTTTGTCTCATCCACATGACTTGAGCACAACATTGTGTAGTAGCAACATACTCAGCTTCACATGTTAAAAGAGATACAAGAGATTATTTATTGCTTAACTAAGAAACAAGACATCCTCCAAAAATAATGCTTCATCACTTGTACTTCTCCTATCATCCATACTTCCCAAATCAGCATCAGAAAAGGCCTTTAGATCAAATTTTTCACTCCTTGGATACCACAAACCATACTCAACAGTCCCTTTAAGATATCTAACAAAAAAATTTATTACTTGAATATGTGTCTCTTTAGGTTCTTCTTGGAACCTTCCAACTAGCCCCACATCTTACAAAATATCTAGTCTTGACGTAATTTCATATAGAAGGCTACCAATCATGGATCTATATTCAGATTGATTCACTTTAGGAGAATCATCCTCCTTAGTTTACATCATGTAACCATGGGAGTTCCAATAGGCTTGCATTCTTCCATTTGAAACTTCTTCAACATCTCCTTGATGTACTTAGTTTGAGATATGAATATACCTTCTTTAGATTAATTTACTTGTAGTCCTAGAAAGAAATACAACTCTCCAAGCATGGACATTTCAAATTCCCTTTTCATAGCTTCTGCAAATTCATGAGTCATGAGTTCATTTCTTCCTCCAAATATGATATCATCCACATATACAACAACAATAAACAAATGATCTTCTTCCCTTTTGATATACAAGTTACTTATAGAAACTCCTCTTTTGAAGCCGTGTTCAATAAAATGCTTGTAAAATCCTTCATACCAAACCCCAGGGGCTTGTTTTAGGCCATAAAGAGCCTTTTTCAGTTTTCATACATAATCCTTCTTGTCTGTCAAACAAAACCATCTGGATGCTCCATGTATACCTATTCTTCTAAATAACCATTCAAGAAGGCATATTTGACATCCATTTGGTATACCTTAAATCCCTTAAACCCTACATAGGCTAAGAATAATCTGATGGCTTCCATTCTAGCTACAGGAGAAAAGGTCTCATCAAAATCAATTCCCTCAACTTGTGCATACCCCTTACAAACCAATATATCCTTATTTCTTGTGACTTCTCCATCCTCATTGAGTTTATTTCTAAACACCCATTTAGACCCAATAACATTCTTATCTTTTGGTCTAGGTACCAATTCCCAAGTCCTATTCTTTTCAATTTGATCTAGCTCTTCATTCATAGCCTTGATCCAACATTCATCTTTACTATCTTCTTCAACATTTTTAGGTTCTAATTTTGATAAGAATGCAAAATTTTCTTGGTTTTGAATACTTACCAATTTCCTTCTTGTAGTAACTCCAGCATCCTTCTTTCCTATGATTTGATTTTTAGGATGATCTCTCCTAATTTTTCTTGATGGTGATTTGGTGTCTTTCATTTATTCTTCATCATCTTCTTCTTCATTTATTTGTACAAATTCTTCTTTAGGATCAATCACTTGTGATGTCTCCTTTGTCTTGTGAATGGACCTCATAGGATAAGATTCATCAAATTTCACACTTACACTTTTAACTATTGTCTTCAACCTTTTGTTATAGAAAATGTAAGCTAAAATTCTTGAAGAATATCCCAAAAATACCTTCATAAAATCTAGATTCAAACTTTCTGGATTGTATGTAGTCCTTTTCATGAAGCACCTACATCAAAAACTCTAAAATGTTCCACATTTTTTGGTATGCATTTCCAAAGTTTGTATATATAATTTTCATTGTTTACCCTTAGTTGACACCTATTGAGAATGTAGACAATAGTACAAATTTCTTCCTTCCAATATCCATCAGGTAACTTAGATTCATTTAGGATAGTCCTTTTCATCTCTTGAATAGTCATGTTCTTTATTTCAACCACTCCATTTTGTTGTGGTGTTCTAGAAACTGAAAATTACCTCTTAATACCATGAACTCTAAAAAATTCATCAAATGAATATAACCAAAACTCACCTCCATTATCTGATCTAATACTCTTGATTCTTCCATTTTTCTCATTCTCAATGAGAGCCTTAAATGACTTAAAAACATCAAATGCATCTGATTTGTTTCTCAAGAAAACAACCCAAGTATATCTTGTATAATCATCAATAAGAATCATAAAATAATAATCACCTAATGTACTTTCAGTTCTCATAGGTCCATAAATATCATTTTGAATCAGTGGTAGAATCATGTTCATTGGTCTTGAACCTCCTTCTAGTTTTCTTCCCATGAAGACATGCTTTGCATAATGTATCTTCTGGTTTTCGATTCTTGGCATATTTCTCACACAATTTTTAGAGATGATTTTTGACAAGATTATTAAATGTTACATGACCTAATCTCCTATTCCATGACCAACTATCATTTAGCTTACTCATAAGGAACTTTTCTTTGTTAACTTCCTTCAAAATATACATGTTATTTTTAGTCCTCTTAGCTTTGGCAACAAGCTTACATGTTTCTCTCTTTCTAATTTTGCATCCCTTATCATAAAAAGATAGAATATACCCTTGTTTTCACATTTGACTTACACTGAGTAGGTTGTGATTTAAACCTTCAACATATAGAACATCCTTGGTGAGGGTTTTTCCATTATCCAAACTCAAATAACCTCTTCCTGTAATTTTTATGGCAGAATTATCACCAAACCTAATAGATCCTGAAGCATTATTTATCAAGGAGATAAAATTACTCTTTTCACCTATCATATGAGCAGAACACCCACTATCAATGTACCATATCATATTTTCATCTTGACTATGAAAATTAGTTTGAGAAATTCTACACTCTTCATCCTTTTTCCTTAATCCTACAAGGCCTAACACTAGAGAATGTTCATCATCTTCTTTATCTTCTTAATTAACCTTAAATGTAAATGCGAATGATGCACATACCTAAAAAATATATAATCTCACATTTAAAATCCTAATGGTTTCAAATGAGCTCCCATTTTGATCATAGGAAGCATTTCAGCTTGCACTTGTCTACTATCCATGATAGTGCTTTAGAATATCTCCTTTCAAGTGATTAAAATTCTCCAAAAGGACATGTTTGATACAAATTTTTGGAAGCACAATGTAGTAAGATGTGGGTGGTGAATCATTCCTTTAAAAACTTCTATCACTTCAAATTACAATGCTCAAATCATAAACCATTCAATCATTAATGTGTGCACAACAACATACAACATTCATTTAGATAAGAATAACCATGAGAGATAACTCCATAACACAAGATATAAATATGACATAACAACACCATCCATAGCCATCCATTATCTTTCACTAATCAAAATCCTCATAATGTTACTAAGAAGGCTCAAATCCTTCACAAAACAGTTATTTCAAGGAACTAGTATTTACCTTTGGACCTCAAGACCATACCAAAACACCTTAAATATGGAATATATCCACTCATTGGATATCTACTAATCTGTACAACATATCCATGCTTTATATCTCTTAAAACATCCATACATGGAAACCACACCAACTTTCCTCTTTACTAGAATGAGTTGACCAAAAAGTAGTTTTAGGAACTCAACTATTTTGCACCCTTTCTACCACTTTCAAGACCTCCAAAGGCCTTCAACAGAACAAAATTCATCAATATTCATCCTCCAACTGATACAAAACATCAAATAATCCATATTATGTGTATTCTACCTTCATTTCCTAGCTAGAGCAATCTTGTCCTCATAAATAAGCAACCTTCTTCTTCAAAATTGAGTTGATGACCTATAAAATCAAATCATAATGAAAAAAACTTATACCATTGGAAATACCTTAGAATATAATATCGATTACATGTTACATTTTGTTCCAAATCCAAATGGAAGGCCTTTAACTAGGTCCATCTCTTAAACTCGCTCCAAAAATACCTCTAAACCAGTCTTCATAATTAGGGAACACTTTTCCCTCTATAAGATCAACCATGATTTGAAACCACCATAGAAATCAAGTGAAACTCCCAGGATAAAAATAGTGTCAATTTATTTCATACCTTCTTTGAGAAACATCTCCATAAACTAAACTTCTTCAAAAACAATCCTTTTGAGTGGGATCCACTCATCACCATATGCCTTATCTTACCTTTATGGAAATATGGATGATTCCTCTAGAACCTCCAATAATCATACTATAATAAACAAGAAATTCTGAGAACTTACACTAAAAATATCTCCTACCACTTTTGAGCTAGGGTTTCAAACTCATAAAAAGTAGTTCACCTTCTTAACATTCATTCATAAAAATGTGACGATGAAATGACCTCATTATTTTTTTGAAATATTCTTAACTCAATGAAAAATAATACGTTAAATCCACAAGGTTCCATGCAAAGAACACAATTCATGGTGAGCATCAAAAGTTACAATTCAAGCTAGAAATCACCCTTTCTTGGACCATATTTCACCTAAAACATAATAGATTGAAAAATATTCTTCATAATGACTTGAAATATTTATAACACCTCTAGGAAACATCTATGTACTATCTCCAATCATAAATGTATCTTAAATAGATATGTATTTTTTTATCCTATCTCATTTGCATGACTATCCCTCGAGGTTTTGTATGGCTTAAGCTAGGTCATGGTAGAAGAACTTCATAACCCATCATGAAACCTCTCAAAAAGGGCTTAAAACCCCTAATACAACATGTTTCACATCCATTTATGCCTCCATGAGATCTCATGTCTCTATACCTCATGTTTTTACCATGCACTTCAATTCACCATATATCTCTACTCACTATGCATCATCACCTAGACTAGCTAGGTCACTCGACTAGGCTTGCAAGAACAAGTCGGTCTCACCTTATTCACTCATGCAATCATGAAATCATCTAAATATTCCATGAAATCATCCTACTAATCATGATCATACACTTCTCCATCATCCTCTTTGTCATTAATGAGCTTTTACATTAATGAAAACACCTAGAACTCAATATTCCAACACCCACAATAGCCAAACCCTCGCCAATGGAGGATAAGGGGTTCGACCCCATGACCAACACATTGAAAAATGGTAGCTTGAATATTGAGCCACATGGGCTTAATGAGATATATAAAGATATCGTTTTTATTTGTATTAACAATGCTCATTGAATTTTTAATACACCGCAAAGAGGTAATTTTTATAAAACAATGTTTTGAAGCCTTTAGAGCTAGAACTAGGTCCCGAACATAATCTGGACAGGTTGTTCAAAACTCGAGATAGTCAACCTAGAATTTTAATTTTCCTAAAAGTGTCATTATTTGTTTGGTGTTAAAAAAATTGATTTCATTTTCATGGAGAATTATTTTCGGAGCCTTGTGGATCCACTAAAATATTTGGAGACAGAATTTGCCAAAATGCACAGCTTTCACATCTAAATCAGCTCCATCAGAGGTAAATAAATCTATTTAATCATTTTAGAAGATAAAAATTGTACTTCAAATAATGTTTTAATAGATTAGTTCACGTTTACAAAGTGAGCACCGGAGACGTATCCCAACTAGGGTGAACATTGTTATCAATTTTCGGAGTTTTTTTATTTTGTTGTTTTAATCAGCTTTTCCATCTTAATATAATATTTAATTTAATGATTTAAACAAGGAAAATAATAGGAAAATCAATTTAAGTTTATTTTTGGCACGTTCTTCCACAAACATACAAAGAGAATGCACAAATCAGTTTTGATTGCTTAATTCAATCTGAAATCAGTTATAAATCAGGTTTGTGATCAGTTTATGACATCTTAAGATCAGTTTATTAATTATTTATAATTGTACAACTTCATTTACATAAATTCATATGAAGATAAGTTTTATCGTTTAAGATATAAAATTATAACATTGGGTTTTAAAACACTTAAAATTGAATCCATTATGGTCTTATAACATCTCTTGATCAAATTATTAATTATCCATGTAAGTTTTTTTATTTTAAATCGAGTTTGTAATAAACTATTGGTCTATGGATCATTGATAAAAATTTTGTTTTTGGGCATAAGAGTATTGTGCTCACGTTTTAACCCCTTATTTTTACCCACATTTGAAGTAATTCAAATCTCCACAAATTTTGAAATGGGTGGAATATATTTGAAAAAAACATTCTATCCTGGGTCAGAAGTTGAGTAAATTTGAATGCAAGTTTATAAGCTCATATTGAGATCTGATGTTTTGTGGAAAATATGAATGAAGAGTTCATTTGTTTAGTTTTGAATGGTTTCATTTTTTTTTTTAATGGGTTGGATGGAGATTTTGTGGGTGTGATAAATTTATTTGGTAGTCGACATATTTTTCTCATGCCTTCATGGGTTATTGAGTTGGTTATATGAATGTACTATTTTATTTAGCCATGTTATCTTCCCATACAACTTAATATAATTGGTATAAAAGTGTTTTTATTTTTTATTGTCTTTGTTTTGATTTTGAATAAATAATTATAAATGAGATTTGTTTTGATTCCGAGTAAAGGATGCATAAATTTTGGCATTTTTATCGAGTTCTCTCTGAAGCTAGTGACATCTAATTTTATTCATGAGGTTTATGATTCAATAATCCACCCTATTTTGTTGTAGGGTGATATAAAATGTTACTTATAAATGGAATTTCATTATATTATGTGAATATTCTATGATATTTGAGGAATTCGTTCTATTAAGTACACACTTTTTCCCGAGCTTGAATTGGGTTGTTCTAAAATTTAAAAATGTTAGTTTTTAATGAAAAATGGATGGAGTTGTGTAAAGAAATTAGAGATAGTCATGAGGCTTAAGATTTTCATGAAAATTTAGATTTGTTAAACTCAAATTATTGAAATAATGGTCAACAAAATTTATGTGCAAATAGTTCATTTGCAATTAATTAATCAAATATCCTTAGTTAAAGGCTATCACCTTGCATCATATTCTTTGTTAATATTATTTCAGTCATCAGTCCACCTTATTTTGATGGATTATGTGAACTTGGGAAAAAAAAATCATTGATTTTTCTTAGGTAATTTTATCATTTTTAAGTTCTTACAACCATGTTAGGTTTGGATGGATAGGGTAACTCAAGGGGATCAAGTTCACTTCACTCTTGGGGTTATAATAATTTTCAACTACATTATCAATGGAAAATAGGTTCACCTAGGGGTGGTAAAATGGGACATAGTATGCTTTAGGGTAGAAGGATTTTCATAAGAATATTCCCTAATCGAGTTTTATTTCATTTTGATTCTAATGATCCTTGTCTCCATGAGTTGTTACAAGTGATTAAATCATATCCCTACACTCAACCTTCTCACATAATACCCCATTAATGATAACATTGATCACACACACATTGAACATAGCCCCTCCTCTTATAATCCTTTGGTTCACTTTGTGCCTTCTCATTTTCCTTGTACAATTTACATCCATTTTCTAACCTTCCTTGGTTGCTTGGAAAGAGCCAACCATCTCACTCTCATGACTCTCGTCCTTCCCCTAAGCATGCTAGGTCCTCTTCTATTATTCCTAACTTAACTAGAGAACTCAAGAGAGTAAACCTTGAGGTATATGAGGAATCAAGATCAAATACTCACACTAATATTCCTGTAGATTTGTATAAGTATGTGGAGTTATTAACTCAAACAGGGGGCACAACTTTTAAACATTATTGAGGATGATTAATAGTTTTATCATGTTATGATATTCTAGTTTCTGATTTAGGCATGGATTATAACATATTTATTGATTGACAGCTTTTTCATGGATTTGTATTATACACTTGGTGATATTTGACAACTTGACTTTAAGAATTTGATTATATACTTGGATATTGGTGGACTTCAATAGATTGGTTATGTGGTGGATTGTACTTTGATAATCATTTTTCTATGACAGAGTATTCTTATGGTTTAAATGAATTAAATGCTAAATGGTTATGTTGTATTTTTTATTCGGTGTGTTAAATGTTAAGTGAGCCCCTTCCCTTTCTTGTCTCATTCCTCATGTTTAAAATTCATGATTTTTTTTTAAAAATAAGTTACTGAGAGTCCTCATCATTTGATATTAAAAATAAATTTTCACTTTGATATGAAGTGTAATACTTAAATTAAATTTCATATCAAAGTGAAAAAATTCGAATGAAGTGTAATAGTTAAAATAAACCCTAATTTTGTGAAAATGATGATGGTTTACATCACAACAACCAGTGTTCTCTCTGCTATTTTTAATGGGACCCAAGAAGGTTTTTTTAGGCAAGAAGAGGTATTAGATAGGGGATCCTCTCTCTTCCTTTATTTACATTGTTATGTCTGAAACCCTCATAAGACTTTGCAATGAGGCGCTTAATCAAAATATTCTAAAAGGGCTCAAAATCTCTAATGGTTTACGCCTTGTCTATTTGAGTCAATTTGTGGATGATAATTTTCTTTTGGGAAATACTCTGTCCTAAAAGCCAATAATTAAAAGTAAGTGTTGAAATATTATGAAGTGGTCTCTGACCAGTTGGTTAACTTCAACAAAAGTTTTGTCTTCTTCATTAATGTTCAAGAGAAACAACATAATAGATTGGCTAGAATTTTGGGATGCAAAATAAAGATTCACCTTATTCATTAAAAATGGACATTTCATTTTTGAATCCCCTCATTGATCGGGTTCACAGAAAATTTTCCTCTTGGAAAGGATATATTTTTCACAAGCCAAGAAAGTGCAACTTCTTCAAAACTCCATAAATGTTATCCACATTTATGTCATGGATCTCTTCAATCTTCCATCCAAAATTATTATGACTCTTGAAATGATTCATAACAGTTCCTCTAGTCGGGGCTAAGGAGTAATTTAAATATCCATTTGTGGCTTGGAGTAAAGTCACTAAACCAAAGTCTTGTGGGGGACTTGGCCTATAAGATATCAAGTTGATGAATGAATCTATGCTGACTAAATTGGGATGGAGGATTACTAAGGAGGAAGGCTTGTGGGTTGATATTTTGAAAAATAAATATTTGTAGAATGTTGATAGACTGGACACTTTCTTCCTTGCTAATGATCTACCCTTGGGATCTATTTTATGGAATTATTTTTTTTCCTCAAAGAATATTTTTTCTCGGGAATTAGGTGGAACATGGGGAAGGTGTCAAAATTAGATTCTAGGAAGATAGCTGGTTGGGGGATCTTCCTCTGAATTTTGAAGAACCCTAAAATTCCCTACTTCCTTTTTGTGGATGGGAGAAGAATGATCTCGGGATTATTTAGAATGATTCGCCTCAATGACTTGTACATTACACCTTATATCTGTCTCAAATGCTTCATAAAATTGGAACATTCATATGTATGTACTGGTCGTTACAAAGAAGAGTTCCACACAATGGTTCCCCCCACTATTTTCCACACCATTTTATTTATCATCAATCTAACAAGTTAGCGTTGTGCTGGAAGATTACATATCGAGCCCCACCCACTACAAATTGGTTATTCTCATTCCGTCTTTGTAAATCGAATAGGCATTTGTTATTTTGGACGCAAATACATTTGATTTAGGTGACCATTAATGGCTTAGTCTGTGTCCCCAAACATCCCTATGCATTGTGGTCAAATATAACTAAGTGGTAATTTTATAAATACCCTCCAAGTAAATCATAGAAGAGTTTGTACTCAACAACGTATGAAACTGTATGGAGTCTCAATATTAAAATTTCACTTCAGCAAGTTTGATAGAAAAATATTGACCCATGAAACATGTATGATGCATGCATCTCTATTGAGTCTCAAACATGGAACCTTTTCAAATTTCCCCACTTCTTAGTTTGTCCTTCTCATTAACATATTGCTCCACCATGAATAATACCTACAAGATACAAACAATACACTCGAATTCAATGTTCTCCCCTTTCATCAAACCCCTTCTTGATCACCCCTCATCCTTTCCCTCTATTTCACTTCTTCATTTTTTCATTCTTTACTCCATCCCCTTCAGCGTTTCCATCGTACAATTCACGTATAATTTCTATTATATATAAAATTTAAGTCATTTCATGGCATTCATATGATCTATAAAGCAGATTGTTGATTTTGTGAAGGATATATATGATGTCTTGTTTGTTGAGTTGATTCCATTGCTTTCAATATGGAGATGAAGTTTCATTTTACAATATAAATCTTTGGTTTTTAATAATGAAATACCTCTTCTTACCATTCTGGAAATAGGTTTGTTCAAGTGACATGTTGAAGATGTTAAAATGATTATTTCTTCTCTAACTCCTTTTCGAACTTTCACTTAACACAATTCAATTTTCATATGACTAGATTCTGATCATTTGAGTGGGTATCTATTGATCCTTTATGATAATGTGGGTTATATCACCTTGCATTACATTTATCTTGACGTTTATTTACACAATATGTGGGAATTTGGTTAGATGGTAGTGATTTTTCTTGGTCACCATGTTACTCAAAGCCACCACCTTTTTCTAAGGTCATATTATATGATTTATTTCAAAGGGTCATAGGCAATGGCTATTGGAAATAATTTGGTAGCAATGGTTTTGTTGTGGTTATTCCCATAGTAAATGTAATGAATGCATACGTATTTGCATTCACTCCACCTCATCAATGGTTTTGAGCTATGCAAAAAAATTGAAGTTTGGGATTTTTGGTATTCATTATTTGTATTGTTTTGGTTTTAAAAGCTCTATCGAGTTTCTTGGGTCGTGGTGTTGTGTGTTTGGGTTCTCCTTTTTCCAAGAAAATATGTGGCAAGATTTTTAGGTATGTAGTTATTTGGATAAAACAAGAAAGAAGTTACCCAAATTTGGTCATTTTTCATGCATGCATATAGCATTTTGGTCTGTGAATTCATGAGTCTTTGATAAAATTGGTGTTTTTTGGGCATAGGATTATTGTGCTCACATTTTCACCTCTTATTTTTTTACCCACATTTGAAATATTACGAATCTCTATAAATTTTGAAAAAGGTGGAATATGTTTGGAAAAAAAAATCTTTTCTAGGCCTTGAAGTCGAGTAAATTTGAATACAATTTTGTAAGCTCATATTGAGCTTTGATATTTTGTGTAATATACAATTAAAGAGTTCAGTTCTATATGTGGTTTTAATTGGTTTTCTGGAGATTTTTTGGGTATGCTTTATTTCTTTAGTAGTTGGGCATGTTTTTCTCATGCCTTCATGGGTTATTGAGGTTGTTATATGAATGTAATATTTTATTCAGCCATTCGAGATTCCCATCTACTTAATATAATGGGTATAAAAGTGTTTTTTAATATTTGATGGTTTGTGTCTCTATTTTGAATAAAGAAGTATATATGAGATTTATTTTTATCGTGAGTAAAAGATGGATAAAGTGTGGTAGTTTTATCAATTCTCTCTTAAGCTAGTGGCATCTTGTTTTATTCATGAGGTTTATGTGTCAATCATCCACCCTGTCTTGTTGTAGGGTGATATAAAATGTTACTTGAAATGGTAGTTCATTTTATTATGTGAATATTCTATGATATTCGAGGCAGTCTAGATTGAGTATATACTTTTTCCGATCTCGAACTAGGTGGTTTTAAAATTTGCAAAATGTTGGTTTTTGATGAAGTATGAATGACACTTTGTGAGAAATTAGAGATGGTCATGAGGCTTGAGTTTTTCATAAAATTTTGGATTTTTAAACTCATATTGTTGAAATTATGGTCAAAATTATTTATGGGAAAATAGGTCATTTTCATTTAATTGAAATATCCTCAATTAATTGTTATCACCTTGCATCATATTCTCTACTGTTAATATGATTTGTTTCATCATTCCACCTTGTTTTGATGGATTATGTGAACTTGGGAAATTATTTTCATTAATCCTTCTTAGATAATTTTATCATTTTTAGTTATTGAATCCATGTAAGGTTGGGATGGATGGGATAACTCAAGGGGATCAAGTTCACATAACTCTTGGGGGTATAATAATTTTCAAGGATGCTCTCAATGGAAAATATGTTCACCTAGGGGTGGTTGAAGGGGACATAGTATTTTTAGGGTATAAGGCCTTTCATTATGAGTGGCCCTACTCAATTTTCAATTAATTTTTATGCTAATGAGCCTTGTATCCAAGAGGTGTTACAAGTTATTGAATCATATCCCTGCACTCAACCTTCTCATAGCATTCCTAATACCCATGTTCATGACAACATTGATCACACACATGTTGAATATAACCCCTCCTCTTCTAATAGTTAGGTTTACTCAGTCAGTTCTCATTTTCCCTTGCATAATGTTTAGCCATCTACTAACCCACATTTATTGCTTGGAAAAATCTAACCATATCACTCTCACGACTCCCATACTTTCCATAAGCATGTTAGGTCCTCTTCCTCTATTCCTAGGGTGATTAGAGCATTTAAGAGAGTAAAACTAGAGGTAGAGGAGGAATCAAGAGCCATTAGTGACACCTCTCTTCCTATTGGTTTGTATTAGTACTTGGAGTTATTTAACTAAAACATGGGCATCACTATTAGACTTTCCTAAGGATGATTAATAATTCTATCATGTTATGATATTATGGTTTCTGATTTGGACATGGATTTTAGCATATACTTTTTCAGTGATTGACATTTTTTCATGGATTTTGATTATACACTTGATGATATTTGACAACTTGATTTTATGAATTTAATTATATACTTGGGTATTGGTTGACTTCATCAGATTGGTTATATGATGGATTATACTTTGATGATCATTTGGCTATGATAGAGTATTTTTATGGTTTAATGAATTGAATGCTAAATGGTTATGTTATATATTTTATTTAGTGTGTTTAATGTTAACTAGTCCCCTTAATTTTCTTAACTCATTCCTCATGTTATAAATTCCTCATTTTAAAAAAATTAAATTTACCCAAGTCCTTTTCATTTGATATTAAAAATAAAATTTCACTTTAATATAAAGTGTAATAGTTAAAATAAATTTAATTAGAATGTGAAGACAAATTAGTTGTACCTAATTTTTCAAAAAGGGGAGTTATATAAGGACTTGAAGGACATGTTTTCAAAGAGAGATCAAGTATTGCAAGCATTTAGTGAAGCTTACTTCATAATAAATATTTTTTTGTGCAAATGATTTTCTAAGATAAGTGATTCTACATGTGTCATGATGACATTGTTTTGAGGTTTGAGTATGAAATTATAATACAACGTGTATATCCAGTTTTAATATTATTTTATTGATTATATGATTTTATTATTTTGTATCTCATCTATGACTGATTAAAAAAAAAATCTTTCATATCATGAGCAAGCCATGAAAGTTAATTCTACTTAAATCTTGAGACACTTGCAGATTAATAGCCATGTTGGATTTTTTATTTTATCATTACTCTTATTAGAAACTATCTTAAAATTCATTGTACTTATTATAAATTTATTTCTCTTTAATATATATCATTATTTGGACTAAAAATTGTGTAAATGTGTCATATCTTGTTAATATTGTGTTCATGTGTATACTTTGTGTGGCTTGTTTTTGGTTCTTTTTGCAAGATAAGTTGCATTACATGACCAATGATTACACTATGAGATCATAAATAAATCATCACTTATTTTTCACCTTTTCAAGAGGTTGTCTCATTAATAAACTCCACTCGGATGGATAAAGGTTCAATAACATTATTGGGTAAAGAATTTAATCCCATTAATAAGAAATTTATTTTACTTTTTGACAAGAGAATATCATATTATTTAAATGATATCAATCCACTATCTGGATTAATGATACATGGTCTTACTGTGTCTTTTATTATGCATTTATTTGTTTATTTTTTGTTGTCTTGTATATTCCTTTGCTTTTTAAAATATAGAAATTTCCACAGATCTTATGTTTTTCTACGATTAACCTATATTTAAACTACCCACAATTAATTTATCATTAAGTTTCTTCATGATTAAAGTAGTATGATTCAACCTTGACTTTTTTATTAGGTAAAAGGGTTGATTAGTTGTCGATATACTTTTATCGACAACACTACTATAGCACACTAGCCTCTATGGCCTCCTACTATGTGGGTAGGTGGTCCCGAAGCACCCCATCATTTGCTAAAGGGTTTGAAGAATTTGTGGCCCAAACCATATGAAAATTTGATCGACATTATGTTTAATGGGTGGTGAATTAGTTGGTGATCTATGTGTGTTGCTTCATCATCCCCTAGTCACTCGACATCCTTTCTCTCACCTTGGTACCATACAATCGTAAAGGGAAAAAAATAGATTACCATCCAAGTTTAAGTTTTAGAGTTTAGATTAATTTTATGTATTTAGTCAAATTTTGGGTTATAATCTCGATTAGGATTTTCCACTTCACCGAGTGATGCATTGCACAAACCAAATTTCCATAGTTGAGGTTAATTAATTATCATTTCAATTGTTAGTTAATTAATCCTTCTTCTTTTTTAAATCAATACAAAATAAAATAAAATAAATATTTAAAGCTTCTAGTGTTGAAGACCATATTTAATAGTAGTTCTGCTCTACATGAGCTCAATATGAACCCTATTTACTAGTGAAAAAATATTGGGAAAAAATGGAAGGTTAAGTTACTTAAACATTCACATGACTTGTTAATGAACCCGCATGACCATCAAAACCTAAGGAGGCTTCAACCCCGATTACAAATAGCCAACAAGATTTGAACCAATCATAATTTGGCTTAATTAAAAATTTCCCATAAAAATAGTCTTGTAATTAATTAAGTCTATCCAAGAAGTTTAATTAGTTACCATATCATGTGACGAGGTTAAATTTGACATTATAAAAAAATTAACCCAAGATTGGGCTCAAATGCCCATTAAAAATTTAACAAGAAGAGTTCTCTAATTCCTTTAATTTCTATTTTCTGTAACTTATCTTTTAATAAATTAATTTTATTAATTTCAAGACCAACATCCCTTGATTAATTTAACTTTCCCTAAATTAAATTAATTCATTGAAAGATTAACCAAAAAACTTGAAAGATAACTATCTCGAATACACAAATTAAAGGAGACTATAATCCCAAGCTAAATTATTTAAGTTGGGTGGGAGATGGATCATAAATATCCCACCCTTAGATTTTTTCTATCTTCACCCTAGATATTAGGGAATCACCCCAAAACCCTAAAAATCATTATCTTCTCTTATATTGGGTTTTCTCCTAAAGTTATCTCTATTTCTCTTTTCGTTTTCTTCTAGGGTTTTAAATTTCTCATGGGAGCATGAAAATAGAGATAATCTCTCCATTTTTGATCCATGATTAAAATATATGCATTCTTTTTTATTATTTATTTATTATTTTATCTCCCCAATCTGATTTTCATGGGTTTTTTATTCAAATGTAATTGAAATGGATCCTTTTGTTTCTTTTATATGTTTTGAAGATTAAATCCCATTAAGGTATTTTTTTTTAAAACTATACCTCCATGGTCATGTATATACCTTGTGTGTGTGTGTGTGTGTGTGTGTGTGTGTGTGTGTGTGTGTGTGTGTGTGTGTGTGTGTGTGTGTGTGTGTGTGTGTGTGTGTTAATGTGTGTGTGTGTGTGTGTGTGTGTGTGTGTGTTTTGTGTTAATTAATCTCTTGTGGGTCAAGACCAACATACAGGTGTCTAGGTATTTGTTTATATAAAAATCTATGTGTGGATGGGGGCTTAATAAAATGTGGCAAGGAATGCAAGGTCAATCACATAAAGAACGTTGTTTATAATACAATTGGCCATAACATAATATACCACCTTTATTATAGTTGAATACACATTTTATTTATATATACATGCATACATACATACATGTGTGTGTGTAAATATAATTTCTTAAATCAACTAAAACTACACTTATTTTAAATGAAATTACAAGGATAAAATACAACATTAAGTATATGAAATTCTATAAGGGAAACTTCTTCAATCCCTTTCAAAATTACAATGCAACTATGTTTCCATTTTAATATCATAGAGGAATTTTTTTTTAATAATTTAATAAAGATAAGGATATCAACCATTCATAAGATCATCCCCAAAAATACTTCACTATCTACTTGGCTCATTTAATCAAAACCAATGCAATTTAGATACTACTATTTCAACATCATTTCAAACACATCACTTCTATTACAATTTAGAAAAGAAAATAATAGTTAACCTCTTTCAGTTGCACACTTAATGTGAACATTAGATCCCTTTTACTCCCATAAAACAAAGCTAAATTTTGACTAAACTTTAGAACTATTTAAAATGGAAAATACAAGTGAACAAGCCTCCCCAAAGGAGGGAACAACATGCCAAAATTTTAATCAACTTTATCTTTACCAAGAATAGTCCAAGAACTCCCTTGCAAGCTCCAAGATTTCCAAAATCAGCACAAGGGTTGGTTTCCTCCCAACCTATAATCATAAACATATTCCCATCTCAAGGTGGTGAGCATACTAGCCTCCCTCCAAGCCCATGGGAGAGAGTATATTATTCTCATAATAGCACAAGGGTACACATACATACACAAAATTATAAACAACAAGCCCACAAAAGCATTTTCATGACAATCAAAGTAAGGAGTACCATTCTCCACTTTGTGCCATAGGGAGAGGGTATAAATCCATATATATATATATATATATATATATATATATATATATATATATATATATATATATATATATATATATATATATATATATATATATATATATATATATATATATATATATATATATATATATACATAGTTATTTCAAGCTATTTATAATATAGAATAATTATACATGCCTTCAAACTTTGTATGCCTCCATAAACCTTATATCTCCCATCCTCCTCCTTGTAAGGTTTTCAAACTTGCAAGGTTTCCTTAACAAGGAATATAAATTCTCCTTCCACAATAGGGAGGAATTTATCCCACTCCAACTATATTGATGGAGGAAATATCCATGTATGGGGGCTCCTCAAATATCTCACTTATCCAAAATCCCCTTTCAAATTAGAGAGGGATGGACTAGAAAATTGCAACAATAATATAAATTTTTTTAAATAACTCAAGTATATGTAACCATAAAAAATCATAATTTCCATTATAATAATTATACCTTACAAAATTCAAGCCAAAAATCCAAGTTTTCAATCTCTCAAAGACAATCCAAGAGTGATAAAAAAACTCTAAGACTTCACAAATTTTTCCAAATTTCAAAATTCTAAGAAATAATCAAAACATGTGGAACCTAAATTCCCCCAAATTTAGAGGATAAATATAAGTAATTACCAAAATAAGGACCAATAGATAGATATCCATGTGGCATATAGTCATCCTCTAACTAGCTGGCATGTCAAACTATGCTCCCCAAATCCAATACAAAAGGGAATACCATAAAAGAGGATATTCAAATTCCAAGGATATTTATTCACCCAAGTGAGGTGAATTTAACTCACCTCAAGTGATCTTGGAAATAAAAATAATCATCAATATTGTGGGTGACTAAATGTACCTAAGGAGGTTAAAAGGTCCCTTTTGCATTGGAAAGAGCCTTCCCTAGCCATAGGTATGGCTTTGGGGGCTCTTTTCAAGGAAAATGTGACCCTCTACAATCCATGCACACTTCCCAAAAATCCCATTATTTCCAAATATAAATTTGGGTGAAATGGGTTCTATGAAGAGTATATACTCAACTAATCAAGGTAAGAAAAGTCATGAGAAAGTTAAAAACAAAGTTAGACATAATCAACTAAATTTAAATTAAGGAAGGGGAAGGATAACAATGAAATAAAGAAATTAGTAGTTACAATTATATTTAATAAACTAAAGAAATGAAGGGACTATGAAACCCAAGGGTAAAATTACCCATACCAAATTAATTGAGCATAAAACCATAAGGTAAAATAAAATAATCACCAAGTCATAAGGTTCCCAAACCAATACACTACACAATTTGAAGATGATACACAAGGGGGTATAATTTGGCCAATGGCCAATTGTTCCATTATGAAATTAATCTCTTAAAATCCATGTTCACCAGATCTGAAATCATCACACTCAATGCACACACATCATACATTATCAATATAATATAGCTTAATAAACATAAAATCCATGACAATCAACAACTAACATGTTATCAATCCATAACATATCAATCACATATAAGAGGTGTGTAAATCAAAAACATGATACTCACAACCTAATATCATATATGCTACCATAAACATCAGTGAAAATAAAGTAACATCCATAGATAATCATCATTAAATAGACATCCATGGTATAGTTTCTCTAAGGTCCATAATGTAAAATAAATAATCATGCATCTTGTCAACAAGTTAGTACAACCATAATATAAATCATATATCCATAAAAATATAAATGTGATGTACCTAAATCATAATTAAAATAATATAATATTCTTAATGTCCACATGATAGATCAATATATGAGTCAACAGAATCAAGAATAAAGTGTCAATAAGAGGTGATAACTACATCCTCTTCTCGTAGAATAAGACTTCCTCTCGAAAGTCACTACCAAATATTAGTGTATTGTGCCCTCATTGGCCATGCATCCCCCTAATTAGTCTTTGTCTCATCATGCATTTCATGTTATAATCTAACCTAGTCCAAGTTTAACCCTCGAAGGTACATCCTCCTTCACTCTAATATTTTCATGGGCTCCAATATCCACTATATGTTGGCCTCCACTTATAAATATGACCAATCTAAAACACGAGATCTATCTGGTGCATATATCCATAACAAATAAACATGAAAAATGTTGTGGGATCAAGATAGGTATGGTAGAAAAGATATATGGTAAGAAACAAGACCATTTATCTCCAAGATCTCAAAGGTTCCAAAAATTCAAGGGGTGGGCTTAGATCCTTTTCCAAAATAGATAGCACACTTGTGCAAATGTATTCTTAAAGATACTTTGTCATCAACCAAGAAGTAACGCTCCACCCTCTTCAAATTCACATATGTCTTCTTTTGTACACGAGCCTACTCTAGATGTTATCTAATCAAAATACCCTACTGCTCAAAATCCTACAATTGGTATGGTCCCAAAGCTATCATGTCCTCAATTTTTTCCTAACTTAAAGGTGTCTTGCAGGCCTACCATATAGTTCCCGATATAGTACCATACCGATCAAACTATGAAAACTATTGTTGTGTGTGAACTCAATTAGATAAAGGTAGTCTTCCAATATACTAAATAGGTCCATCACATGCATCCCCAACATATCCTCTAGAAACTTTTTTACACCCTTTGTATGACCATTTGTATGTAGGTGGTAATTAGAAATGAAGTGAGTTGAGTTCCCATCACTATTTGAAAGGAATTCGGTAATCTTGACATATAGATATTACCCTGATCAAAAATATTCTTTCTCGGAATGTCATGTAGTCATAAAATGTCATCAAGGAACACTCTAGCTACCACAACTACATTATACATCATTTTAATGGGAAATAAGGGGTCACTTTGGTCAATTTTTCCATCATTAGTATGATGGCATCATGATGGTAAGAGGACATAGGGAGACTAATAATAAATTCCATCAAAATCATGTCCCTCTTCCACTACGAAATGTCATGAAGATACAAAAGACCAATAGGATGGGAATTCTCAGCCTTCACCCACTGGCACTCTAGGAAATGGGTGATAAAATTGGTTATATCCTGGCATAAACCATGTTAAAGGAACAAGTGGTGAATCTTGTCATGCATCTTCTTCAACCCAAGATGTGGTGCATATGGATCCCAATGAACCTTGGATAGGATAAAATTTTGAAGATCACCTACCTTGGGAACATAAATGTACCCCAGTAGTGAATAAGGTCATCTAACTCCAAATAATACCCATCATAATTTCCCACCAGGACTCTATGACTAAAACCTCTATCCGGAACCCTCATAAAATGTGTCCCCTAAAAGATTCTATAAAATAATATCTTGAAGATCTAATCGAAGGGTCAAGGTGAAAATATCATTTTTTCACCTACTCAAGGCGTCTGTAATGACATTATCTTTTCCCTTGATGTATTTAATATACATATCATACTCACATAGGAACTCCATCCAATTTCATTGTAAGGAATTGAGATTAGGGTAGGTGAAATTATGTCTTTGAAGGATCCTACGATTGTTCCTCAAAACAAAATGCTTTCCAAGAATAAATCGCCTCAAATGGCACAACGTATGCATCACCAAGTGCAAGCTCAAGATTATGTGTGCGGTAATTAAGGTCATAATCCTTGATATTGCATGACTCATAAGGGATGACACATACTCCCCACATCGAGACATCCCCAATTCCCTCCAAGGAATAATTTGTGTAAACCACAAAATTTACAAGAAGATCTAGAAATTCCAAGGTAGGTGAGGAAGTCAGTGCTCCTTGAGTAGAATAAATTCCATGTTATACCTCTCATATCAAACAAACTTCTTCATTTTCCCTAAAGAGAAGAGATCAGATTAGTAATTCAAGATAAGTCCTAAATAATATGTGATAATACCTTGTTAAACCCATGAAAATCCTAACCTCAAAGGTGACCAAAGTGGGGGTAGGCCAATCAATAATCACTCGAATCATGAAATGATCTATAGAGATACCCTCACCATAAACAATATGCCCCAAATATTGAATCTTGATATGAAAGAAGGAAAATTTGTATAGGTTCCTAAAATTTTAACGCTCATGAAAGACTTGAAAAACCTATCTAAAGTCATCCTCATGATCCTCTACTGTGTGGGAGTATATCAAAATGTCATCAAGGAAGATCAGCACAAAATAGTCTAGGAAATTCTTGAGGATGATGGTCATGAGACTCATGAACACGGTCGAGAATTAGTCAATCTGAATGGGACCACTATGAACTCATAATGGTTATAGAAATTCTGGAGTGCATTCTAGTGGATATCTCCCTCTGTAATACGGAAATGATGGTTCCCAAATTTGAGATCAATCTTAGAGAACACCTTGGCTCCCTTTATCTGATTACAAATTTTATCAATCCTTAGTAAAGGGTAATAGTTCTTCACCATTACTTTATTCAGCTACCTAAAATCCACAAAAATATGAAGAGATCCATCCTTATTCTTTACAAAGATCAGGGTGCATCCCAAGAAGACACACTAGGATGAACAAGTCTCGTCTGCCATGCAATAACTCCTCTAATTGGATCTTGATCTCATGAAGCTTTAAAGTAGCCATCTTGTAAGGTTTTTGAGAGATGGGATTTGTGTCTAGCACTAGATTGATGGTGAATTCTACCTCACAACGTGGTAATATTCTAGGAAGCTCCTAGGGAACCCGTTCTAAAAATTCCTCAAAAGTGAATAATTATCTAGGACGATCTCTTGGGGGTCTCCTTAGATCTATCATTAAATGTGATGGAAAACATCTGGCATCCTTGATGCATGCACCATTTGAGCTACGTAGTAGAGATTGTGTATAAAGATATTGGTCTTTAAACTCCATAAATCATAGTCATGTTACCCAAGTCTTCTCTTCACTCTATAGTTTTTATCTTACATTATAACTTTTGTTGATGATCTTCAAGCCAATCCATCCCCAAAACTACCTCATACAATCCAAAGGATAATATGTGGATGTCATAAGTGGTGGAAAATACCCCTAACTTTTGGACATAATTCTCCACATAGGTGTCATGGAAAGTTTGAACCTAGTATCTAACTCGCCTACCATCGATCTAACTATCTAGTTGTCACCAAACCACACTAATCCACAACCATAAGTGAAATAATTAAATCCAATGCAATATAATCAAACAAAGCTTAAACTACATCCAGGATCATACCTAAAACCTTAATAACCAAGGCCTAGTTCTCAACCTAGTGGAAATCTATGGAATTTTGGAATAACAATGGACTGAGAGGGTGTGTGAATTATTCATACAAACATTTTAATTTATTTACCATCACATACATTAATTTATTCATTAATCCATAACCATATGTGTGCATTAGATGTGTATTAAGCATTCACAACAACATGAAATAAATAAGAAGACACATGAACACCATATTTAAGTGGGAAACCCTCAAGGGAAATAAAGCAAACCAAATTTTCTCTAATATTACTCACAACAAAGTAATTTAGTGAAGCACCAACTTCACAAGGAGCACCAACCCCTAGTTTAGTAGAGCACCAACCCTACAAGGAGCACCAACCCCTAATTTAGTGAAACACCAAATCCACAAGGAGGCTACAAACCCCTAGGATGACTAATAACTAACTCAGCCACCTGAATAGGTTTTATCTTTGATTTTTTTCTTACACAAGTGATGGAGATCTCTAATTCATCTCACAAACCCTTGTTCAAACCATCATTCCTCTATCTTGCTCTATCTTCTTCTTATTAATCTTTATTTGCCTCTAAAATATTTCACACATTCTCTCAATAATTACTCAACCTTTCATGCTCTTCCTTGAACTTCAAATCATGCACACGTACCTGCAAAGTACTCTCCTTTAAGTTACACTTTTCCCTCCAAGAGCACTCACCCACAAATGTACTCAAAACACTAATTTTATATGCATTTATTCTTTCAAACATGAGATAGGGTGGTCCCTCATGAATAATTAGACCCATAAAACTTTTAAAATTTCCAATAAACTCATTACAATGGTCATATATGACCCATATAGGTCGGCCATGCCAAAAACTTCATTCTTGCACCAAAACTCCTCAAAACCCCATCACTAGGATAAGAAAAATCCACCCATACAAAATTCATTCTTATCTGATCTCCCATATTCACCATACATTATTAATATAACATATAATCATCATCCATGGTCTAAATTTACTAGAAACAATCAAATTATTTCATTTAATGGGCCCATTGGCTCATTTCCTTCTCAAAATAGTTGTTTCCAACAACTTGATTTTACCTTTGGGCCTCAAGAACACCCAAAAACACCTCAAATATGGCATGTGAAAACTCAATGAAACAATCATATGTTCAAACCACATAAACTTTACCCTTTACCAAAATGAGCTTCCCAAAAACCGCTTTATAGATACAACTCGTTTTCACCCGTTGTGATACTTTCAAGAACTTAAAAATGATTAAATGGATGAAAAATTTATTCATATTATTTTTCAATGTTATATAAATAATCAAATCAATCATATCATGCTCCAACCAACTCAATATTTCAGCAAGAACAAAACTTCCTTGAAAATGTAGCTACCTTCTTCTTCACAAATCAACCTGAAAGAGACATCAAATCAACTCACCAAGACTCAAGAAATACCTCATTGTAATTATTTATAAATCCTCTTTATAGAACATATTGTAACTCCTTCCAACTCTAATTGGAAGGCCTTCAATCAGTTCCACCTATGCAAACTATTGTTTCATCCTTCTAGGACTCAAGAACTAAGTATGACCCCAACACACTACATCACTCCAAAACTCACTTCCACACTTGATAAAAGCATGAAACACACTTATAAATTATTCCTAAGAACTTATTAACCTTCAAAAATCATGAATAACTCAAAAACATCATCTTACATCAAGTAGCCATTTGCAACATGCTACAATGAACATCTTCCAACCTTGACCCTTAAAGAACATATCATAATTTTTGCATACCATATCAAAAAATGATTTTAATATATGATTGGAAAGGCATATGAATTATCTTCACAAAAAAAAATTTAATGGATTCCTAACTCATCATGTAGCTTCTTCAATGTCCATTTTACCACAAGTTGCTCCAGAGTCCAAACCGCCCAAAAACTAGTATTCACAAATAGGGTGGAATTTACACTTTTTCAGCATCACCATTACCTAAAACCTTAATGGAAATCAATAAAAAATCTTGGGATATAATAAATACCAATGTATTTCATACCTTCTTCAGAGATATTTTCCAAAAACCAAAATTCTTCATAAATAAGAAAATTTATGTGGTGCCCACATATCACCACAAGCACTATCTTAACTTTCTAGAAATCTGTAAGATTCCTCTAAAACATATAATCATCACTTTTGAAAAAAAAATAAGAGAAGTATCACTATACTCAATCTTCTACAAGATGTTTCTAGTTAGTGTTTAGTTAGGGTTTCAAACCACTTTACCTTGTTGACAATCGTTCATAAAAACGTGATGATCAAACCACATCATTATTTTTTGAAACCTTAATAACTGACCTAAAACATTATGCCAAATATCTCAGTTCCCCATTCAAAGAATACAGTTCACAAAGAGCATCGAAGGTCCACTTTTTCTATAAAAACTCGGTGTCACTTACCCAGTTTTACCAAAACTTGCATATCTTGAAAGTTCTTCAATTCTTTGACCTAAAACTTGTTGAAACATATTGACAACATCTTCTAACTACAAAAACTCACCTCATATCCAAAATAGCTCTCAAAATATCCATAAAATCTCATTTATATGTGCTTTCTTTCCATTTTCCCAATGTTTTCTTGCCAAGGACTCGAGACACCACCAAACCTCTTATTTATAACCTAAAACTCACCATACACCTTAATTACACTATAATCATGCTTCAAATAGACTCATAAGCTCCAAAACTCACATCTCTACCTCATTTCACATGCTCTAGGGCTATGAATAGGCATGAAATGACCTCAATCAACACTAACAACCCATGAACTAACAATGTTGACCATATAGAGACTCATATACACCCATGACACATCATATGGACCATGTTTAACCTCATGACACACTCCAATCACCTCAAGAAGACTCATATCATGACTAGGCCTACTCAACCATGCACTAGGACACCATGAACTCACCAAATCCTAACACTACCAATCAACCTTCAACTTTGACACTTGATTGACACCTCATCGAGACTCATACAATGTTATGACACCCTTTTTCATGAATAGAGTTGATGTCAATGACAAAACTAACACATAATGACAAACAATCTCCCCCTTTTCATTGATGGCAACCATATTCAGAAACATTGATGGTAACCAACATGAACAACACATACATGACCTCTTTTCCATGTTTCTAATTCCTCTCTCCCCCTTTTCCATCTATGAAAAAGGATAAAATGACTACTATATATGGAAAATGACAACACACAATTAAGAACACTAGAAAAAATGCTAAAAAATAACTTACTTTATCCAATAGCTCCCATGGGACTGTACTTTCCTATCTTTGACTCCTTTAACAACATTTGAAGATCCTATGGACCTGATATGATGCTCAACCAAGCTCCCCCTGAACATATGCTTCTCATTTTATCCTTTATCCATGTTTTATATGTCTTTCTAGGTCTTGATCACTCTCATAAACACCATTTTTTCCTTCATAGCTATCATGTAACTCTATAGGACCCCTTGTCCCTGAAAATAATTCTCAGTGTCTTTTTGAAAAACTTCTCAAGGCTATAAACCAGTCCAATCATACAATATAACCACCAACTGCTCCCATTGGGTTATTATCACCCTACTCTAGTAGAAAACACAAGAATTTTGATTATTACCTTGCATGAATGACATGAAAATGGATCAACAACTTCATCATTGTCATGAAGTGGATTATTAGTGTTCTCGATCTTCTTGGCATGAAATCAACATATTTGGAGTTAGAAATTTTCTCTACAAGTCATTATACCTCCATACAATTTCATACACCCTATAACATCCTTGGCACACTATGAGAACATGATTTAGACTCGATATACCACTTCTTACCGATTCAAAATTGTAGCTAACGTTTCATGACTTCAATCATTTTCTTACTAACTGTGACACCATATTATACACATTTTTGGCATTGAGAAACTCACGGTGATGTATCAACCTTAAAAATTTCCTTTCTTATTCTTCAAGTACAATATTCAACAACTTAGGGATTCACATATTAGATACATAACTTGAATAAGTGCACAAACTTCATTTCAAGCCTGTAGACACTCATCTTGAGTACGTTTATAGACATAGACCTAGAAAAGAACCAATAAGTTTCATATAATTGTAGCACATTTGATATAGACCATCATACTTCCGTGTAGCATATTTTTCTAATGAATACTTAACTTAGAGCTTTACAGTGAAGCATCATGAATAACTAGTCACAAAGAATCTTGAAACATGAGTTAAAAACTTGTTACACTCCTCCATTTAGCCGCTTTCTTAGAATTATGCCTTATAAAAGATAAATTTATTCTCACAGACTTGATGAACAATTTGAATATGTACCTTACCTCATTTACACCTCTATACATTTCCATGATACTTAATAAGCACCTACAAAGACAATATACCATTATATCATGCCAAAAATAGGGTATGGAGCTTTAACCTATCTTCATGTTTCTCGTGATTTGAATCACACTTTACTAGTTATTGTTATCCAAAATTCCCCCCCCCCCAAGGTAATTTTGATAACATGCATCAGATTGTCAGTCCCGAGCAAGTAGAATGATTCAAGGCCTGAAATCATGTTTCTGGGGTCCCCTCGGTTTCTCTCTAACCCTCCTGTCCAAGAAGAAAACCCAACATTTTAAAAGTATGTGAAAAAGTTGCAAAGATCCAAGCTTGATGCCGAAATACAGAGAAAATTGACTAAGGAAGCACTAGGGACAGTTGGGACATCGGGGCCCGAATTGGCCGAAAAGCCGTCAGGCGGTCTGCAAAGCATCCGGGACAGTTGGGACAAAAGTACGCGGATCGGCCGGTTTGGCGCAAGTCAGTCCATTTCAGGCGGATCGGAGATATTTGTCCCAGGCATTTTGGGACAGTTGGGACAAAAGTACGCGGTGGATGCAAACCATCCGATTCAGCTGAAACAAGAAAATTTCATCCGGGACATTTGGGCCAAAAATACACGGAAGACGCGAAAGGCCGAAAAATCTGAGAGCCAATGGAATCTCGCCACGTGTCTTCACTGCAAAGAGGGACAAGGAGGCCCAAATCGACCGAAGCAGGAGATTTTCATTTGTGACACCGGGGGCCAAAAGTACGTGAGGGATGCGGGGCGTGAAAATCCGAAAGAGCCACCAACGAATCAGAACGTGCCACGTGTCGGAAAGGTTGAAAAGTTGCCCTAAATCTTTAGATCGCCATAACTTTCGATCTAGAGCTTGGATTTTCATGTTCTTTATATCAATGGAAAGCTGGAAAAATTCTTTACATAATTCTGGGGTCAATCTTGCATTTTAGTTTAGTTTGGAGAGAGAAAATCAAGAAACATATCTGGCACGTAATAATAGACATAAGTGATGTTTCAACAACCAGCTTTAATACAACAGATAGTTCACCATTTCTGCTAGATAGTCTGCCATTTTTCTAGGATTCACCGCTGCCATAATGAGATGAGTTAAATGCAACCTAGAAGTGGTTGGGGTAGATATGGATTTCCTCTCTCTTCCCTCTCTCATTCTTCCTATATATTGTAAGGAGGGGCTTCTTTCTAAAGGTCGAACATTCTGTTTTGCTCCTCCCTTCTTCTCTTTATCAGGCGAATTTGTGGAGTTTGAACCTCCCATTTGAAACTGTAATGCAACTCTACCTCTTGGAATTTTGTAGTGTATTGTATCAATATTTGGAGCAAGTAATGCATGTCTGTGGATGATTCTCAACCCTCTCTGTGTTCATTTGCATCCTCCTGGTCTTTCACTATAAATTTTGTTATCTGTGCATGATCTTGCATCACATTTGAATGGTCTATGTTTATTGGCAAGATAGGTGTTCTTCATTCCTCGGTGCATCACCTCTATTAGCTTAGGTTTATTTTTATGTATCTTCTTACCCTGTCTCCCTGAAAAGCTAGATTAGACTTTGAGTGAACCCTCTACATTTTTGTGTGCATCTGAATAGAGGAATAGGAACCAGCCTTTTCTGGAGATTCCTTTCTCATTCTTGTGAGTCCCACACTTAGAGAAAGGATTCAATGTTGTGCAATCACACTGCTGGATGCTCGAATGATCAAACTAGAAATCGATCGACCTCCGTGGTGCTTTGTGATTTTTCATCAACTTGCTTTGGCATGCCCGCATGGGGACACTAGAGGTCTCATTTTTATTGCAGAAAAGTTGATGTGCATCTACTGCAATTTTCTTGCTTGAAAAGAGCTATTATTTGCATATCTAGCGACTCCAAGGGGAAGAACCAACTGGTTTCAGCAATGCAGGCCTAAAAATCATGAGAAGAGTCAAGACAAGGTCAAGAGTTAGAGAAGAAGAGGTGTTGTTTGAATACCTGTAATTATCTCCAAGAAGAAGGTAAAGAGGAAGAAGGATTCAAAGGTCTCCATCTCCACCAAATTTAACTCTCTCAACTCCTCCACCCTGGGCCTTTCATTCGAGTCAACAAGGGTTTTAAGACCAATTAAAATGGCACAAAACAACCCCTATGTCAACTTCACAGGCAGCAGCCCACTTTCCCTCAATGCACAACATCCAATTCCTATTACAGCCTTGAAGAACATTCCGTACTTCACTGGAGAAAATTAGACTACTTCAGGGGATCATGTTAAAGATATTGCTAACCTTTGTGCAATCCATGAAATCAATGAGATGCAAGTGGCTGTCAAGTTGCTGGCATCTTCATTCAAGGGGAAAGCATTGCAATGGTTTAGAAGCCTTGGAGCTGGTTCTATCACAAATTAGAATCAGTTGTGTATAGCACTTCATGAGCAATTTGGAGAGAAGGGAGACAACTTGTCTCTTTTGGAGCAGCTGAAAACCATCAAGAGAGCTCCTAATGAGTAGCTGATCGATTTCAACTTCAGATTTCAAAAGACTTGGGAGAGAATTCTAGTGGCAATCAGGCCAACAGCAGAAGGTGCTTTTCTCTACTATCTCAAAGCTCTAAATTCTGATATTTCTATGTTGATTCAGTCCATGGGAGGCATAACTATCCCTATGGCTTATAGCATTGCCATTAGGGCTGAAAATTGTTTGATCCAAGCTGGAAAACTTGCCCCTAGACCTCCCATGCCATTGTTTCCAAGTTTAGAGAGTCCAAACACCAATCAAGCACCTAATTTGGCTCCTTCTCCCACTCCTAGAAATTAGAGTTCAAATGAAGCTTCCACTTCATCTCCAAGTGCCCCAAATGAGCTTCAAGAAGTCATGAAACAATTGCAAAACCTAGGCAATGAGCTGGTTACTCTCAAAAGGTAGCAGGCCCAAGGTTTTAGACCTTCTTATCAGCCCCAAACTCATCCTAACAGGCAGCCATACCAACCACAAAGGCCTCCTAATCCAGCTACAAATATAAATCAAACAAGGCCTCCTGACAATAGACCATTTCAGCCCTATAATCCAAATGCCATATCTGCCTCTAAGGCATTGGTGCCAACACAAAACAACATTGCCTAGGAGTATGATTGGTGTTTTCCATGTAATGAGCCTCATAACCAATCCATGTGCTTCAATGGTGCTTTGAATCAAGCATTAATGGTGACAACTACTGGTGTGGAGGGTGAGGGCGGTCAAAGAAATAGCCAACAACAAAAAACATTCCAACAGAAATCAGCCCCAAATGACACCACATTGGTAAATTGGCAAGCAGAGGATTTTTGTGGCATGAACCAGGCAATTTCTCAAGGTGTTACAGCCAACACAAGGTCAAAAAGAAGGAATTTGGGTGAAGAACAGCCATTAGCCCCAACCAATCCATAACCTTCCATGGTTCCACAAATGGTTGGCAAGCAAAGTCCAATTTCAAATGCACAAGGGCAGCCAAGAACAACCCCTAGGCCAACTCAAATACTAGTTATTGCTGCCCACGTGCAAGGAGTGAATGTACAAGCAAAGGGACAACAAAGAGATCCTTCATCACCATTCAGTATCATTGATCAGATGAAGAAAACAAACATCAATATATCAATGTGGGAATCCCTATCCATCCCAAGCCAAAGAGATCTGCTGCAAGCTGCCATGAAGGACTGGCCAACTTCGAATCAGCAAGTCCAAATGCAAGAGAAGGTTCTCACAAATGCTGCCCAGCCTGAAGGGAATCATGGAGGACAGCAAGGTAAAATGTTGAAGCCCCCTCCTTTTTATGTCTCATTAATCATTGGAAACCAATTGGTGCACAATTGCATGATTAATTCCGGGGCAAGTAGCTCAGTGATGCCTAAACAAATAGCTGATCAGCTAGGGCTCCAGTATGAAACAATATCCAAAGGGGTAGTGCAGCTAGATGGGACAGCAGTAGAATAGTTGGAGTGATTAAAAACTTGAGTCTTACCTTGCATGCATGTCCAAACATTGTGGTTTTACAAGATGTATCACCATAGACCTTCCACCACTCTTTGCCCTATGTTTGTCAAGAGACTTCATAGCCAAAATTGGAGGCTATCTTTCTACTGATTGGTCACACATGTTGTTTAGAATGAGGTATGGAACCAAAGCTACAATCAGGTCAGAACCTATTACAAACTTCCATATTGAGCCTTACACTCCAAGTCAGATTAATGTCAATTGCTTAGCATTTGATCAAGAAGATCACCCAAGCTCTGATGAAGCTGACACTAAGGTTGGAAGCATCCCAGATCTAACTCTTGATGAATGGGCAAACAAGATACATGCTTATGATCCTTATCGAGAAGTAGAAGAATCTGAGCTAGGGGTCTATTTTATACACGAATAAAATCAACCTATTCCTAGCATCACCGAGCCAAACCACAAGGATGACAATGAGGTATGGCAGTTGTTTTTTGATGGATCAAGGAGTAGACAAGGTGTAGGAGGTGGAGCCGTGCTTGTTTCACCTCAAGGAGTAAAGTACTATTCAGCTTTTAGATTCTAGTTTACATGCTCCAATAACACTCTTGAATATGAAGCCTTGGTGCAAGGGATGCATTGGGCAATCAAGAAGAAAATAAAGAACTTGCAAGTCTTTGGGGACAATGAATTGATTGTAAATCAGGTCAAGGGACAGCATGCTGCCAAGAATGATCTACTCAAGTGCTACAAGAACAAGGTGTGGGACCTCATGGAAGATTTTGAGGGTTTTGGCATCAAAGCCATTCCTCGAAAGAGAATCAAGCTGCTGACATGCTTGCAGCAATAGGGGCAGCCTTTGACATTGTGGAAAGTATTCAACAAGACAAGGTATAGCCAAACATCCACGTGATTGTGAGGCCTTCAGTTCCGGATAACAATGTCAGTTGGCAAGTGTTTGAAAATGACCAGAAAATCATCCATTTCTTACAAGAAGAAGCTGAGTTCTCAGCCAAGAATCAAGAAAAATTGGAACAACAAAGATGGTGACCAAGTGGTATAGTTGAGAACTAACAGCAGCTACCCAAGGGACTTATCACTTTGGAGTCCATTTTTAATCCCAATGATCAGTTTAGAAAGGAGAAAGCAAACATTCAGGTCAAGAGAGAGGATTCAGTATCCATCTTGGTAGAAGAGAACAAACCATTGCAAATTGGAAGGATGACAACTGAACAAGAAAGGTATGAGTTCATACAACTGTGTCAAGAGTTCCCTGATGTGTTTGCTTGGAGCTATGAAGACTTGAAAGGTTTCAATCCCAACTTAGCTCAGCATACCATTGAATTGGATCCAAATACTAAGCACATGCGGGAAGAAACAAAGACCAGTCAACCCACACATGGAGCCTCTCATGAGAAAAGAATTGGACAAGCTGATTGAGTCAAGAATCATATTCCCAATCAAGCATTCTAGTTGGGTTGCCAACTTAGTTCCAGTCAGAAAGAAGAGTGGAGAGATCAAATTGTGTGTTGACTTCAGAGACTTGAATAGAGCCTCTCTCAAGGACCATTACCCACTCCCTTCCATGGAGCAAATATTGCAGGTTGTAGCTGGTTCAGAAAGGTTCTCATTGCTAGATGGATATTCAGGCTATAATCAGATAATGGTGAAGGAAGATGACCATTTCAAGATGGCTTTCACCACCAAATGGGGCACATATGCTTACAAGAAGATGTCATTTGGCCTATCAAATGCTAGAGAAACTTTCCAAAGGGCAATGGATATGGCATTCAAAGGGTTGATCAATAAAATAGTTCGATATATCTTGATGACATCCCCGTATTCTCCAAAATGTAGTGGATCACCTCTTTCATCCGAGGCGGTATTTCAGAGGTGTAGAAGATTTGGGGTATCATTGAATCCCAAAAAATACATATTCCTAGCTCATGAGGGGAAACTTCTAGGCCATATTGTTTCAAAGTAGGGATTGACGATTGACCCAGAAAGAGTTGAAGCAATTCGAGCGTTGCCATTGCCAAGTCACAAGAAGGCTCTTCAAAGCTTCTTGGGAAGGATCAATTTTGTCCACAGGTTTGTTCCAAACTTTGCAACTCTCGTAAAGCCAATAACGCTGATGTTAAAAAAGAGCATGGCATTTAAGTGGACATCTGAAGGCAAGGCAAGTTTTGAGGCAATAAAAGAGGCTATATCTCAAGCTCCCACTCTTGTCAATCCAGACTTCTCCAAGGGTTTCATGTTATATGCCTTTGGTGCTGGAGACACAATTTCTCCAATCCTAGCACAACAAAATAAAGAAGGATTAGAAAAACCGGTTGCTTTCTTCAGTCAAGGCTTGGAGGAATACGAAACTAGGTACTCTTTCATTGAAAAGCATGTACTTGCAGTGATCAGGAGTTTAAATAAATTCAAGCACTTAGTCTCAAACAATAAGATCCAATTATTGGTCTCTCATGCGGGAGTCAAGGACTTCCTCCTAAACAAGGATCTGAATGAGAAACGTGCAGGATGGATAACCCATGTCATGGAATATGACATAGAGATTAAGGTCACCAAACTAGTACGTGGGAAGGGACTATGCGAACAACTAGCCTTGAGTCAGCAAGTTAAAGTAGGTAATGGGAGAGAGGTTGTCTTGGTACTACAGGATGGTCAAGAACAGGAAAATGATGATGTGCCCACTCCCTGTTAGACTCAGAATATGATACACTTCCTACAGACAGGCCTATGCCCTCCAGAAATGAGCAAAGCAAAGAGGAGATACTTTAGATTACAAGCCATTCCATATGTGCTTGTTGATGGTGTTTTGTTTAAGAAAGACATCAATGGAGTTCTACTGAGGTGCATTAGGACAAGTCAAATTGAGAGGGTGTTACGAGATTTTCACGATGGAGATTCTGGAAGACATTTCACCCCACGAGTAATGACTCTCAAGATAATCAAGGCAGGTATTATTTGCCCACGGTGTTCGATGGATCATTATACATGGATAAGAAAATGCAAGAAATGTGCACTTTTCACGGGAAAAGAAAGACTAGCAGCGCTTCCATTGCACCCAATTTTGGTTGACCAACCATTTATGCAATGGGGATTGGACTTTGTCGGGGTCATCAACCCAAACTCAAGCCAAGGCCACAAGTGGATTCTCACGGTGACGGACTATTTCACCAAGTGGACCGAAGCAGTAGCGCTCAAAGAGGCAAGTGAGTCTAACATACTAGACTTTTATGAAGAAATAGTGACCAGGTTCGGTGTGCCAGCCACTATCATATCAGATAATGCATTAGCATTCATAGGTTCCAAGATTACAGAATGGGCTGTCAAGAATGGAATCTATTTGAGCACCTCTTCAAATTATTACCCACAGGGTAATGGACAGGCAGAGTCCACGAACAAAAAGTTGCTAAGGATCATCAGAAGAACTCTGGATGAAAACCAAAGGACATGGCATACCAAGCTAAAATCAGCATTATGGGCTGATAGGATAACACCAAAGAGGTCTACAGGTAGTTCTCCCTACAAATTGGTCTATGGGAAATCGGCAGTATTGCCTATATCATTAGAATTTCCAGCATTGGAGCTCATGAAGTAGTTGGAGTTGTCTGAGTTCAAACCAATGGAGGCCAAGTATGCAGAGTTGATGGAATTGGAAGAAATAAGAGAACATGCAACTCTGATGATTGAAAAGGATCAGACCTTAGTAAAAATATGGTTTGACAAGAAGGCAAGAGCAAGGACCTTCCAGGAGGGGGACCTAGTTCTGAAATGGGATGCAGATCGGGCAAAACTTGGAAGGCATTCCAAGTTTGATGCCATTTGGAGTGGCCCCTACATGGTCACGAGATGTAAAAGTGGTAATGCCTTCCAATTATCTGCATTGGATGGAGAAGAACTCCCGATTCTAGTTAACGGAATCTATCTTAAACATTGCTACTAAAAAGGAAAAGGTTTACCCTTGTAAATATTAGCCTAGATTTCAGTTCCTCTAAGTGCGTATGCACATTGTCTTGTTGTAGTTAGGTTTATTTTTCCCTAAGTGCTTTGGCACAGGTTTTTTCACTCTCAGGTTGAATTTCTATAGTTCAGAGTGCTCTCGAAGAATGAGTTGCGGTATCAGGATCGGGATCAGAGATCAGGTTGGTTTCAGGTTATTACTCCATGCCCAATGGATTGTTAAAAGGCCACTGATCTTCTACCTAGCAGGCAGGTGACCCCGAAAAGTCACCAAAATGTTATCCAAAATTCCCCCAAGGTAATTTTGATAACATGCATCAGATTGTCAGTCCCGAGCAAGTAGAATGATTCAAGGCCTGAAATCATGTTTCTGGGGTCCCCTCGGTTTCTCTCTAACCCTCCTGTCCAAGAAGAAAACCCAACATTTTAAAAGTATGTGAAAAATTTGCAAAGAGCCAGGCTTGAGGCTGAAATACAGAGAAAATCAACTAAGGCAGCACTAGGGATAGTTGGGACGTCGGGGCCCGAATCGCCAAAAAGCTGCGCCAGCGGTCTAGGCAAAGATCCGGGACAGTTGGGACAAAAGTACGCGGATCGGCCAGTTTGGCGCAAGTCAGTCCATTTCGGGTGGATCGAAGATATTTTTCCCAAGTAGTTTGGGACAGTTGGGACAAAAGTATGTGGTGGACATGAACCGCCAATTCAGCCAAAACAAGAAACTTTCGTCTGGGACATATGGGCCAAAAATACGTGGAAGACGCGAAAGGCTGGAAAAGCCAAGAGCCAATGGAATCTCACCATGTGTCTTCACTGCAAAGAGGGACAAGGAGGCCTAAATCAGCTGAAGCAAGAGATTTTCATTTGGGACATTTGGGCCAAAGGTACGCGAGGGACATGTGGGACGTAAAAATCCGAAAGAGCCGCCAACGAATCAGAACGTGCCACGTGTTAGAAGGTTGAAAAGTTGCCAAGTGCGCCCCTCAGGCCCGAACCAATAAAATAGTGCCACGTGTCCAAGTTTAAAGGCCTGAAAGGAATTTTTAGAGAATGAACCCGTGGATGAATCAGAGTCTGACACGTGTCATCCAAGTGGCAGAGTGTGGGAAAAAATTCAAATATCCGTTTTGGCCTGTTTTTTTCCGTAAATCTTCAGATCGCCATAACTTCAATCCAGAGCTCGATTTTCATGTTCTTTATATCAATGGAAAGATGGAAAAATTCTCTACACGATTCTGGGGTCAATCTTTACATTTTGGTTCAGTTTAGAGAGAGAAAATCAAGAAATGTCTCTAGCGCGTAATAATAGACAGAAGTGACGTTTCAACAACCAGCTTTAATACAATAGACAGTTCACCATTTCTGCTAGACAGTCCACCATTTTTCTAGGATTCACCGCTTCTGCCATAATGAGATGAGTTAAATGCAACCTAGAAGTGGTTGGGGTAGATCTAGATTTCCTCTCTCTTCCCTCTCTCATTCTTCCTATATATTGTAAGGAGGGGCTTCTTTCTAAAGGTCGAACATTCCTGTTTTGCTCCTCCCTTCTTCTCTTTATCAGGTGAATTTGTGGAGTTCAAACCTCCCATTTGAAACTGTAATGTGACTCTACCTCTTGGCATTTTGTAGTGTATTGTATCAATCTTTGGAGCAAGTAATGCATGTCTGTGGATGATTCTCAACCCTCTCTGTGTTCATTTGCATCCTCCTAGTCTTTCACTGCAAATTTTGTTATCTGTGCATGATCTTGCATCACATTTGAATGGTCTGTGTTTATTGGCAAGATAGGTGTTCTTCATTCCTTGGTGCATCACCTCTGTTAGCTTAGGTTTATTTTTATGCATCTTCTTACCCTGTCTCCCTGGCAAGTTAGATTAGACTTTGAGTAAACCCTTTACATTTTTTGTGTGCATCTGAACAGAGGAATAGGAACCACCTTTTTCTGGAGATTCCTTTCTCATTCTTGTGAGTCCCACACTCAGAGAAAGGATTCAATTTTGTGCAATCACACTGGATGCTCGAATGATCAAACTAGAAATCTGATCAGCCTCCAGGGGTGCTATGATTTTGCATCAACAGTTATGTGATCAACCTGTAGACTTTTTGGATTTCTTCTTGAACTCAACAGTGTCACCTTCAATCATATACCACCAACATCTTATAGAAACCCTCAAGAATATGAAATCCTCCTTTAGACCAACATTCTCTTCCTTTACTCTATTTTCATAAGTTCTTAGCCTTTACAAACCTATAGTATCATTTCATGAGAAATTAAAACTTTGTAGTTATTCATCTTGGAAGAAAGACACCTACATTTATGCATTGTCTTACACTTGTTCTTTAGTCCTTCATTTTCTTGATACTTCAATGTGACCATTTCATATTATGGATTACTAACCAACTAGCAAGACCCTATGAAAAAGACTCCACAAGATTTCAAAATAAACCGATCAACTTATATCCTCGTGCATTGTCCCATTCTAAGCATGCTCACATTATAGGTTCATGATGATATTGACTCTTTTTCAATACTTACTCATAGGCTATAGTATTAAATAGGCATCAAAATACATGAAAAACACTTTCCAAGACTTAGACCTTTTTACATGAGATATAAGTTCATACTTTTGTCATTCCCAGGACTTCAAGACCCATTTTCAAACTTTTAGAACAATGTCAACATCAACTCATACCTTGTAATGAACTTAAAGTTAACCCTTTAATAATACCATACATCTTACAATAGACTTTTATAAGACTTAACTCATGAACATACCGATACTTTTCAAAAAAGTTATGTATACTCGAGACCTTGACAAATGACACAATGCATATTAAATTTACTTTCAACTCGTATATTATTTTGGTGAACCATAAGAATTTAACCTGTTATAGACCACTCCAGGGATTTCTTGACTCATACCAAGACATATTGCATACAAGCTCTTTGAAGTGAGGAAATACCATCTCTTGAATTTACTGATTGAGGCTTCTCAATAACATAGGTCTAATGACATGGATTATATGCATTTCATAGTATGACACAACATGAACTCCTTAACATTGACATTAATATCATTTAAAGGGATTTAGATATCACTCCTTAATGTAAAATAACCAATACACTCGTCACTTGTGATGTATAAGACACAAAGATGCTTCCTTAAACAAACAACCCTTAGTTTATCGTGCACCTTGAACTAACACACTATAAAAACCCTTTTTGAAACATATCCATGACATAAACAACACTTAGTAGATCTATTTTGATATTTTCAGACATTGTGCATGATTTTGATGAAACACATAAGGACATAATTATTTTTATGACTCGAAACCTTTTGACAGAGACTGTAATTTAATAAAGCATTACTCCTTTTAAACTCATACTCATAATACTATAATATTGACTCGTGATATAGACCAAAAATACTTTGACTCTCCTTTTGAAACAACATAGGCCTATCTAGGACTGTACACACTCGTATAGACCATATACCTTTGCTATCTTTCCACATATGTAATGACTCACCGTTTAGACCCTAACATGATGAGAGCAAGCTTCAAGACTCTTTAAACAAAATGAAATTCTAAGTAAATACAATTCTTCATGAATAACAAAGACTCCAAATAAAATTACCAACTACAAGACTCGAGACACCTACTAAAAAAATTCAGGTTTAAAGAATATGGAGGGACCATTTCCCATACCTTATCAACTTTGAAGTTTCCCACACACCTCACTTCCTCAACTTTTCATGAATGGGAGAATGAATGGAATTTAGGCACATATTGTCTTCCTTAGTTCTAATCCCTTCAACTAAATAAAATATACTTCCTTAGATGTGCTTGGGCCTAAGAAACTTGTTTTCCAACTTGATAGCACCGAAATCCTCCTTGACATACTTCATACTTTTCATAGTAAACTAAGTATTAACTCTCTTAACCTTACTTACTTCATCCGTATTGATCACTTCTGATTTTTTAGCATTCTTCTTCTCTTGATCTTTATGATTAGGTCCCTTGAATATCATGACTGTACATTTTGGATCAAATCTCTTGATGAACATTCTATTTTTTTGCGTAGTTTTGCTATATTACCTCATTTTTTACCATTGAAGAAAAAAACCTCTTTCTTTCTTCTTGGATCAAACACACTAAGATCACATCCACAATCCTTAGCTCTATGTCCATACTCATAACATGACTAGCATTCACCCTTAAAGATACCTAAACCATTCTTAAGAGACTTCCTCTTACAATCTCTAGCTCTATGACCAAAATCATGACAAACAAAAAAATATCCATTAAATGAAGAACCATACCTCATAGCATAGGTTTTCTAACTTAGTTAGACCTTTTCAAATCAGTCTTCTTGGTCACCTGTCACATTTGATTTGGAACATGGACCAGCTTCTCCATCACTCTTCATGTGTTCTCCTTCAAACCCTAGGCCTGTTTTGTCATCTGTGGCTTTTTGAACTTCTTAAAATCCATCAAGAGCTTTAGATATCTTCTTAAGCCTCTCATACATCCTTAACCTACTATATGCAATCTCCAAATCTGATTTTAGTGATTTCAATTTTTCTTCATACCTATAACAAGTTTCTTCTATATCATGTAGGGCTTTGGACACACTTTCAACCTATGATTCAGAAATCTTGTTAACATTATCATGATATTTCTCCATTTCACTCATTTTCTCTTTCAATCTAAAAACCATGGACTCAGTAATATCATATTGTTTCCTCTAAAGATCATCTAGCTTACCCATTTGTGCTACTAGGATTTCCTTTAAGCTACTAAAATTACTTCAAAAGTACCTTCTCTCGATACCAATTATTGGAAGAATAATGGACTAAGAGGGGTTGAATCAATCCCGCAAATATTTCAATTCCTTTACCATCACATGCATTCATTAATTCATTCATCCATTTACCCCGCACAACCATATGTGTGTGTTAGATGTGTATTAAGCATTCACAACAACATAAAATGAAGAAGAAGACACATGAACACCATATTTAAGTTGGGAAAGCCTCAAGGGGAAGAAACCCCACCGAAACTTTGTTGACATTACTCATAATAAATTAATTTAGTGAAGCACCAAATTTACAAGGAGCACAAACCCCTAGTTTAGTAGAGAACCAACCCTACAAGGATCACCAACCCCCTAGATTAGTGAAGCACCAATTCCACGAGGAGGCTATAAACCACTAGGATGACTAATCACTAACTAATCCACTGAAGATGTTTGATCTGTATTTTTTTACCACCACAACCGATGGAAGTCTCTAATTTAAATCACAAACGCTTTCTCAAACCCTCATTCCTCTACCTTACTCTATATTCTTCTTCTTGATCTTGATTTGGATCTAAAATATTGCACACATGCTATCAATAATTCCTCAACCTGTCATTATCTTCCCCATCCTTAAAATCATGCACTCATACCTGCAAAACACTCTCCTCTAGGTCACATTTTTCCTCTAAGAGCACTAACCCACAAATGGACTCAAAACACTAATTTTATATGTATTTTTTATTTCAAACATGAGAAAGGTTGGAAAATCATGACTAATTCAACCCATAAACTTTTAAAATTTCTAATAAACTCATTACAATGGTCACATATGACCCATATAGGTCGGCCATGTCAAAAACCGTCATTCTTGTACCAAAATCCTCAAAACCCTATCACTAGGATGAGAAAAATCCACTCATGCCAAAACCATGCTTACTCAAGCTCCCATATTCACCATACATGATTAATATAACATATAATAATCATCCATGGTCTCAATTTACTTGAAACAATCAAATTATTTCATTTAATGGACCCACTAGCTCATTTCCTTCTCAAAACAAAGTGATTTCCAACAACTTGGTTTTACCTTTGGTACTCAATACCACCCAAAAACACCTCAACTATGGCATGTGAAAACTCAATGGAAATCCTAGAACCTGTAGAAAACTTATAATAAAGTTAGAGCTCATGAAACAATCATATATTCAAACCACAGAAACTTTACCCTTTACCAAAATAAGTTACCCAAAAACATGTTTTACAAATGAAAATGGTTTTCACCCTTTCTGACTCTTTAAAGACCTAAAAAGGATTTTGTAGATTCAAAATTAATTCCTCTTGACTTTACAAGTGATATAAATAATCAACTCAATCATCTCATGCTCCAACCAATTCAATCTTTCATAAAGAACAAACATGTTCTCAAAATGCAACTACCCTATTATTCACAAATCAACCTAAAAATCCATCAAATACACTCACCAAAACTCAAGACATGTCTCATTGGAAATATATTTAAATACTCTTTTCAAAACATATTAGAACTCCTTCCAAATATTAGTGAAACGCCTTCAATCATGTGCATCTCTTCAAACTACTTTTTTATCCTTATAGGACTCAAGAACCTCAGTATGATCCCAACACACTCCATCACTCCAATAACTCACTTCACACTTTATCAAAGCATTAAACCAACTTATAAATTATTTATAAGCACTAAAAATCATGAATAACTAAGAAACATCATCTTACCTCATGTAGGCATTTACACCCCTGCTAAAATGAGCATATTCCAAACTTGGCCCTTAAAGAACAAGTAATAACTTTTACATACCATTTAAAAAACATAATTTTGATATACCATTATAAATTAATCATAATCATATTAACAAAAATTTTGGATTCTATCCTAACTCATCCTGTAGCTCTTACTGAATGTCCATCTTACCACAAACCGCTCCAAATTACCGCATGAAAATTAGTCCTCACAAATAGGGAACAATTTGCTTTTTCAGCATCACCATGACCTGAAACCTTCATTTAAATCAATAAAAAAATCCTGGAATTTCATAAAGTTCAATTTAGTTCATACCTTCTTTGGAGATATTTTCCACAAACCAAACTTCTTCATAAATAAGAAAATTTAGGTGGGGCCCACATATCATCACAAGCACTATCTTACCTTTCTGGAAATATGGAAGAGTCCTCTACAAAATCCAATATTTACTTTTTTCAAAACCAATCAAAGCAATCTCACTATACTTAATCTTCTGCAAGCTTCTCCTAGCTAGGGTTTAGCTAGGGTTTCAAACCACTTTACCTTGTTAATAATCATTCATAAAAATGTGATTATCAAACCACATCATTATTTTTTTAAACATTAATAACTGACCTAAGAAGATATGCCAAATATCTCAAGTCCCCATGCAAACTATAAAGTTTATAATGAGCATCGAAGGTCCACTTATGCTTTAAAAATGCATTGTCACTTACCCAATTTTGTCAAAACTTACATATCATGAAATTCCTTTAGCACTTTGACCTGAAACTTGTCATGAATCATTATGAAAACATCCTATAGCTCCTAAAAATCATCTCATATCCCAAATATCTCTCAAAATCTCCAGTTAATCTCATTTACTTGTGTTTTCTTGCCTATTTCCCACTCGTTTTCTTCCTAAGGATTGTTAACCACCACCACACCTTTGAGTTATAAACTAAAACTAATCATACACCTCAAGTACACTACCACCATGCTTCTACCATGCTTCAACAAGACTCGTCATCTCTAAATCTCACATCTCTACCACATTCTATATTCTTTAAGGCTAGGAATATGCCTAAATGACTGACTCAACACCGATAACCCATGAACGAACCATGATGACAATATACATACTCATAAACACCCATGACACATCATATGGACCATGTTTGACCTCATGAAACACTCCAATCACCTCAAATAGACTCGTACAATGAATAGGTCTACTCAACCATGCACCAGACATCATGAATTCACTAAATCCTAACACTACTAATCAACCTTCAGATTTGACACTTGATTGACACATCACGGAGAATCATAAAATTCCATGACACCCTTTTACATAAATGGAGTTAACATCAATGACAACACTAACACATAATTACCAACATAGTGGTGTAGATGCGATGAGTGTTCCCTACATTCACCATTATCTACTCAAATGTGGAACTAGATGATCTATCCAAAAGTAATCTAAAAATGAAATTATGAGCATTATGACCAGGTTCACCACAAACAAAACATCTTTTCCTAGTGTAGCACCAATTTTACTTTATTGAACTGATTATGCATGCCCTACCCTTGTTAACTACCGAGCACGAGTGCCCTATCTCTACTAATCACCTTGTCCTTTATCACGTAATCTCCTAACCTACCCTAATCTTACCTCTCTGACCATCATGAGGTATCATGGGTCTTTGATTCTAATATTACCAAGGAGAATATTTTGGGGGTCCCGTATCCAACTTTGCAGGTGTAATCCATCCTTGTGAAGGTAGTAGGGCACTCCCAGGTATAGTGTCCTTCTAGAAAGGTGCCTTATCATGAAATCATTTCATGTTCCTATCTCTAGACTCTTGGGCCTTTCCCTTAATCTCCTCTACTAGATGCACCTTCTCCACCACCTAATCAAGGGTTAGAGATAAGATCCTAATTGATCCTATCAAGTCTACATTTAATTTTCTAATAAAATGGTTTACTTGTAATTTATCCTCTCATAGATAGTCTGTTGGTGCCCATTTTGATCCTCTACCATTTTTCCATGTTTCCCCTTTGCTCTTTGTGCTTTGAAACATTTTTTCCTCATGAAATCGATGATGTGAAGTTGTAGCTCCATTCTTGTGCATTGGATTGTTTGCAAACTCATTACCTTGCCCTAATTTGCTAAGGAGAAGTGCATTTTTGCCCTATTTCTGAGAAAAAAAGGCCTTGGATCTTCCCATCCTTCAAATTTGATGAAAAACAACTCGTACCTGTGTTTAAATGCTTTGAGTTGTTCATTTTTTCTCCATTTTTGCCCCATTTTGAAGGATTCTCTAAGTTTTCCCTGTGTTTTGCCCTAATTTTTCCCTATCAAACACCTCTACCATTTTTCCTGTGTTTTCCCAACCTTTAGGGCTTGAAATTGTTTGTTTTATACTTATATGACATTGAAAATCCAATTCCATGATTAAAAATGGTTTAAAAACATGTTTCAGATTGGTTCAATTTTGAGAAATTTTTCGTCCTTAGCGAAAAAATTTAATTCTAGGGCATCCTCGATGTTTTTCATGTTTTGTGATCGAGACGGGCGTCATTTTCCCATCAAATTTGATCTTGACATTCTAGGGCATCACTTTGGCAATTTATGTTGTTTGACGGTCATAAGGGCATCCTTTTCCCATCTAATTTTAGGTCAAAATTCTTCTCCTACGTGGTCGCTTGTGATTGGAAAAGGTTTGGCGAGTCTGCTTGAAAAACTTAACATTTTTTTTTTTTTTTGGAAAAAGTGCAAGTTGCCCCCACAACTCCGCAGGCCCCAAAGGAGGTACACGTGTCATAGGAAGAGTGAAGGCAGATGAGCGGGTCATTTTTGCCTCAGAAACTTTGAAAAATGCACGGGAATGAAGAAAATACCTTAAGGCCCACACCAATCGAGGGTGTACATGTGTTATGTTTTCATCAAAAGCAAGATGGAAGGATGGCGAAGGACTTAGAAAATTTTTGATTTTTGGCAAAAGGGAGAAAAAGTTGTGAAAAAGGTCGGGTCCACAGACAATTAGGAGTGGACACATGGTAGGATCAAAGGCGGAAGGGAGTACAAGCCACTAGAGGAAAAAGGAAATGTTTCCTTTTTCAAAATATGAGTTAAAGTGGTAATTTGAAGCATGGCTCCGCAATGAATCAGAGGGAGACACGTGGCAGGGATAGAATCGGGGGTGCAGGAGTGTGGAGGAAATGTCAAAAATATTTCCTTTGGTGAAATGGAGTTAAAGTTTGAAGTTAGAGCACTTCCCCTCAGCCAAGCAATTGAGGACACATTTCTGCTGGGAGAGCGGAACCGCGGAGGAAAAATGGAAAATTTTCCTTTTTCCAAAAAGAGGAAAAATGTTTAAAATTGAGCCGCGACTACGTATGCAGTCATTTTGCACCACATGTCATGGGATAGAATTAGAGGTGTGGGTCTACGGGGATGATTTTGAAAATTTTCCTTTTTCCAAAAAAGGTGGAAATGTGTAGAATCAAGCCGTGATTCCAATGGGGCCCACCTTGGGACATGTGTTAGGCCCATTTTCAAAGGGCGGAGGGGAAAAGAAAAATGTCAAATTTTTACATTTTCCAAAAGGTGTTAAAATGTCAATAAGTGATCCCAAGCCCATTTCTAATCACATTATGACACGTGGAGTTTAGATTAAAGGATAAAGGAAGATCAACTAGAATTATGCATTTTTCAGTTTGGCCGCCATTTGAGCTCCAGGAAGCTTGGAGATGTGATTTTTGCATCAATTTTCACCAAATTTTTGGTGAATTCAATTCATTTTTGCCTTCAAGGATCAATGGAATCAATTTGAAAATTCAATTTATAGATCTCGAGGTATTTTTGAAATGAAATTTTGTTTCATAGCGCTCAAGCGAAACGTAAAATACCATATCCAAAAGTTACAAAGTCAAATTTTGGAGGGAAATGGATGAAATAATGAAAATAAGGGGATCTCGCACGCTTTGAAGATGAAAACGTGTCCACAATGGATAATGATGTGAATTTTGCAATGTTTCATCTCTTTTTAAGATAACTGGCAATTTTTGTTGCAAATATGTTAAATGTCTTGTCTGCGAATCATGATGGAATTTTGTAACAAAATTGATGCTTAGGATATTCTTTTTCTTGGGAAAGAAGGAACAAATGTAATAGAATGTTGTATAATGCATGTTTTTTGACATGCAAAGGGTCGAAAAATTGAAAATCACGAGGAAATTTTGAAAGAAGCTCATCTTCTAAGAAACCCTCCAAAAATGTGGTTAATGTCCTCTCTGTGTTAGATCTTCATTCATGTTGAGTTGGTTACAAGTGTATAGCCATCACATAGCTCTAAGATTGTTCCTGAAACTCTCCCCTGTTGATGAATCTAACAATATTTTGAATTAATCTATGTTATTTTGGGCAATATGATGTCTATTATCATGTTTAAATGTCTACAAATAGTTTTCCTTGTTCTTGTTTTAATCTTGCATTGAAATCTTTAGGAATCAAACATATCTCATCCTTATTTATGGTTTAGTGGAATTTGCAATTTCATTTTTCAAAATATTTTTCATCTGGCATTGAAAATAAGTAGTTTAAAATCACTTCACCTTCATTTGTTGACAAAGATTTCTTGTAATCCTTTGGGGTACCTTAGGCATGATTTGATCAAAGATTTTGATGTTTAATTGAGTCCTTTAACTCAAGATTTTGTGTTGAGGTCTCAAATATTGTGTGAAGAGTGCAAACTTGGGCCTCCATTTGTGTATATCTTCTGGTTGAAAGAACATCCTAACTATTTTGAAGCATTTTATCTTATAGTTGTTCAAATGTTGTAGAGGTTGTCAAAGATCTAGCATAGTCAAGTTTGTCTTGTCGATCCCACAAAAATCATTCTAAACAACTAATCTTACCCCATACTACCCTTGTTTTGACATGTATACCCACAGAAGATCAAAATCCAGTTGTTGAAGTATGTAGAACAAATCAAGATTTCAAAATGTCTTTAGTAACCATTTCCTTGCATTGAAATTATCTCCATAATCTAGAAGTGACAACTTGTGATATTCAGATTTGGAGTGTTGATCATATTTTCTCAAGGCCCTTTTCATACTATCTGCACAAATTGAGGGATATCTTCATCTTCTTTACCATTTGAGGGTTAGAAAATAGGTTCTCTTACCTTGGTTGAAAGGCACAACCTAAAACAGTTAGGACAAGATCATGTCCTATTTGAGTGCTATCCATCTCTCCACAAATCTGAGTGCCAGTTAGATCACATCCCTGGCTACAAAACAACATACATCATGATCTATCTATCTTCAAGATTCATGTCATATCTTTGATGTTGCTCAGACTAAAAAGGAGAACAAATTTGGGTACCAACATAGTCCACATACTATAGTAGGTTTATAAAATGGATTTTTACTACACTACTATTCTATAACCCTTAAAAAGGTCACAAAACTTATTTATCCTACTCTATGCAAATTTTTCAAATATATAACGCACTTAAAAGTGTTCCTCAAACAACTTCCAAGTGACTATCTCATGCAAAAAGATTGAGCTTCCACTCCTCTAACCTCTACCAAAAATTTGATGCCTCTCATAGGAGATGAATACCCAATCTAGTTGTAGACATAAAAATATGCACTTATTACTATTACATCACGCCTTTAGTATTTTGTTATATAAATGATTTCCAAGTATAAAGATTAGATGTTGGTGACAACTTTTTTAGTCCTTTAACTGGTTTTGACTCATTTTGATTGAGATTTTTCCTCTTATTTCTTACATGTATATCTTTTGGTCATTTCATAGGGTCTTTGTCCCTTTTATTATTGTTGATTTTTTATTATCTTTGGGATAAGTACCACCTAGTTAGGACACTAGTGCCCGTGAACTAGTGTCCCTTCTAGGCATTTATTCCATCTTAATTTATTTTCTAACTTTTTAGCTTCTTCTTTACTTTGGGTCTTTTCTTGTCTTTATCTCATAACCTAGGTTATTTTTTAATGTCATTAAGTCTTCAAACTCAAACAAGGATTTCATATATATACACAACTTGTTAAGCATTATTATGGGCAAGACAATTGGGATATCACTATTTATCTAGCATCAACATGATAAACATTCAAGGAATGCATTTTGGGCTACATTATTCATTGAATAGGGGTTTTATTTTGAGTTTCATCTCACACACTCATCTTGGGGGAAAATTAGTTGTAGCATGTTATTTTGGTGTTACTAGCATAAGGGCAACCTAACTTCAAGGGACACAATTCAATCACACACACACACACACACACACACACACACACACACACACACACACACACACACACACAGAACTACATAAAGTCTAAAATATTATACAGCACTCAGTAAAAATCACATTGGGGTGACCATCAAGGTTAGACCAACTCAAGTATATGCATTATTTATTTCATCTAATGTTTTTTTATCCTTGTGTAGGTAGATAGGGTTTTATTTATAGTTTTAGGTGTAACACAGAACCCTATAGTAAATTTTATGCAACAAATAATGAAATGAAGAAGACATTGACAAACCTTGAAAAGAGTATAACTAGAGCATCTACCAAGAAGCTAGCTCCCATATCAAACACTAGCGCTGAGGCCTTCCTATCCCCCTTTGGAAAGTTCTATCTCGAAGATGTCTCATATGTCAGTTTCTTAGATATATAGTGCATGGTTTAGATCCATCTTTCTTAGCCTATTTCTTAGCCTAGAATTAGCACAAATTTTTGATACAAGTTAATCCATTCTTATTCTCCTATTTCATGCACTTACTTATACTTTTCATGTTATATATTTTTTATTATTGTTATATTCATTTGATCTCATTCCTCTGATAAATATTTAAATTTATTTAAATCATTTGGTGAACTCATTTATTGATCAAACCCTAGCTTTTCATAGGATCCCTCATCTTGTATATTCCTCATGGCTTATCAAAAATTATTACAAAACCATCATCCCAAACCTCCTTCACCCAAGTATGAACCTATTCCTATGACTGAATTTATCCTTACTTTGCAAATGATGAAGAGGAGGTGGTATTTTTCATAAGTAACATATTACTTCTACTTGTCATCCCAAAACTCCTTGTGTATTTACAAATATTTATAACCCCAGACTTGATGTTATACTCTTACCTCTTGTTAAAACTATTAGCTCTTTGTGAATCAAAGTGATGTTTCTTCTCTTACTATAGAAGATACATGTCTTGAAGATTTAGTTAACTTTTCATATATTAAGGAATTTTTCATGATACTTCTAATAACCGTACTTATTTTGATATCAAATATGTTATCATAAATGGCCCTCACCTTACTAATTCTTCTCCTCCACTTACATATGCACAAATCATTAAGTTTGATCCAATCTTTATTGATATTGATATTAAGATCCCCTCTTTCTATTCCCAACCAAGTTATTATGATGTAATAGCATCACTCCTAAGGCTAGTTTAGCATGTCATGGCACATTTTTGGTTTTCTAGGTGTCTAGGAGTCATTAAAATTTCATAGTGATCATTTCATGTTGTCTTGTAGTTCTCTAGATGTAAAAATTTCAAATCATGAAGTTTCCCTCCATTTTGCATATTTGAAATTTAATATCTTGTTTGGATCTAATTTTAGATTTCTTTTTGTTTAGGGTTCCTAGATTTAGTCCTAAGTATGGAGTCTTGGAGTTCCTTCTTGTTGTTTAGTTTGGTCATTTAGCTTATAATCTTATTGCAGCTCCTTTATTTTGGTAATATGCATATGATCTTTAGCATGTAAATGATGGGTTATGGTAACTAGATGGTTGAAACTCAAGCAATACATACAAATACCAATGTGTAACTATTTTCTATCATTGATCAGTAGAGGAAAGGAAGATTTGGAGAGATCAAAGAAATATTAAGTGTGATTTTTTTACAAATAAATAAGGTGTGATAGTTATCTAAGACTGTGTGTAAGTAATGGGAATTATTCCTTTGATTCATTCCTTTGGTAAGATACATGTATGTTTTATAGGAGAGAAATTTATTTTTTTATCGGCATAACGAAGTGTTTCAAATCTTTTGAGTATCTTATTATTCTATAAACTAATGAAATTCTGATATCACTGTGTAAACTATGTGGTTAAGACAAGGTTGATGCTTTATGGAGTAAATTCATGAAGGGAAGTAAAGGATTGTGGTTAAGAAGAGATTACAAGGTGTGTATAAACCTATATATGCCTTCATAAACCTATGCATATAATACAATAAGGTTATTGATTTAAAAATCCTTGGGAGCATAAGGAAACCCCTATTTTTCTAAGGCAAGGAAAGGTAATTTTTAGTGTAAACATGTGTTTTGTGGTCAACTAAGACCTAGTAATACTAGAGGCTTAGAAACATTGAAAAAGAAATATTTTAGTAATTTCTAATTTCAAGATTGTGTTATAAGCATTTTATTACCATTTTACTCTTCTTATGCTAAAAGAAACCCTACTTAGGGTTTTGAAGAAAAAATCATTTAAATACCTTAACCACCTTTTCAAGGTCTGAAAATTTCAAGGTATTATCTTCACGAAGTCTCCAACAATATTTATGGATAAAATGGCTTTGATCAGTCACCCATTGGAATAAACCCTTACCATTCAAGGTTCAAGCATGGGTATGCATTTTGGAGGCCTAATTTGAAGTATGAGACCCTGATTTATAGGTATTTTCACAAAGAAATCTACTAATATTTTATTCACAGTGAGAGAACATCCAAATGGTTACTTGGAATGCTACTTTGTTAGTGAGATGATTCTTTCAATCAAAATTTATAATAATATTTTTTCTAAGGTAGGGCTAGTTGAGAAGGCTAAGCTTGGAAATGATAGATGGTGAGGAAAGGACCTATACATTGAGAATTGAACAAATCCCTTTTATCCACACCTCAAGTAACTAAAAGGGTATTCAAATATGATTTTATTTTCTTCTGGGGATTGGTATATTTCCCCAATCATGAATTCCTCTCAAGCACTTTGCTTTGAGAAGCTAGTAAGGGTAGTTTTGCCTAAGGAGAAAAAAATTTGGCTATTTCTTGTTATTCCAACCAATTTGATGATTGAGTTAGCATGGTTAGATAATAGTGAACCTGTTTAAAGCATTAAAAAATATAATTTTATCTATAGATAAAATTTTCATGTTGAAGGCTTTCCTATCATAAAGGAAAAGAGTCAATTGTTTTACAAGCTAAAGATAAGTTGAAGTTTATCTAATCTATTTTTTTATGGGAGTGATTGTGTATTGTTCCTCTACACCAATTGATATCAAAGAAGATAATAAGAAGAAATTGACAACAAGAATACAAGAAAGAGAAAGAAACAATGAAGAGAAGATATTTGCAAGAGCGGTGAAGAGAGATTGTCAATATGCCACCAAGAATATTGGTCGAGGATAAAATAGAGAGAAGCCTAGGGGAGTTTGTTTCTATCTTGAGAAACATACCAGCATAAATTAGAATCATTGGAAGTTTCTCAGAGAAGAGGAAAAGCATTGGATGAAGATAGTGACAAGGAAGAAGAGAAAGAAAGAGAAACAATAGCAGAAAGAGAACCAAAATGATTAGAAGTGAGGATCCTAAAAGAATTCATGGGAGTAGGTATTAAGCCAAGGATGAAGGTACTATATTATGGAGGAATCATGCATCTAGAGGAACTTATACAAGTAGATAATAAAATGGATAAACACTTTAATTTTGAGGGAATTATAGGGGATAAGAAGGTGAAATTTGCATGTACAAAACTTACATGGAATGTTGTTATGTGGTGGGATTTTGCGTAAGAGGAAAGAGTGAGAAGATGAAAGGAAAAGGTCAATAAAAGGAAAAAATGGTTAGAAAACTAAAAGGTAAGCTTATTCCTTCATATTACAGATTTGTTATGTTTAAGAAATTGTAAAATTTCAAACAAAGGGAAATATATGTAATGTACTATACTTGATGAATTTTACAAATTGGCGATGAGATCTGGTTACATAGAGGATGATGCTAAAGAAGTGTCTAGATATATGAATGGTTTAAGGCTAAACATACGGGATGAGATCAGCTTGTTCAATCTAAGTACAATGAAATAGGCATACCAATAAGCCTTGAAGGAAGAAGAGAAATTATCTATAAAACAAGTGTAGTACTTCAAAGGAATATGAAGAGGAATGAGAGGAAGAGTTCAAAAGTCAAATAGAGAGGGAAATAGCAGCAACTTAACGAGGAAGAAGTGAACATCTCACAAACATAGAGTGCATCTATAGGTGGATATATTAGAGGAGGTTATTTATATAGAGGTAGAGGTGGATTTGGAAGAGGAAGAGATGAGTCCACTTGTAGGTGCTTAAAGTGTAACAAGTTTTGTGGCCATAGGTCATTTAAATGTCCTAAATATTCATAAGTAAGCAACAGAGAGTTAAAGAAGATAGGAATCATATTTCACGTATTGATGAAGAAGAGATTTTGGCATCACCATCACTAGTGGAGGAACCATAAGTAGGTTAAATAATTGATGAGGAGGAGAACCTCTATGAATGCAAGAAGAAATATTTAGGAACCAACGCAAAGGAGGACATTGTTCAAGACCATATGCAAGGAAAAAGGTAAATGTTGCAAACTCATCATTGATAATGGTAGTACAGATAATTTATTTTCGTCTGAAATGGTTGAAAATCTAGAGTTGCAAATAGTGGGAATTCTAATCCATATAAAGTATATTGGGTTCAGAAATATCATGTGTTGTTGATTCATCGGTGTTTAGTTAATTTTTAGTTTGGTAGATATCATGATCATCTTTTATGTGATGTATTTTCTATGCATGTGTGTCATCTTTTGTTGGGTAGACCATGGAAATTTGATAGATAATTCATTCATGATGGATGGGTAAATATGTATACCTTTTTGAAATATGGAGTTAGTCACACATTGAATCTCCTAAAGGATAGGAAAACATGGCATGAGGACCATCTTAGAGTGATGTTAATAGGATTGAAAACATTATTTCAGCACAAAGATAAGGATGATTTGATAGAAATCAAAGCTAGTATAGTTAAGGATATATCATAATGGCTAAGTGAAGAGGAGGAATACCAAGGCAACATACAAAGAAGAATGAGTATTAAAGGTGTAGGAGGATCGGTAGATCTTGATCGAACAATGATAACAATTAGCTAGTAGAGGAAATAAGAAAGGATATAATTCATAACATGATGGGAATGTGAAGCAATCAAACCTTGTGCAGAATAAAACCAGTCATGAACAATGTGTCAAACCAGTTCAAGAGGATAAGAAAGAGAAAAACCAAGACAAAAACAAACATGAAGAGGATATGGAGGTCGAACATGAAGAAGAAACTCGGGTTTTCCAATATAATATTTCTTTGGATGTTGTGTATACAGGTTTGACACTTGAAATGATGAAGTAACATCACATGAAGGTGCATACTTCAAGAAAGAGATGTAATTTTTAGTCTTGGAGGTGAAAAGAACCCTAAAGATCAAAATGAAGATGTCAACCATGGTTTAATCACTAAATAACATGAGATATCATCATATCTGAAGATGTATCAGTGAATAATCTTATAAAAACTTAAGAACACTTGAATACGAATCCTATAAAAACATTTTACTCAAGAGTATGATCATTCTAAAGGATAAATAACTTGAGAGAAGAATATTATAGCTATATAAGATGAAGCAAATATGAATTTAGTTCAAGATCACTTTCACAAGCTCATGTGTAATTGGAAGCAAAGAAAGAAGGAGAAAATAATCTTGCAAGTAAAGGATCATGGGAAGACTTCTCTTTTCCATGGGAATATGATGTGGGAACATCACTCCCGAGGCTATTTTAGCATTTCATGAGACATTTTTGTTTTCTAGGTGTATAGGAGTCATTAAAAGTTCATAGTGATCAATTCATGTTGTCTTGTAGTGCTCTAGAGGTAAAATTTTTAAATCATGGATTTTCCCTCCATTTTACATATTTTAAATTTTGAATCTTATTTAGAGCCAATTTTGGATTTCTTGCTTGTATAAGGGTCCTAGAGTTTTGTATTAAGCATATTTGAGGGTGATAGGGTTAATATGGAATCTTGGAGTTCCTTCCTATTTTTAGTTTGGTCATTTAGCTCATAAAACTTGGTGTAGCTCCTTTATTTAGGTAATCTCCATATGATCTTGAGCTTGTAAACCCCGGGTTATGGTAACTAGAAGGTTAAAACTCAAGAAAGAGGTATAAATTCCAATGTGTAACTATTTTATATCATTTATCAATAGAGGAAATGAATATTTGGAGAGCGCCAAGAAAGATTAGGTGTGATTTTTGTTTGAAAATAAATAAGGTGTGATAGTTATCTAAGATTGTGTGTAAGTATTGGGAATTATACCTTTCATTCATTGTTTTGGTAAGATGCATGGATGTTTGATAGGAGAGTAATTTATTTTTTTATTGATAGAAGGAATTGTTTCAAATCTTTTGAGTATCTTATTGTTCTATTAACTAATGAAATTATGAGATCATTTTGCAAACCGTGTGGTTAAGAAAAGGTTGATGCTTGAGGGAGTAAATTCGAAAAGTGAAGTAAATGATTTTGGTTAAGAAGAGATTCCAAGGTGTGTATAGACATAGATTCACCTTCATAAACCTCTTCATATAATAATATAATGTTATTGATTTAAAAACCTTGAGAGAACAATGAAAACCCTATTTTTCTAAGGCGGTGCAGGGTAATTTTTAGTGCAAACACATTTATGTGGTAAACTAAGACCTAGTAATACTAGAGGCTTAGAAATATTGAAACACACATATCTAAGTAATTTCTAATTGAAATATTGTGTTAGAAGCATTTTATTACCATTTTACTCTTCTCATGTGAGGATAAACCCTACTTAGGGATTTTGAAGAAAAAGTCATTTGAAGGCCTTAACCACCTTTTCAAGATCTAAAAGTTTCAAGGTATTATCCTCACACAATCTTAAACATGATTTAAGGATAAAATTGCTTTGATCAGTTACCAATTGGAAGAAACCCTTACCAGTCAAGGTACAAGCATGGGTATGCATTTTGGAGACCTAGTTTGAAGAATGAGGCCCTGATTTTTAGGTATTTTCACAAATAAATCTACTGAGATTTTTTTCATGGTGCGATAACATCCAAATAGGTACTTGTAATGCTTATTTTTAGCAAGATGAGTCTTTCAATCAAAATTTATTCTAAGGTATGGCTTGTTTAGAAGGTTAGGCTTAGAAAGGATAGATGGTGAGGAAATGACATGTACATTAAGAATTGAACCAATTCCTTTTACTCACACCTCAAATAGTTAAAAGGGTATTAAAATATGCTTTTATTTTCTTCTAGGGATTGGTATAAATCCCAACCATGAATTCACCTTAAGCATTACTTTGAGAAGCTAGTAATGGCAGTTTTCCTAAGGAGAACAAATTTGGCTATTTCTTGTTATTCTAAAGTTAGCATGGTTAGATTATAGTGAACATGTTTAAAGAATTAAAAAAGATAACTTGAGATTTAGAGAAAATTTTTATGTAGAAGACTTTTCTAGCATAAAGGAAAAGAGACAAAGTTTTTGCAAGCTAAGGACAAGATGAAGTTGTTTATCCAATCTATATTTTTATGTGAGTGATTATGTATTTTCCTTTGCTTCAATTAATATCATAGAAGAGAATAAGAATAATTTTACAAGAAGAAGAAAGGAAAGAGAAATAAAAAATGAAGAGAAGAGATTTATAAGAGTAGTGAAGAGAGATTGTCAAGATGCAACCAAGAAGAGTGGTCAGAGGAGGAAATAGATAGAATCCTAGGGAAAATGAGTTGGTTTCTATCTTGAGAAACATATATGACAAATTAGAATCATTGGACATTTCTCAAAGAAGAGGAAAATCGTTGGATAAAGATAGTGACAAGGAAGAAGAGAAAGAAAGATAAACAATAGCATAAAGTGAACTAGAAGAAGAAGGACCAGAAGTGAGGATCCTCAAAGAAGTCATGGGAGTATGTACTAAGCCAAGGATGATGGAGGAAGAATTCATCCAAAGGAACTAATATATTAGATAGGAAAATGGATAAATACTTCGGTTTTGAGAGAATTATAGAGGATAAGAAGGTGAAAATTGCATGTACAAAACTTACATGGAATGTTGTTATTTGGTGATATTTTGTGCAAGAGGAAAGAGTGAGATAAGGAAAGGAAAAGGTAAAGAAATGGGACAAAATGGTTGCAAAAATAAAAGGTAATTTTATTCCTTCATATTACATGACTAGTATGTTTAAAAATTACAATTTTAGAGACAAAGGGAAATATATGTAGTGTACTATAGTGATGAATTTTACAAATTGGCTATGAGATATGGTCACATAGAGGATGATGTTGAATAAGTGGCTAGATATGTGAATGGTTTGAGGCTAAACATACAAGATGAGATCAGCTTGTTCAATCTAAGGACAGTGGAAGAGGCATACCAAGAAGTTTTGAAGGGAAAAGAGAAATTGTCTAGAAAAAGGTGTTGTACTTAAAACGTAGAGGAAGAGGAATGAGAGGAAGAGGTCAGAAGCCAAATAGAGGAAAAAATAATAGAAAATTAATGAGGAAAAAGTGAACATCTCACAAACACAGAGTGCATCTATAGGTGGATATACTAGAGGATGTTATTCATACAGAGGTAGAGGTGGATTTGGAAGAGGAAGAGGAAGAGGTGAGTTCACTGGTAGGTGCTTCAAATGTAACAAGTTTGTTGGTCATAGGTCATTTGAATGTCCTGAATATCCACAAGAAAGTAGCAGTAGAGTTAATGAAGCTAGGAATAAGATTGCATGTGTTGATGAGGAAGAGAGTGTGGCATCACCATCACTAGTGGAGGAACCAGAAGTAGGTGAAGCATTGATGATGAGGATAACCTTGATGAATGCAAGTAGAAGTAGTGAAGAACCATCACAAAGGAGGACATTATTCAAGACCTTATGCAAGGAAAAAGGTAAATGTTCCAAATTCGTCATTGATAATGGTATTACAGATAATTTAGTTTCCTCTAAAATGGTTAAAAATCTAGAGTTGTAACGAATGAGGAATTCTAATCCATATAAAGTAAATTGGGTTTAAATAGATCATCATGTGTTAGTGAGTCATCGGTGTTTAGATAAATTTCAGATTGGTAGATATCGTGATCATATTTTATGTAATGTATTGCCTATGGATGGGTGTCATATTTTTTTGGGTAGACCATGGAAATTTGATAGATAGGCCATTCATGATGGATGGATAAATACTTATACCTTTTTGAAGGATGGAGTTAGGCACACATTTAATCCACTAAAGGATAGGAAATCATGGCATGAAGACCATCCTAGAGTGATGTTAATGGGATTGAAAACATTCTTTTAGCGAAATATAAGGATGATTTGAAAGAAAGAAAAGTTAGTATAGTTAAGAAGATGTGGGAATGGCTAAGTGGAGAGAAGGAATACCAAGGTAACTTACAAAGAATAATTAGTATTAAAGGTGTAGGAGAATTAGTATATCATGATGAGAACAAAAATAATGATCATCTAGTAGAGCAATCATGAAATGATATAACTAAGAACATGATGGGAATGTGAAGCAATGAGACCTTGTAAAGAAGAAAACCATTCATGAATAGTGTGTCAAACCATTTCAAGATGGTAAGAAAGAGAAAAAACAAGAAGAAAACAAGCAAAAATAGGATATGGAGGTCAAACATAAAGAAGAAACTCAAGTTTTCCAATTTAATATTTCTTTGGATGTTGTGTATACAAGTTTGACACTTGAAATGATGAAGGAACAGTAACATGAAGGTGTATACTTCAAGAAAGAGTTATAATTTTCTAGTCTTGGAGGTGAAAATAACCTTTAAGATTAAAATTAATATGTCAACCGTGGTTTGACAAACTAAAGAACATGAGGGATTGTCATATCTAAAGATGTATTGGGTGAATAGTCTCGAGACAAAAATTTAAGAACACCAAATACAGTCCTACAAACAACATTTTATTCAAGAGTAATATCTTTCTAAAGGATAAAGAACTTGAGACAAGAATATTATAGCTAAATAAAATGAAGCAAATATGAATTCTGTTGAAGATCACTTTCGAAGCTCATGTGTAATTAGAAGAAAAGAAAGAAGGAGAAAATCAGCTTGCAAGCAAAGGATCATGGGAAGACTTCTCTTTTCCTTAGGAGTATGATGCAGGAACATCACTCGTGAGGCTAGTTTAGCATGTCATGACACATTTTTTTTTAGTTGTTTAGAAGTTATTAAAAGGTCATAGTGATCAATTCATGTTGTTTTATAGTGCTCTAGAGGTCAAAATTTCAAATCATGGAGTTTCCCTCCATTTCACATATATGAAATTTTAAATATTGTTTGGATCCAATTTTGGATTTTTTCTTGTATAGGGGTCCTAAATTTTGTTTGAATCATATCTAAGTGTGATAGGGTTAGTATGGAGTCTTAGATTTCCTTTTTGTTGTTTAGTTTGTTTATTTATCTCATAAACCTTTTGTAGCTCATGTATCTTGGTAATCACCATATGATCTTGAGTATGTAAACCATGGGTTATTGTAACTAGAAGGTTAAAACTTGAGCAAGAGGTATAAATACCAATGTGTAACTATTTTCTATTATTATTCAATCGAGGAAAGGAAGATCTGAAGAGCTCCAAGAAAGATTAGGTTTGAGTTTTGTTTGCAAATAAATAAGGTGTGATAGTTATCTAAGACTTTGCATAAGTATTGGGAATTATTCCTTTGATTCATTAATTTTGTAATATGTATTTATGTTTGATAAGATAGTAATTTATTTATTTAATGACAGAAGGAAGTGTTTTTATCTTTTGATTATCTTATTGTTCGTTAACTAATGAAATTCGAGATCATTGTGTAAATTGTATGGTTAAAACAATGTTGATGCTTTAGGGATTAAATTTGAGAAGTGAAGTAAAGGATTGTGGTTTAGAAGAGATTACAATGTGTGTATAGACCTATATTAACCTTCATAAACCTCTACATATAATACAATAAGGGTATTGATTTAAAAAAGCTCAGAGCACAAGAAAAACCCTTTTTGTAAATTAGGGCAGGTAATTTTGGTGCAAACATGTGTTTTATGGTCAACTAAGACCTTCTAGTAATAATAGAGGCTTAGAAACATTGAAACAAGCCTCTTTCAGTAATTTATAATTACACTATTGTGTTAGAATCATTTTATTTCCATTTTACTCTTCTCGCACTTGGAGAAACCCTACTTATGGTTTTTGAAGAAAAAATCATTTGAAGGCCTTAACCACCTTTTCAAGGTCTGAAACTTTCAAGATATTATCCTCACATATTCGTAAAAAAAATTTAAAGAGAAAATTTCTTTGATTAGTCACCAATTAGAATGAACCCTTACCAATCAAGGTACAAGAATGGGTATGTATTTTTAGACCTAATTTGAAGTATGAGACCCTTATTTCTAGGTATTTTCACAAAAAAATCTACTAAGATTTTTTTACAGTGAAGAACATCCAAATGGGTACTTTGAATACTACTTTATTAGTGAGATGAGTCTTTCAATCAAAATTTATATTGATATTTTTCTAAGGCGGGTTAGTTAAGAAGGCTAGGCTTGGAAAGGAGAGATGGTTAGGAAAGGACATGTACATTAAGAATTTAACCAATCCCTTTTACCCACACCTCAAGAAGATAAAAGGGTATTCAAATATGATTTTATTTTCTTTTGGGGTTTGTAGATTTCTCCAACCATAAATTCACCTCAAGCATTACTTTAAGAAGCTCGAAAGGCGCGTTTGCCTAAGGAGAACAAATTTGGCTATTTCTTGCTATTCCAACAAATTTAATGATTGAGTTAGCATGGTTAGAGAATAGTGAATATGTTTAAAGAATTAAACAAGGTAATTTTAGCTTTATAGAAAATTTTCATGTTGAAGGATTTCCTAGCATAAAGGAAAAGAGTCAACTTTTTGCAAGCTAAGGCTAAGTTGAAGTTGTTTATCCAATATAACTTGTTATGGGATTTATTGTGTATTTTTCATCTTCTTCAATTGATATCAAAGAATAGAAAAAGAATAAGTTGACAAGAATAAGATAGGAAAGAGAAATAAACAATGAAGAGAAGATATTTACAAGAGAAGTGAAGAGAGATTGTCAAGATGCCACCAAGAAGAGTGGTCAAAGGAGGAAATAAAGAGAAGCATAGGGACATTAAGTTGGTTTATATCTTGAGAAACATACAAGACATATTAGAAGCATTTAAAGTTTCTCAAAGAGTAGGAAAAGCATTGGATAAATATATTTGTAAGGAAGAAGAGAAAGAAAGAGACATAATAGCAGAAAGAGAACCATAAGAAGAAGGACCAGAAGTGAGGATCCTAATAGAAGTCATGGGAGAAAGTACTAAGCCAAGGATGAAGGTACCAGATTATGGAGGAAGAGTGCATCCAAAGGAAATGATATACTGGATAGTAAAAATGGACAAATACTTTGATTTTGAGAGAATTGCAGAGGATAAAAAGATGAAATTTGCATGTAAAAACTTACATGGAATGTTGTTATTTGGTGGGATTTTGTGCAAGAAAAAAGAGTGAGAAAAGACAAATAAAAGGTCAATAAATTGGAAAAAAATGGTTGCAAAACTAAAAGGTAAGTTTATTACTTCATATTACTAGACTAGTATGTTTAAAAAGTAGCAAAATTTGAGACAAAGGGAAATAAATGTAGTGTACTATACTAATGAATTTTACAAATTGGCTATGAGATCTAGTTACATACAAGATGATGTTGAATAAGTTTCTAGATATGTGAATGGTTTGAGGCTAAACATACATGATGAGATCAGCTTGTTTAGTCTAAGGACAATGGAAGAGGCATACCAAGAAGCCTTGAAGGTAGAAGAGAAATTGTATAGAAAACAAGCACAGGATTTCGTGAGGTAGAGGAAGAGGAATGACAGGAAGATGTCAAAAGTCAAATAGAGGAAATAAATAGCAGTAATGAGAAAGAAGTGAACATCTCACAAACACGAGAGGGATCTAGAGGTGGATATACTAGATTAGGTTATTCATATAGAGGTAGAGGTGGATTTGGAAGAGGAAGAGGTGAGTTCACTAGTAGGTGCTTCAAGTGTAACAACTTTTCCTGGTCATAAGTCATTTGAATGTCCTAAATATTCACAAGCAAGTGGAAGCAGAATTAATGAAGCTAGGAATCAAATTGTGCATGTTGATGAGGAAGAGAGTGTGGCATCACCATCACTAGTGGAGGAACCATAGATAGGTGAAGAATTGATGATGAGGGAAATCTTTATGAATGCAAGCATAAGTAGTTAGGAACCAACACAAAGGAGGACATTGTTTAGGAACACATGCAACAAAAAAGGTAAATCTTCTAAACTCATCATTTATAATGGTAGTACATATAATTTAGTTTCCTTTGAAATGGTTGAAAATATATATTTACGAATAATGAGGCATTCTAATCCATATAAAGTCTATTGGTTTCAGATAGATCATCATGTGTTGGTGAGTCATCATTATTTAGTTAAATTTTAGATTGGTAGATATCATGATCAGATTTTATGTGATGTATTTCCTATGGATGCATGTCATATTTTGTTGGGTAGACCATGGAAATTTGATAGAAAATCCATTCATTATGGATGGGTAAATACTTATACCTTTGTTAAAGATGGAATTTGTCACACATTGAATCCACTAAAGGATAGGCAAGCATGGCATGAATACCATCCTATAGTGATGTTAATAGGATTGAAATAATTATTTTAGTAGAAAGATAAATATGATCTGAAAGAAAGTAAAGCTAGTACAGTTAAGAAGATGTGGGAATGGCTAAGTGGACAAGAAGAATACCAAGGAAAATTACAAAGAAGAATGAGTATCAAAGGTGTAGGAAGATCAGTAGATCATGATGAGAACAAGGATAATGATCAGCTAATAGAGGTAGTCAAGAAATTATATAGCTTAGAACATGATAGGAATGTGAATAAATTATACCTTTTCAAGAAAAAAAAAGTATTGAATAGTGTGTCAACCCCAGTTCAATTGGATAAGAAAGAGAAAAACCAAGAAGAAAACAAGAATGAAGAGGATATTGAGGTCAAACATAAAGAAGAAACTCAAGTTTTCCAATCTAATATTTCTTTTGATGTTGTGTATAAATGACTCTAATCTACTCAATTCATGGGGTTTAGAGTTAGAAATAACAAATAAGGAAATAAGGTGATACACCAAGAGAGTATAATTAGATAATTTTATGATCTTCACACTAGAAAAGGGTTAACTTGGAAAGGATAAAGTAAACATCACAATCCAATTCACCTTATGCTATTTAGATAGGAAAATAATATACCATAGATATAAGAGCATGCATTTCCTTGTAAGACCCCAAGCATACCTAATAGATAGATCAAACCTACTCAAATACACAATCAACAAATCACAACAATATATGATATACACATGTCATACATCCCTTTCTCTTCATGGCAGTTAATGATAATGTAACTTTATAATAGAAGGAATATAATATTTCCACAACTGATATTCAAGATAACCACATCATTCTCCCATAGATTGAAATAAGATACTCTAAAATAAAGGTAGGTGAATCACTTATACTAAGGAATTACACATTCACAAAGCATACATTGATCAACTATTAACACAATAAATCAGACATTTCATGGAAAAATATTGTTCTAAATATAATTGAAAGGCTCCAAAGTATTCAAAGCACTCTTCCAAGCTTGAAGAGTAACTTCCCCAATGATCTAAAAGTATTTTAAACTTTATGCACTTAACTATTTATAAGTTTTTAGGTTGAGCCATTACAGCTGAACCTTAACTAACAAGTTACTAAAAATAGAATGTAATTAAGTTCTAGGAACAAGATCCCATAAAAATAGCAAAGTAGTTGCAAAGGTTTGACTAAGTCAACCTACAACTTGACTGATCCAGAGCTTGGAACTGTCCTTTCATGGCCACCTATCTTAGCTTGGTCCTGCAACATCTTTTTCCTCTTCGGTTTTCTCCTACTCTTTCTCCCACATAGTCATCTGATGCTTGTAATCAATGAAACACTTGATGATTCCTTGTACTTCCTCTTCTTCTTCTCTCCACATGTGTAATGATTCACCACATCCATTGTTTCAATCTCTCTTGCCACTTTAGCTGAAACCTTTTCAACTTACTCACCACTTTCTTTAGTCGACTTGTGAAATTCTTGCATGAAACCAACCTATCAATTGAATCACTATTGAAATTCCTAGTTACCTCATCATATTTCTTTACCAAATCTTTGAAATTTTTTAATTTGATCCACTGGAAGGGTGTCAATATTCTCATTGAAAAATTTGCAGTTGATATTATCAAACTCTTCTGAGATATCATTTAGACCATCCATTATTTCCACGCATTTGTCATCCAACTTCTTGATCAAATCTTGTAACACCTAGGATCTAAATTCCATAGCCTTCTAAAACTCAAAAAATTAGAAATATCATCAATTACTTCTTCTTGAAGAAGTAAATATGGATCCTCATCTCTAATCTCACCCCATGTGGTCAAATTCAAATTCAAATTATTGTTATCCTCGAGAGGACTTCATCTATCCTACGAATGGAGGCTCTTTCAGTTTTAAATCATTATATAATTCAATAGCTTCTTTAATCAAAGGGTTAGCTTCCTAAAGCATGTGTTCTATCCATCCATTCACTAATCTTCCTTGACCTATCTTCTCAATCTCATGATATGAAATATCATCCAAAGTGGAAGAAATTGTTAGAGTAGTTGTAGTTGAAGGATCAGTGGTTGGAGTGGGTTGTGTTACTTTCCTTAATAGAGAAGTGAGTTGTTCAACCTTTTCCTTCAGTTCATCTTTGGAAGCTTTATCTTTATCATACTTCTCCAAAAAATTCCCAGATCCACTTGCACACATCTTGTTTGGCACCTTCATGTGTTGCTTCCCTAGTGAAAACCTAGAGATTTGATATAGTCTGCTGCCGTGATAGTCTCTTTAGTCTTCCCCTCAATGGGGGTAGAAACTTCCATGACTCTCTCTCTAATTGGTTTATAGATAAACTAGAGATGATATTTGGTCATTTGTCATGTCTCTTCGGAGTAGGTTCCAACACACTTAGATCTATCACATCTACCAGGCACCTTCTTCTTTTTTCTTTGGAGTTTGGCGATATAGCCATTCTATAGAGATGTAGATGAAAGTGGCACATTGATTCAACACCTGAGCACTAGATAACACAATAGAATGGTAACATTAGTTGGAAATGAAATGGAGGTGGTAATGATGGATGGGGTGGATGTGAGAATAGCCTCAAGAGTGGATGCAATGGGGTTGGAAGTTGAAATGGAAGGAAATGAAAGTTTCTGAGGTAATGAAGTGGAAACTGGAGACCCAATCATTTCCCCTACTAGAGAGGATAGGAAGGGATGAAAATACTTGGGCCATGGATGGGGATGGAAAAGAAGAGATGAGTGTAGAATAGAAGGTAATGATAGAGGAAGTGATAATGGTAGGGAAGGAGGGGGTGGCAGATTTTGTGACACAACTGGAGAGAATCAATAACTTCAACAACTTTTGATACTGGTATTGTAGAGGACACAACCTTGGAAGTAGGGGCCTTGAAAGAGGAAATTCCAACAACAAATGAAATCTTCCTAGGAATTATATTGGCCTTTTGGGTAGACCTTTTTCCTTTTGTGGGTGTAGGAAGACTTATTGTTGGTTGGGATTCTATTCTTATAGATTGATCTAACCCTTTGGGTGAAATTCCCAAGGTATCCAACCAATCATATGTTCTTTGTAAAATGGGCCCCACCCTTTCCTTAGTATTGTAATGCTCCTCTTGATACCAATCGATCCATGGAAAAGGTTGATTGAAAACATTATTACCCTTGTATATTGATCCAACACTTCATCATCATCCTCCATCTCCTCTAGAATCTCCACAATACCAAATTTTCTAACCTCATCTAAAGTCAATCTTTCATATTCTCATTTCTTGATGATAACCTCATCCCGACAATGAATCCAAATATCCTCTAGCTGAGGCACATGAGAACTAGCTAAACCCATTTCACTGAACTTACCCCAGTAGTCAAAGTTGGTTCTGGGATGAAAGGTTCACAAAGTAACTTTAGACATTTCTACATCCACATTCTTTTCTTTATAAATATTGGCACAAGTATACCTTCCTGATCAAATGGGAAACTGACTCCCACCTTATGTCGTTTGTTTTCTAATTTTGTGATAATCCAACAATTTTAAACCAATTCTAACAAAACCCATTTATCAGTAGGGCATCTTGGTAACTTTCTAGGGGCACCCAAGAAACTAGGAATCTTGATGTATGTAAATGTTGGAAACTAAAGATAAATGGCTCCCCACTCCCATACTTCTTTAAAATCCTCATCAGAAATCCTTTGATTATACAAATTCTTATCAAAATGATAAAGGAGAACAATGAAAAAGGCATCATTGACCTCTACGAAATGTTTTCTTCCTTCTTCCATCATGATTTGAGGATAAAATTCATAAATCTATGATGTACTTCTAACACCTTTTGTATTTAAACCATTGAATTCCCCATGGTAGCATAAATAAACCAAGAAAGAAGTCATGTAAAATTTTTTTGAAGACAAAACTTTACTCAATTGAAAACAAATTGAGTTGTTGATATGCTCTCCCCATCGTATGAATTCTTTGTTCTTTTTAATAGTGGCAATATACAAGAACATCCATTCTTGAAACTCCTCATTGAAAAGTGAGACCCAAAACTCTACTCAACAACACAATGAGATCATTCACTTCCTGGATGAAATCTGAGCGAAACATTGTCTTAGGAAGTTTGGTGACATTCTTGGCCAAGTAACTCTTCATCATGACTTTTGTACACATTTCCATTTCTTTGTCCCAATGTTCAATTGTAGCTTCTGGTGAAATTTTTACATACCCTCAACATCTGGAAGTTTAAATAAATCTTCAAAGAAATCGTCAATGTCCAGTCTAATTACTGACCTTTTCATCATCATCTTTTACCAATCTAGAATCTTTATCAAAATGGGTTGTTGTGGCCAAGATGAATTCAGGAAATGCATGGATGCAGGAAAAACTCACAATGAGAGAGAAGCCCACTATCATATATAGGCCTACATCCAAGACTTCTTGTTAGGGGCCTTTAACCTTACCCAAAAGTCTAGAAAATCTACTTGTCCAAGATTGGTATCCCCAATGTTTCCCAAATCTGAGGAAAGGCATGAGTGAGGAGAAACTCCTAAAAATGTGTACTTCATCTTTTCTTTTCCCTTTGATGAGGAGGTTGACATTTAATTCAAATTTGAATCTGAATGGCCTTTGGAAATTTTGTAAAAATCTACAAAGGTTCTAAATGCCAAAGTCCAAAAGTCAAAAAAATCAAAAAGTCAAAAAGTTTAACTCCAAAGTATAAATCTCTAAAACCCAAAATGGTAGACCTCTAAAAATGAAAAAGAAAAAATCTGAAATTCCAAAAAAACTTTGAACCTCTCAAAACTCAAAAAACCTTTCGAAACTCTTAAACTTTAAACCTCCAAAACTCAAAAAAATTTGAAGTTTCAAAAGGAACTTCAAAACTTGAAATCACTGAAGGGCACAAAATGAAAATCAAATACTTGTGAAGATCTAGAAGGAATTGGTGTGCAATTTTGGACTAGATGCCTACATGATATTGGAATTTTTAGTTGTGGGAATCAGATAACATGATTAAGGGAAAAATGACGGATGATGAGGGTTCCATTTTCAAATAAGAAAAGAAGAAAAAAAAAAAGAATAAATAAACAAAGAAAAACCAAAATGATCATAAACCAAGAAGAAATAACCCAAAAACAAAAATTACCTTGAAAATGATGCCTCAAAGTACAAAATGGTTTGGTAAAAATCAGAGTGTTAGAGAAAACTAGTGAAAATGATAGGTAAAAATTTGAGTTTATATAGAAAAACCTAAATTAATGCTCGGAAGCCGACACGTGGGGGTAGTTGAAAATTAAATGCTCATAGAAGCTCTAAAATCACAAACCCCAAAACTCTGAAATGGAATGCAGTTTTGCAATACAAAACCCAAAGTCTAAAACCTCGAAAGTCTAAAGTTCCAAAATTTCAGAACTTCAGAGTTTCAGACTTTGAAACTCGGGGAGAGGGACAAATTATCAAAAGATGATGGAGACTCAAAACCAAAGTCCAAGTTCCAAAATTTTGGAACTTTGGAGTTTTGACTTTGAACTCCAACTAGTAAGGAATTTTCCAAAAAGGCAACACAAAACTCCAAAACTCAAAAAAAAGTCAAAATTTCTAAAATTTTGAAACTTTGGAGTTTTGGACTTTGGAACTCCAAGTCAAAAAAGTGAAAAATGCCAAAGGTGACTCTAAAACCCAAAAGTCCAAAACTCTAAAATTTCAAAATTTGGACTTTCGAGTTCGGAACTCCAAAGTCAAAACTTTGTTTCGTAGTGACTTCTTCAAAGACCTAAAAAAAAAAAACCTCTGAAATCCAAAGTCTAAAATTTTAGACTTCGAGTTTCAGAAAAAAACTTCAAAATTTTAAAACACTTTCAGTGAAAGATCTTAGAAATAATTGAGTCAATTTTTTAAACATCTTCTTCTTAAGGTAATATTTAAAGGTTAACATTTTTGGCAACCTCCAGGAATGCTTTCCTACTAAGCTTTAGGCCAATAGCCTTATACAACCATTGGGAAAAAAGAGTCCTAAAAGAAGAATACATTCAGAGCACACACTAAACAAAAGAAAATAGAAAAGAAAACATCACAATGTGTGAAGCACTTGGAGGAAAACAAAACAAACACTATACAAAAGGGGTGAAATGATCTCAAAAAAAAAGCTTTGAGATGAATCCCATTCACATGAATGGGAAATTCTTCTCCATTGAGTCTTGATAAGAAAAATGAATTTTCTTCCTTGTAACTTGTGATAATATATGGTCCACTCTAGAGGGAATCAAATTTAGCATGCATACCTGGCTTGGCCCTATCAACATCCCATTTGAGAACCAAATCTCCTTCATGAAACTCTCTTATTGGATGCCCTTTTGTCAAAATATATTTTAACTTGAGATTGATGTTGTTCTAGGTCTTCATTGCTTTATTCCTTGTTTCTTCTAACTCCATCAATTCAATATTTGACCATCATCATTGAATCATTTTCCATAAGTTCTAGTTGATGTGTAATTCCAAAGAAGGTAGTTCTAGAGATAGTGGGAGCTTAGCTTCCCTTCCATAAACTAACATGAAAGGATGAATTCCTATAGCTCTTTTGGGAGTGATTTGATCTACCCACAAGGTGGTCTTGAGCTGAGTGTGCCAAGTTCTTCTATTGGTTTCCATTGTGTGCTTGATGATCCATATGAGGTTTTTATTACTAGATTCAGCTAACCCATTTCCTATGGGTAGTAATTTGATGAGGTTTTGAGATAAACCCCATTCTTGATGGCCCATTCAGTTAATTTTCAACCAAGGAATGCCATTGCATTGTCTTGAAATTACTGTAAATGGAACACCAAATCGTGTCATTATTCCTCTAGAAAATCAAGAACAACCTTTTCATTTCCCTCTTTTAATGCCACATGCTTCCTTCCAACAAGGTGAAATAATCTATTGTAGTGAGAACCCATTTATGTCCATCACTAGATGGAGGATTAATCATTCCAATGAAATCCAACCCCATTAAAAAAAAGGTTGATCAACTTAAATTGGGTGAAGAGGGAGGAGTTGCCAACCTCTATTTCCCTATGAAAAAGGCACATTCCTTGCATTTCCTTACCCAGAGATGGACATCTTTGAACAAATCTAGCCAATAGTAACTAGCTCATAATCTTGGTAGTAGTTTTTTCATGCAAAATAATGTCCTCCAGATAAGCCATTGTGAAACTCTTCTAGTATCTTATTTACCTATTTTGTCCCATGCACCAAGGAGAACACCATTCAAATCCCTTTGAAAGAGAACATTATCTACTAAAACATATGGAATAGACTAAAGATGGAAGGTTCATCTTTGATTTTTATTCATATTCATAGGGTATACTCCCAAGAAAAGGAAATTCTCCATTTTGGATAACCAATTAACCTGATCATCACCTTCATCAGTGTTTAAGAGCGTAACATCCTCATCACCTTTTGATTCCATGTCTGCAGCAAGTTGTTGACACAAACCTTTACCTCTAACAAGTTTGGTAACTTTGATATGTATGTCATATTCCATCACCTTCATGATCCATCCAACATGCTTTTTCATTCATCTCTTTGTTTAGAAAAAAAAGTCCTTGACACCTGGATGAGACACCATCAGATGAATTTTGTTGTTAGACAACATGTGCTTGAATTTATTCAAAGCTCAAATGACCACAAAGACTTGTTTTTCAATGAATGAATATTTGAGCTCATAATATTTGAGGGATTGACTGAAGAAAGCAATTGGTTGCTCCATCAGATCATCATTTTGTTGGGTGAGGATACCTAAAATGCTTTCTTGACCTACAAAAGCATAAAGAATAAAATATTTATCAAATCTGGGGTTTACCAATGTGGGAGCTTGAGAAATGGCCATTTTGATGGCTTTGAAACTCTCCTTCCTTCCTTTTTTCCATGAGAAATGGCATATTTTTCTTCAACATGGTTGTCAGTGGTTTAGCCAATGTTGTGAATTGAGGGATGAATCTCACACATGAAATTTATGGTTCCTAAAAACTTTGGAGACCCTTTTTGTGACTTGGGAGAGATAGGGACAAAATTGAATGAATCTTAGCTGGATCGATTGATAGTCCTTCCACTAAAACAACATGCCCCAAAAATTTCCCTCATGCATACTATGCAAAAAAAATACATTTCTTAGGATTGAGTGAAACCCCAAATTCCCTACACCTTCGGAAAACCTTTCTTAGATGTGTGATGTGGTCTTTTGCATGCTTAGAGTATATAGTTATATCATCAAGGTAAACCAAGATGATATCATTGATTAGTCCCTTAAATTCCATGTCCATGGCTCTTTGGAAAGTAGCACCAACATTGGATAATCCAAATGGCATTTTATTATAGGCATACGTACCCCACTTAGTAGTGAATGTTGTCTTGAATTGATCAGATTCTTTAACCAAGATTTGATTATATCCAAAATATCCATCAAGAAATGAAAACCTTTGCGCTCCTACTTTTGGAGAATCTACTCCATCGAGGAAGAGGATAATGATCTTTCAATGAGGCATGGTTTAGATCTCTAAAATCCACACATATCCAAATCTCTCCATTTTTCTTCTATATAGGGACCAGATTGGCCACCCAAGATGAATGCTTGATAGGAAAAATTATACAAGCCTCGATGAGTTTGGTGAGCTCCTTCCTCATTAGTGGCTCAATTTTGGGATTAATTGGCCTCTATTTTTAATGAACTGGCTTGGCATTAGGATCCAGTTCTATGTATGTTGTGTTAGACCTAGATCAAAACCACGTAGGTCTTTATAGCTCCATGTAAAAATGTCATGATACTCTTGAAAAAGTTTGATGAAAGCTTATTTTTCTTCGGAAGTACATACTTTACCAATCTTTAGAAAATTTTCATTTTCTACCTCGACTTCCTCAAAATCTTCTTCTTTGACCACCATGTTAGAGTTTTTCTTTTGGCTTGATCATCTGAATTGAAGATGGATTCCAGAGTAACTAATAATTTTTAGTAGCTTGTTTTCTTTTCAATTGTATGATTTGATCACCATATGATTCTTGCAACTTATCTTGACCTTTCATGGAAAACTCCACCTCTTCTTGTAGAAATAGGACAATTTTTGGTCACTATCAAACACTTTCTAGCTACTTACATTATCAGGGACTACAGGTCAAACCACTATTTTGATATATTTTCCATCCTTCTTTTGTGATATCAACTGGTATGTCATATTGTGAGCCAATTGTAGCAAGCCTATCAACATCTTGATTTTGATTTCTAGGAACAACATGGATCCCAAAAGCTTTGAAATATTCAATTAAATCCTAGACTTGGTTCTTGTATGATCTTAAAAGATCATTTTTGATGCACTACATGTCATCACTTGATGAACTACTAACTCATTGTCTCCAAAAATAGTCAGGGCTTTAATACCCCTCTTTTGAGCAAGTTGAATTCCTTGCACAAGGGCCTCATATTCTGCAACATTGTTAGTGCAACTAACTAAACTACAACCAAAAGATGAGAAATATTTATCTCCTTCTAGGAGAAATTAGCATAACACCAACACCAGATCCATTCTTACTCCTTGAGCCATCAAAGAACAATTTCCACAATCCTTCAATTGCTTTGTGTTTTGACAAGTTGTGGTATGGTTGTACCTTCTTCATGGATGTAGTATGTACCCAATCCCATCTCTTCCAACAACAGAAAACCAACTTCTTCCTCTACCAATAAATCAATGTAGGGATCATATTGATGGTCTCCACTCACTTCAACACACAGTATCGGGAACTTCTTCCACAAGAGTGGTTGGTTCATGATCAACAACTTCTTCCTCTCGATCATGGATGGTATAATTCCCATTTATAGGACTAGCAATGTAGGGTTCTACATGATTATGGTAGATTGGTTCCACCCTTATAGTTACCTTGGTTCCGTGTATCAAGTCCTAAGAATCATATGTGACCAATCAGCTGATAGAACCACCCATTTTGGTAGTGAAATCTCATGTGATAGGAAGATGGCAAAGAGAGGAGGGAGATCAATGACTAATATGTCTTGGGTGAATGAAAAACTTGGGCATGCATGGATTGTAAGTTGAAGTCCTTTGATGATGCCAATAGTCTTAATGGTTGTGTCCATCATCAACTAAAAACTCCTTTTGAATCATTAGAGTATATTGTATTCCTAACATGTCTATAATTTTCTTGGGCATAACCGAGCTATTGGCACCAAAATCATCATGCAATTATGTACCAAATGATCACCAATGATCAAAGAAATATAGAATGGTGGTGGTTTGTTCACCTTAGGAATATTTTTCCTTCCTTTGACACAAACTTGTTGCAATTGCTGCTCCATGACCCGATGATCCATCGGTTGTACCAAAAATTGTTCAAAGCCTCTCGCAATAAGTTTCTTTGAGAAGGAATTGAGTGTGTCCCACATAGTAACACTTAGGTTGGTCTTCTTCATTTGTTCTACAATACTGAAGGGAATTGCTCCTACTTTTTTGACATTTCTTTGGGCATTAGAATCCTCTTTTGGAAAGTGCTTGTTGGGTACCGTGATGCCTGAAGAACCTTCTTTCCTTTACAACTTGGCTAGCAGGTGTGTTTGGAAATTTCTTTCCCACATCTTTATCAACCACCACTTGTGACTAGGTTGTGAAGTGGATGCTTGATTGGATTTGGAAGGTTGAGATTCCATTACTCTCTCTTTTTAGAATGAGTATTTTCCGACACTGATGAGGAATCTGTATTCAACCCACAAAAATCTTTTCTTTCCAATTTAGCAAAGTGGTTTCTTCGGGTATCTGGTTGATCTGTTATTTCCTACATAGATGAATTTTTGTTGGATCTGAAGGGGTAGATACACTTTGAACCATAAGGGCTTGGCTAAGAACTCCATTGGGAAAAATATTTTGATTGTGAGGTTGAGAACAAGGATAACACCATTCATAATCTTGAACTAGATTATTTTGGATAGGTATTATGGCTCTAGATGAGCTAGCAGTGAAGAGGGTTCTGAAATTTCAAAGGCTTGACATTTGCAGATTGACTTGCAGTTTGATTTTGAGGCTGATTTTCCCTTGAAAGGAGGATGGTTAGCCTAATACTACTTGATTTTTTGGCTGGTATGGATGATTATATTGAAATTGTTTCTTTTGAGTGCAAATGAGCTCATTCCCAAAATTTTGTAGTAGTGACTTGACTTCAAATAGATCATTTGAAGGGGAGGGGGTAGAATGTGAACTAGTTTCTTGGAAGTTATTGGAATAGGAGAAATGGTAGGCTGAGTGTTTGTAAGATCCAGAGACAATGGCATTGGTGGTCGTGGAGCTATCTTTCTAGCATCTGAATCAAGGAATTCTCACTCTTATGGAAACTTCATAGGCATCAGGTAGTGTAGTCCCTCCCATGGACTGGATCATAACTACTACATCACTATTCAAGGCTCACAAATAGTACAAGAATGCATTATTTGGAGAAGGCTTTATGAGTGTCGAAATCCTATTCCAAGTCCTTTGGAATCGAAGTTGAAATCACTCATGTATTCTTGGGGAGCTCTCTTCATGGTAGTGAGTTGTTCCAAGAGTGACAGTTATCACTCTTGTCTTCAAACTTTTACAAATATATTTTCTCCCAACACATCCCAAGTGGTTATAGTACCATCTTCTAACCCAAAAACCATTGAAGTTTTTTTTCCTTTAAAGGAAGTGGCAAGGAGTCTGACCACAACATTGTCTTCTATAATATTATGTATGTACAAAAATGTTGGCTACATCAAGAATATGTTCCACTGAGTAATATGAGTTTCCCCTATGTAAAAGGGTAAAATTTTTAAGTGTCACACTAGGTATAGGATCACATTGAGCCAACTGAAGAGGACTGCTTGCATTGAAAGGAGGAAAAATATTGGTTCCTTTGTAGGGGCTCCATACCAATGAGAGGTTGATTATTCTTGGGTGGAGGAAACCTTCCATAAGGAGGAGTTGAATGACCCCTATGAGGTGATGTTGTAACTGGTGATGTTGAAATTCCTCTTCTCCTTCTCCTTGAGGAGACAAGGATAACTCGATATGTTGATAATTTCCTTCTCTTTGAAAAAGCTCTTGTCTGAATTCTTTGCATAAGTTAATGCACAGTGAGATATGAATCTAGAGATATGAGTCATCTAGGTACTTTGATTTATGCAAATATGAAGAGAAGTACCAACTCTCTAGTCCCACCGGTGCATGCCAAAAATGAAAAAACTGTTGTCACACGCAGATCATGCACCCATTAAATTGTTGAGTGATCTCGTGCAACATTGGAACATCCCTAAGGTGTGGGACCTTGTCACCTTGGGATGAACCTCCAGAGAAGGCCGAATTCCTTTGGAACTTGGGGCACCTGATTTAAGATCAATGTGCAAGGCTAAAAACTTTAAAATGACTCTAATCTACTCAATTCATGGGGTTCGAGTTAGAAATAAAAAATAAGGAAATAAGGTGATACACCAAGAGAGTATAATTAGATAATTTTCTGATCTTCACACTAGAAAGGGTTAACTTGAAAGGATAAAGTAAACATCACAATCCAATTCACCTTATGCTATTTAGATAGGGAAAATAATATACCACAGACATAAGAGCATGCATTTCCTTGTAAGACCCCAAGCATACCTAACAGATAGATCAAATCTACTCAAATACACAATCAACAAATCACAACAATATATGATATACACATGTCATACATCCCTTTCTCTTCATGGAAGTTAATGATAATGTAACTTTATAATAGAAGGAATATAATATTTCCACAACTAATATTCAAGATAACCACATCATTCTCCCACATATTGAAATAAGATACTCTAAAATAAAGGTGGGTTAATCACTTATACTAAGGAATTACACATTCACAAAGCATACATTGATCAACTATTAACACAATAAATCAGACATTTCATGGAAAAATATTGTTTTGAATATAATTGAAAGGATCTCAAAGTATTCAAAGCACTCTTCCAAGCTTGAAGAGTAACTTCCCCAATGATCTATATCTTTAAACTTTATGCACTTAACTATTTATAAGTTTTTAGGTTGAGCCATTACAATTGAACCTTAACTAACAAGTTACTAAAAATAGAATGTAATTAAGTTCCAGGAACATGCTCCCATAAAAATAGAAAAGTAGTTGCAAAGGTTTGACTAAGTCAACCCTACAACTTGGACTGATCTAGAGCTTGGAACTATCCTTTCATGGCCACCTATCTTAGCTTGGTCCTACAACATCTTTTTCCTCTTCGGTTTTCTCCTACTCTTTCTCCCACATAGTCATCTGATGCTTGTAATCAATGAAATGCTTGATGATTCCTTATACTTCCTCTTCTTCTGTCCACATGCGTAATGATTCACCACATCTGTTGTTTCAATCTCTCTTGCCACTTTAGCTGAAACCTTTTCAACTTACTCACCACTTTCTTCAGTCGACTTGTGAAATTTTGGCATGAGACCAACCTATCAATTGAATCACTATTGAAATTCCTAGTTACCTCATCATCTTTCTTTACCAAATATTTGAAATTTGATTTAATTTGATCCACTGGAAGGGCATCAATATTCTCATTGAAAAATTTGTAGTTGATATTATCAAACTCTTCTAAGATATCATTTAGACCATCCATTATTTCCACGTGTTTGTCATCCAACTTCTTGATCAAATCTTGTAACACCTAGGATCTAAATTCCATAGCCTTCTAAAACTCAAAAATTTAGAAATATCATCAATTACTTCTTCTTGAAGAATTAAATTTGGATCCTCATCTCTAATCTCACCCCATGTGGTCAAATTCAGATTCAAATTATTGTTATCCTCAGAGGACTTCATCTATCCTACGAATGGAGGCTCTTTCAGTTTGTAAATCATTATATAATTCAACAAATTCTTTAATCAAAGGATTAGCTTCTTGAAGCATGTGTTCTATCCATCCATTCACTAATCTTCCCTTCTAACCTATCTTCTCAATCTCATGATATGAAATATCATCCAGAGTGGAAGAAATTGTTAGAGAAGTTGTAGTTGAAGGATCAATGGTTGGAGTGGGTTGTGTTACTTTCCTTAATAGAGTAGTGAGTTGTTCAACCTTTTCCTTCAGTTCATCTTTGGAAGCTTTATCTTTATCATACTTCTCCAAAAATTCTTGAGAGCCACTTACACATCTTGTTTGGCACCTTCGTGTGTTGCTTTCCCTAGTGAAAACCTAGAGATTTGATAGTTTTCATGATGATAGTCTCTTTAGTCTTCCCCTCAATGGGGGTAGCAACTTCCATGACTCTCTCTCTAATTGGTTTATAGATAAACTAGAGATGATATTTGGCCATTTGGCTTGTCTCTTTAGAGTAGGTTCCAACACACTTATATCTATCATGTCTACCAGAGGCACCTTCTTCTTTTTCTTTGGAGTTTGGTGATATAGCCATTCTAGTATAGTAGAATGCAGATGAAAGTGGCATGGATGATTCAACACCTAAAGCACTAGATAACACAACACCTAGTAACATTAGTTGGAAATGAAATGGAGGTGGTAATGATGGATGGGGTGGATGTGAGAATAGCCTCAGAGTGGATGCAATGGGGATGGAAGTTGAAATGGAAGGAAATGAAAGTTATTGAGGTAGTGAAGTGAAAAACTAGAGACCCAATCATTTCCCCTACTGAGAGGACAAGAAGGGATGAAAATACTTGGGCCATGGATGGGGATGGAAAAGAAGAGATGAGTGGAGAAGTAGAAGGTAATGATAGAGGAAGTGATAATGGTAGGGAAGGAGGGGGTGGAAGATTTTGTGACACAACTAGGAGAATCAATAACTTCAACAACTTCTATATACTAGTATTACAGAGGACACAACCTTGGAAGTAGGGGCCTTGGAAAGAGAGGAACTTCCAAAAACAAATGAAATCTTCCTAGGAATTATATTGGCCTTTTGGGTAGACCTTTTTCCTTTTGTGGGTGTAGGAAGACTTATTGTTGGTTGGGATTCTATTCTTATAGATTGATCTAACCCTTTGGGTGAAATTCCCAAGGTAGCCAACCAATCATATGTTCTTTGTAAAATGGGCCCCCCTTTCCTTAGTATTGCAATTTTCCTCTTGATACCAATCAATCCATGGAAAAGGTTGATTGGAAACATTATTACCCTTGTATATTGGATCCAACACTTCATCATCATCCTCCATCTCCTCTAGGAATCTCCATAATACCAAATTTTCTAACCTCATCCAAAGTCAATCTTTCATATTCTTTTTCCTGATGATAACCTCATCCCAATAGTGAATCCAAATATCCTCTAGTTGAGGCACATGAGAACTAGCTAAACTCATTTCACTGAACTTACCCCAAGTCAAAGTTGGTTCTGGGATGAAAGGTTCATGCAAAGTAACTTCAGACATTTCTACATCCACATTCTTTTCTTTATAAATACTTGGCACAAGTATACCTTCTTCATTGAAATGGGAAACTAGACTCCCACCTTATGCCATTTGTTCTTTTTTGATAATCCAACAATTTCAAACCAATTCTAACAAAACCCATTTGTCAGTAGGGCATCTTGGTAACTTTTAGGGGCACCCAAGAAACTGGGAATCTTATGTATGTAAATGTTGGAAACTAAAGATAAATGGCTCCCCACTCTCCATACTTCTTTAAAATCCTCATCAAAAATCCTTCGATTATACAAATTCTTGTCAAAATGATAAAGGAGAACAACGAAAAAGGCATCATTGACCTATGAAAAATGTTTTTTTCCCTCATCCATCATGATTTGAGGATAAAATTCATAAATATGTGATGTACTTCTAACACCTTTTTGTATTTAAACCATTGAATTCCCCCATGGCATGTTGAGCATAAACCAAGAAAGAATTCATGTAAAAATTTTTTGAAGACAAGACTTTACTCAATTGAAAACAAATTGAGTTGTTGATATGCTCTCCCCATCGTATGAATTCTTTGTTTTTTTTTATAGTGGAAATATACAGAACATCCATTCTTAAACTCCCTCACCGAAGAAGAGACCTAAAACTCTACTCAACAACACAATAAGATCATTCACTTCTTGATGAAATCCGATCAAAACATTGTCTTAGGAAGTTTGGTGACATTCTTGGCCAAGTAGCTCTTCATCATGACTTTTGTACACATTTCATTTCCTTGTCCCAATGTTCAATTTGCAACTTCTAGTGAAATTGTTGCATACCCTCAACATCTAGAAGTTTAAATAAATCTTCAAATAAATTAGTGTCCAGTCTAATTATGACCTTACCATCATCATTTTTTACCGATCTAGAATCTTTGTCAAAATGGGTTGTCATGCAAAGATGAATTCAGACAATGCATGGATGTGGAAAACCTAGTAGCGAGAGAAAGCCCACTATCATATATAGCCTACATCCAAGACTTCTTATTAGGGGCCTTTAACCTTACCTAGAAGTCTGAAAATCTACTTGTCCAAGATTGGTATCCCCAATGTTTCCCAAATCTGAGGAAAGGCATGAGTGAGGAGAAACTCCTAAAAATGTGTATTTCATCTTTTCTTTTCCCTTAGATGAGGAGGTTGACATTTAATTTGGAATTTGGAATCTGAATGGCCTTTGGAAATTTCATAAAAACTTTAAAAGTTCCGAAATTCCAAATTCTGAAAGTCTAAAAACAACAACTCCAAAAAGGCTCTGACTCTCAAAGTATAAATCTTCAAAACCCAAAATGGAAGACTCAACCTCTAAAAAGACCTCTAAAATACAAAAATGAAACCTCAAACCTCCAAAAAACCTCAAAAATCTTAAAAAATTTGAAAACTAAAACTTCTAAAAACTTTGAAAATATTTAAAAAAAGGTAAATAACTATGAAACTCCCAAATCACCAAAGGGCACAAAATGAAAATCAAATACTTGTGAAGATCTGGAAGGAATTGGTGTGCAATTTGGACTAGATGCCTACACGTATTGAATTTGTAGTTGTGGGAATCAAATAACATGATTAAAGGAAAAATGAGGATGATGAGGGTTCCATTTTCAAATAAGAAAAACAAAAAAGAGAATAAACAAACAAAGAAAACCCAAAATGATCATAAACCAAGAAGAAATAACCCAAAAACAAAAATTACCTTGAAAATGATGCCTCGAAAGTACAAAAATGGTTTGGTAAAAATCAGAGTGTTAGAGAAAAATCCAGGTGAAAATGACAGTAAAAATTTGAGTTTATATAGAAAAACCTAGAATTAATGCTCGGAAGTCGACACGTGGGGGTAGTTGAAAATTAAATGCTCATAGAAGCTCTGAAATCACAAACCCCAAAACTCTGAAATGGAATGTGAGTTTTGCAATACGAAACCCAAAGTTCAAAACCCCAAAAGTCTAAAGTTCCAAAATTTTAAACTTTTTGGAGTTTCGGACTTGGAACTCAAGGGGATGAAATTATCAAAAGATGATGGAGACTCCGAAACCAAAGTCTAAAGTTTCAAAATTTTGGACTCAAACTTGAAAGTCCGAAGTTCTAAAATTTCAAAACTTTGGAGTTTCAAACTTGAACTTCGAGTCGAAAAAGTGAAAAATGACTCCAAAGGTGACCCAAAACTAAAACTCTAAAATTTCAGAATTTCAGAGTTTGGAACTCCAATTCAAAACTTTGTTTTGAACTCTTGAAAGACCCAAAGGAAAAAACCTCAAAGTCCAAAATTTTGGACTTGTAGTTTCGAAAAAACTTCAAAATTTTAAAACACTTTCAAAAAAAGACCTCGAAAAAATTGAAAAAATATATTCTTCTTAAGGTAATATCAAAGTTAAAAATTTATTATTCTAAAGGATAAAGATTTGAGATTTTATAGATAAAGAAGATCAAGAAAATAAATTTCAAATGACTTCAAAATTTTAAAACACAAAGAAGGATAAAATTAGCAATGGTTAGTATGGAGTCTCGGAGTTCCTTCGTGTTGTTTAGTTTGGTCATTTAGCTCATAAACTTGTTGTAGCTACTTTATTTTGGTAATATCCATATGATCTTGAACATGTAAACCATGCGATATGGTAACTAAAAGGTTAAAACTTGAGCAAGAGGTATAAATACCAATGTGTAACTATTTTCTATTATTTATCAATCGAGGAAAGGAATATTTGGAGAGATCTAAGAAATATTAGGTATGAGTTTTTGTGCAAATAAATAAGGTGTGATAGTTATCTAAAACCGTGTGTAAGTATTGAGAATTATTCCTTTGATTCATTCCTTTGGTAATATGCATGTATGTTTTATAGGAGAGTGATTTATTTTTATTGTGAAGGAATTCTTTTTAATCTTTTGAGTATCTTATTTTTCTATTATCTAATGAAATTCTTAGATCAACTTTGTGTAAATTGTGTGGTTAAGACAATGTTGATGCTTTAGGGAGTAAATTCGAGAAGGGAAGTAAAGGATTTTGGTTAAGAAGAGATTACAATGTTTGTATAGACCTAGATTTACCTTTATAAACCTCTCATATATAGAAAATAAGGTTATTGATTTAAAAACCACGAGAGCAGAAGGAAACCTCATTTTTTTAAGGTAGGAAGGTTTTTTTGTAAATATGTGTTTTGTAGTCAACTAAGAACTTAAAATAATACTAGAGGCTTAGAAACATTGAAATAGAACTCTGTGAGAAATTTATAATTACAAGATTGTGTTAGAATCGTTTTATTACCATTTTACTCTTCTCATGCTAAGAGAAAACCTACTTAGGGTTTTGAAGAAAATTCATTTGAAGTCCTAAATCACCTTTTTAAGGTCTGAAATTTTCAATATATTATCCTCACAGAGTCTCAAACAATATTTAAGGAGAAAATTTCTTTGATCGATTGCCAATATGAATAAACCCTTGCCGGTCAGGTATAGGCATGGGTATGCATTTTGGAGACCGATTTGAAGTATGAGACCCGATTTTACGTATTTTCAGAAAAAAATATACCAAAATTTTTTTCACAATGAGAGAAAATTCAAATGGGTACTTGGAATTATACTTTCTTAGTGAGATTAGTCTTGCAATAAAAATTTACTAATATTTTTTCTAAGGCGGGGCTAGTTGAGAAGGCTAGTCTTCAAAAGGAGAGATAGTGAGGAAAGGACATGTACATTTAGAATTGAACCAATCCCTTTTAACCATGCCTTAAGTAGATAAAAGGGTATTCAAATATGCTTTTATTTTCTTCTAGGATTTGTTATATTACCCCAACCATGAATTCATCTCAAGCATTACTTTGAGAAGCTCACGAGGGTAGTTTTGCCTAAGGAGAACAAATTTGGCTATTTTTTGCTATTCTAACCAATTTGTTGAAATATTTAGCATGGTTAGAGAATATTGAACATGTTTAAATCATTAAACAAGCTAATTTTATCTTTATAGAAAATTTTCATGTTGACGGCTTTCTAAGAAGGCACATGGGTGTGCAAGACCTAGTTAAAGAAGGGTGTAGGGGTCGAAGGCGTGTAGGGAAGAGTTCTAGTAGGGTTTTGCGAGAACAAACAATATACGTGCACAAGGAAAGATGGGTTTTGGACTTAGCCATATTCAACGTCCTAGGTAGCACACGAGAAAAGCGTGACCCTTCTAGCATGCAGAGTGGATAAGGTGCCACTGGTGAATGTGGGATCAAAAGGGAATATTCCATGCATGTGATGGAAGGTTCTAGAAGAGCATCATTGCATAGAGTGGAGAGCTCGGATCAAAGGAGGCATGCTCCATTGGAGGACCACTTGGACACTTGGCAGCCGATCTGTTACCTCAAAAGTCAGGGTAGTAAAGGCAAGAAGGCTATATATTGAGGGGCATGGATAGTAGAAAGGGGTGAAGGATAGATAGATAGAGTCATCTTGGGAGAGCGGAGGTACTGGGAAAGAGTGAAGATCTAATGAAATACCATGGAGGATTCTATGGGTTGGGATTAGGAAAATATAGGAATCATGGCATACTTAGAGGGATGGGTCTGCATTCATCTTTGTAATATGAGGGACATAATGTAGCTCTGATGCATGACTTTTCTCTACAATGTTTATATGGGTCTATTATGACTTCAAGGATTGTAATGTGGTTATTAAACATGTTAATATGAATGTAAGGCTCTATTCTAAATCATATTTGTGTTCATGAGTATAATCCTTATGCATTTCCTTTATGTATGAACCATTTCCATATGATGTTGGTTATTTCTCTTCTATGGATGCATTGATGTTATAACTCATCCTAAGTTCTCAAAAAGATGCATGGTTCTTTTCTATTCATTTCCATTTGAACATCTATCATAAGATGATGCATTCTCACAAGACTCACATAAAGGAGAGGCTCGGTGCTTGCGCATGCCTCGGGTGAGCGCCCAATGCCCCGCTGGGTGATAGGCTGATGTGCATGGGATTAGACTATTGGTCTAAGGGTATAAAAATGACTACATCTTGGTTCCATTTTGCAGGACCTCTTTTCAGTTGTTGTGAGAAATGGCATACATCTTTGTCCTGTGATGCATGATGACAGAATGTTTGACCTTGAAAGTGTTGAAACATGGTTCAAGAGCATGGAGGATGAGTTTTCTCAAAGATTCAACACTAGACCTGAGTTTGATGCACGTAGATGGGTAGAAGAGAACTTGTACCATGAGTTGTATGAGACATTATTCTATTGTTTTCCAGTAGAACTATATGAATGGATTTCAGCATATGCATCCAGATCAAGTTGGTACTACAAGATCACATGTATGGACCCAAGATGACTATCGAGGCTGCTGTGGGATGTAGATCTAACTTGGAAGCATGTTTTGATCACTGGTGGAAGAGAGTGTTAACTATTTATACTCTAGAATACGCCATTTCTATGTATTCTTTCCCATAAGTTGTTGAGTTTGAGTTTATGAGGGCCCAGAGGATCATTTTTACGTGTTATTCCTTTGGATATGAATATCTTGGTCATTACCTTGAGTTTAGAGGCATTTCCCATGGTTGGCTAAGCTTCTCTGAGCACTAGGAGAGGAAGCTAGGGTGGAGGAAGATGGTAAGACATTGTGGATGAAAAGGAAAGGGAGGAGAGATGACTCAAGTATAGAAAGCTCGTGAAAGGGATATGACTAGACAATGCATGAGGTTGCAAGTGTGATGGATCTATGGAGGTAGACGTTGTGGGAAGGAGTTGAGGTTCACGCAGAGGATGTGGAACCTAAGTAGTCTGTGCTACCCCATCTTGGCAAGTGTGGGAGAGAAGCCCCTTCATATTTTGATGAGAGTTTTCACATGGAGAGGAGAGTCATCGGTGTGCATTTGAACCCACACTGTGACCAACCAACCCTAGCGCTTGGTTTTCCAAATCAAGGGAGAAGTATTGTTAACCCAATTGGTATCGGTGGGAGTAACTAATATGTGCCTAGGAGATATAATTTCTCATTTGGAACATCCATGGCTACTACAATCCATTCTACATATTTGGAGAAATTTTTGGATAAGGTGTAAGTATGCAAGGTTTGGGTATCACGTCATCAGGAGTGGCGTGGGACACACAACTGGTAGTGGGACAATATCACAAACCATCGGTGCACAATTTAGTGGGACATTGGAACACTAGGTGTAACCACTTTAGGCCATTTTCCGATTGCAGGAGGTGGATCTAGTGGTGTAGGGGTTGGAGGACCTTGTGAACCTAGTGGATCTAGAGGATCTAGTGGATCAGGAGGAATGACCTTGTGGATCCAGTGGATCTAGTGGAGGAGGAAACACCGGAGGAAACCAAGGCTCTGATCGGGAGGACAAGGCCTCAACCACCTCCACAAGTATTTTTGAGATGTCTTTGCACTTACCAGACTATAGGGGTATTGAAGATGCTTGTAAAGCATGTGCACAAGTGTGAATTACTATGGCACGTGAAAGGGATCACTACCTAGAGTGGAAGGCAAGTCTATTTTGCAACAACATTTGCAAGGACACATGCATAGTTGGTATAGGAAATATGACCCCCATCAGATGGTGGTAGACTACACCACATTGAAGAACACCTTCCTAGCAGAGTTCCATATCCCTGAGTTTGAGCAAAAGAGCATCAACTCCTCTAAGAGATCCAGTAGGGAATGGCAGAGAGTGTGTGGGAGTATGACACGTGTTTCAAGACTCTCTTGTCAAAATTATCCTATGACATTCATCCTTCTCAACATGCTCAATGGTTTTTGGAGGATTGATAACACCATTTAGAAGGGATGACTTTCTTGGACCCAGCTTCCATTGGAAGCTACCTACACTACACTAAAGTTGTTGGAGCATTGGGATATACTAGTGTTAGTCCTTTTCTAGAGGCTCAAATTACTACAATGGCCAAGTAGTTGGAGAATTTATCTACAAACTCAGTGCATGAGTTTGTAGTGGGCTTTGGTGTATAGACTGTGAAGTGGAGGGGCATGCAAAGGATAGTTTCCCTCATGAAATTTAGTACGCGTAGTGTAGACTGTGAAATCTACCATGGGGATCATGATGCAAGTAGGTTCCCTCTACTACTACGCACACAATCCACAAGAATGTTTCTTGCTATTGCAATATTTATACCTCTACGACCCATGATACCAAGGATTGCAAACTGATTGATCATATCCATGATGTTATTGATCTTGGTGTGTGCTAGACTAGTCTTGCAAGTAGTTCCAAGGATGATGATCATCGTTATGAAGGGCACACAATGGAGGGTGCATGGGAAAGAGGTTTTCACGAGAGAGATTTTGTGGTCATGGTAATCACAAATGGTGGAGGATGAAGTGAGTTCCCATGAGGAACTTGTTATAACTATGGATCTACAGAACATTACAAACACAAGTGTCATGATCTATTACAATGCTCATGGTGTGGAAAGAAACATAAGTACAAAGAGTGTCTAGAGCTTTATGAGCATATGAACTAGCAACACCATGGAAATATAAAGGCACTGGGATGGTGAGCATCAAGAAGGCTGATTCACAGTGGATGCCAAGAGTGGCACATGAGTCAGGACTAGAACTGTATTGGTGATGACGATGCGAGCAGAGGCCATGCGCATGCCAGGAGATGCCAAGACAAAGGACACTAGTTTCAAGAGAGGAAGTGGTACATGGAAAGTATCTAGACCCTGCTCATCAAAAGGAGGTGTATCAAGAGACTATGGATGTGATTCGAGTTTGCAAGGGAGATCCAATGTCTAAAGGAGAAATCAAAGTAGTTGGAGCAAAGGAAGAATGTCGAGGCTCCAAAGGATGACCTGGATGAGGTCAAGGAAGTATGTAGGATGTTAAGGCAAGATAATATTATTCCCTTGTTAGGAGAATGGCTGAGAGAGAAGGTACCATGCACCGGAGTAGAGTGCACGAAAGGTAGGTTTTGCATTAAACCTTCCTCCTCATAGCCTTTACTATGATAAGGAGATTACTTTGAATGTAGTTGTTGATGGATGGCTTCTAAGTAATATCCTCATCGACATGGAGAGTAGGTCAATGTTCTTACCTTAGATGTCTAGACATCAAATGGGAAGGCCCGCATTACAACCATCTTTGAATGTGTTATATATGGAAAACAAGACTAAGGTAATGCCCATTGGAGTCTTGAAGGATGAATTATCACCATTCAAGGGGCCAAGTTCACTGGAGACTTTGAAGTCTTGGTGCTTGCTAAGGTAGACAAATTTCTAGCATTTCTTGGGTGCCCATGGTGTTACAAGAACAATGCCAACCTATGGTTTAACAAAGGGTATATCAGCTTTGAGAACAAGGAAGAAAGGTGATCATCCCTTTGGTTGATGGGAATTCAGTGCCCCTATATTAATCCTTTAGGAGAAGAATTCCTTGATAGAATCTATGTGCACTCCATCAGAGATCTGAGAGATAATTCATCCCACGGAGGGAGTCATCCAATTTGAAGATGCTCAGTCCTTGAGTGATACCACTAGTATGGCATGCAAAAATTGGGTGCATGGGACTTATGAGTTGATTGGGAGATAGTTGAGAGGATTTGTAACAAGGGTAATAAAGGTGCACTCATTCAAGTACCTAGGAGGGAAGAAGTTTCCAAGTTACTCTGGAGGAGCATATCCTGAAATTTTCTTGCGAGAAATGGAGGCTCAATGGAAAAATGAGGATGAGAGAAGGGGAATGCTCAATTATAACCTACTCAGAACTACTAGCGCACTAGTGGGCTACACATCGGGAGAGCCTCCTAGAATGGTGTGAGGTAAGAATCACATTCTCTATAAGGTTCTCTAGGAGTAATGTGCACCCATGGTCATCATACAAGACTACCATGGTAAAGAGACCACCTCATTTCATATCCAAGCATGTGAGAAGGCCTAGATGGGAAGCGTAAAAGTTTTACCACCTTCGTTATGGGTGCATAAGTTGTATTCCACCTTACAAGGTTGTGCACACATGGTATATTCATTTGGAGATGTGTCATCAAATAGGTAATTGGCAGGAGTTGGTGGCTGATCTCATTCAATATTTTGAGTATAGGAGTACAAAGCCATCGATGGATAAGGCGTTATAAGTAATCAAGCACCTTACGATGGGAGATAGTGCTATGGAAGAGGATAGGCTACTAGAGTTACTAGGTGAGCCTTATTTGGAGATGCACCTCAATGAAGAAGAATCAGAGGAAGTATAGCTTGAGCACACATGCATGGAAAAATAAAAAGGAAAGATGGTCTATGTAGTAGATGGAGAAGAGATGGAAACTTTGGATGTTAACCATTTTGAAGGTATGCATGAAGTCATAGATAGAACTGATGAGTGAGCATGCACCTACCATGAGCCCTTGAAAATAAATAAGGTTAACATTGGGATAGAAACAAAACCTAAAGAAGCTATCATTGGGGACTATTGGTCAGAAAAATAAGTTTCAAAGGTCATTGATCTATTGCATGAGTTCTAGGATTTATTCCCTTATGGGTATCATGAACTCAAAGGTGTCCACCATTCCTTAGGGGAGATGAAGATCAAGTTGAAGGAAGGTGCGTGCACCCGATTTGGAAGAGGCCTTATCGGATGAATCCAAATTTATGTGATATGGGTCAAGGAAGAAATAGACAAGATGATAGCATCTGTATCATTGAGGTAGTGGAAGAATCAGAATGGATAAGCCCAATGGTCATCAATATCAAGAAGGATGGGAGGATAAGAATCTATGTTGACTATAGGGATTTGAATGTAGTATGTGTCATCGATCCTTTTCCAACCCCCTTTACTGAAGAAATTTTGGAGGGAGTAGCTAGGCACAAAGTCTACTCTTTCACGGATGGGTTCTCAGGGTATCACCAAGTCAGGATTGCAAAGGAAGACCAGAGAAGACAACTTTCACCACTAAATGGGGAAGTTTTTCCTACATGGTTATGCCTTTTGGATTGAAGAATGCACTTTGTGTTCTCGCGCATTGTGGTACAAGCATTTCAGACTTCATCCATAAGTTTCTTCAAGTTTACCTAGATGACTAGGACTGTGTATGGATTGGTGAAAGACCATTGTGACAATTTAAGGCTGATGTTTGAGAGATGTCGGTAATTAAGGATATCCCTCAACATTAAGAAATGTGTCTTTGTTACTCCATTTGGAACCTATTAGGACACATTATATGCAAAGAAGGCTTACTAGTAGGATCCCACCAAAGTTGTAGTTATTGTGGGATTAGGGGAGCCTACTAGTCAAAGCATAGTGTGTGGATTCCTTGGGCATATAGGGTATTATAGGAAATTCATCAAGGGGTATGCCAAGATTATTGCACCCTTTGGAGGAATTTTAAAACACAAGAGTGCCTTTCATTGGGGAGAGTTACAGTAGGAGGCATTTGACACTTTGAAGGATAGGCTTGTCACGGCACCCATACTACATTTTCCTCTTGGGATAAGCCTTTCCATGTGCATGTTGATGCCTCGGGGATAGCTATGGGAGTAGTACTAGCACAACCTTGGTGAGGGAATTGTTGATCATCCCTTGTGTTTTACAGTAGAAAGTTGACACCAACAAAAAAATTACACAACTATTGAGCATGAAGCATTTTCCATGATCTACGTGTTGCACAAGTTTAGTCGTATCTGTTGGCAACACCATTTATATTCTACACAAACCACATGGCATTGAAATACTTAGTCAACAAGCCTATTTTGCAAGGGCGCATATGTCGTTGGGTCCTATTATTTCAAGAGTTTGAGTTCACGGTGGTTGTAAAACTAGGAAAGAGCAATTTAGGACCTAACCACTTATCAAGGATTAACTCGGGGAGGACACGTAAAGCATTGAGGATACCATGTCGGACGTGCAAACTATTTAGGTTGTAATGCATGCCCTCAGACTTGGAAGATATCATAGTATTCTTAAAAATAGTGTGGCATAGGAAGGGATGAAGGATCTGGAGAAAAATTAGGAAGCAATACACGCCGCACCCTACATGTTGATTAGTGGAGACCTGTATAAGTTAGGTCATGATGAGGTTATGCACCGATGTGTATTGGAGCATGAGTGCATGGCCATTATGGAGGAAGCGCATGGTGGGATTGTAGGAGGACACTATATAGGAAATGCTACTGCACGGAAGATTTTACTAGCAGGGATTTGGTGGGAAACCATCTACCAGGATTGTATTGAGTTTTGCAAGGCCTGTGACCATTTCTAGTGCCTTGGAAAACCTAGGAAGAGGGATGAAATTCCTTTATGACCAATAGCCAAATTGAACCATTTGAAAAATGGGAAATCAACTTTGTAGGGCCAATTTCACCATCGCCTAAAGGACTTGCTTTGTGGTATATCATTACTTGTCTTGATTACTTGACACGTTGGGTAGAGGCGTAACCTACAAAGGATTACACCACAAATGATAACTAATGTAGATTTTTATGGGAGAACATAATCAACGGTATGGTTGTCCTTTAAGTTTAACAAGTGATAGAGGTACACATTTCTCAATGAAATGGTCAGGATTCTATTAGCAGAATTTATGGTGGCCCATCACAAGACTACCCCTTATCACCCTCAAGAAAATGGAACTACTAAGGCATTTAACAAAATATTAAGTCACACATTGACTAAGATCTATGACATTGGAAGAAAGATTGGGATGACAAAGTATCATCCATTTTATGGGCATATAGAAAAACCTATAAGAGGTTGAACAAGGCCACACCATTTTTGATTGGTGTTTGATGCGGAGGGTGTTTTTCCAATTGAATTCATGTTACCATCGTTGTGTATAGCGCACACGAGAGGATAAGCTAATGAAAAAGCATTGGAAAGAGAGGATTGATAAGTTGATGCAATTAGATGAAAGGTGATCACTTGCTAGATGGATTCGAAGATAGAAAAATCAAGATAAAATGGCATGGCATGATCATCATATCAAGAACAAGAAGTTTGAGGTTGGGAAGATGGTGTTGTTGTATGATTCCAAGTATTTGTGCCATCCTGGGAAGTTGAAATTCCATTGGTTGGGACCCTACATCATCTTGTACATTCTTGATTCAGGTGCTTGCTATTACAAGCGCTAGATGGGACAAGATTACCAGTCATTTCAATGGGAGTAGGTTGAATCCCTACTATAAATAAGTCTTCTTGGTGTTTTAATAAGTCAAGTATTGCTCAGTTAGCTTAGAATTTCCCTTTATGATTTTATTTTCTTGTGTTTCCCTTTCTCGTTGCTTGTTCCTTTCTTTTTGTTTCATTTTGTGCCTTATGCACTAGTAACCACATTATTTTTCCAAGATTGTGTATGCGTAGAGGACCGCACATCTGTTTTAGTGTGGGGTGGAGTAATGAAAAGAATATAGGCTTGCAATACAAATTGAGTGGCCCAGTAGAAGGAAGCACGTAAGGTTGAGAAATCACATGGGAAATGGTGGATGATGAATTATGGTGTCAAGAAGGTTGTAACAAATACCACATATAAAGGATGAAGAGCACAGAAACAACATGAGGTAGGTGAGGGAAAAAATTAGGTAAATGACAAAAGAAGTGCCTTCATCACTGTAGACGCACAAGTAATAGTCTTCGGTCAAATTGGATTTTTGCATGCCAGAAGGTTGTAAAATATTTTTTCATGCAGGATTGGGCACATGGGTAAGGGCACTTAAAGTCGGCTTAGTGGAAAAATTCACATTTAATGTTAAAGTATGTTGGTAGGTGGCATAGCATTTATTACTAGAGGGAAGAAAAAACTATAAATACAAGGTCGGGAAAGTCATTTTCTATCTTTTTATTATGAAGTTGAAGCACTCTTGTGAACTAGGGCATCCAGAGAGAAATTTGTGTGAAGGAAGAAGAATCCTAAGAATTTAAGAGTGTGTGACTAGAGTGGATCTGCAAACCAGAAGGAAGGAGTACATGGGTGTGAGGAAAGGTTATTTTTGGTGCGCTATCTTGTGGAAGGTTTTCCTAGTTAGGGTTTGGCAGCTAGGGCATGAAGATAGAAGGATTTATTCCAGGAGTTGAGATTTAGAGTTGAGTTTGGAGTGTAGCAGAGTAGCAAAGCAAAGTAAGGAGTTCATAGTTTATCCCGACAGAAAACATGGTACCCAAAAAGGCAACCATTTCACTAAAGAAACCAAAGGGCAAGGGTAAAGGGAAAGGAAAGAAAATAGCTTCAATCATGAGCTCCAATGAAGAATGGTATGTTAAAAAGTAATACATGGATGGAGTATTTACTAGGAAAGGAATGGGTGTCACTTAAGACAAATGACTGTGAGTGATTATAACCATCACACGAGCACAAATGAGAAGGAGATGGTACTAGAGTTTCTTTGACTAGCTAACAAAAGGACACTAGATGGGATGCCCATATATAGTGACTAGGTGAAGGTTAAACTTGAGAAGGTATATTATTGCAACTATATGAGTTGCCTTACTTTGGCAATCCTGAGCACCTTTATCAATGGTTGATGTCATGCATGCATGAGGATCACTTTTATTTTGTAGGCGCAAGATGTGCATAACACCACAGCTGATATCCAAGTTCACAGGTCTTATTTGCGAAGGAGAAAGTATAGATGATGATCTAGAGCGACAAGGAGGTTATCAAGGAAAATGTAGCAGCATATGACTACAAGAAGGGTTCACAATATTTTAACATCACGAGAGATTCCAAACCTGTTATGAGGATGGCCATGCACTTGGTGACAAAGCTCAATGATCAGGAATGATGGACACAAGTGAATAAGGCATGGCTAAATGTATGCCAAAAGATATCAGAGGGAACCATCTATAACTTATCCACTTTCATCGCGGATGAGATCATAAGTGGTGCACATGAGGGAGAAAAGATATTATTCGGTAATGTCCTCCTCACCTTTTTTTTAGAGATATGAGTGTCATATGGGCTGGAAAAATTTGTTTGGGAGTATCCAGATAGAGGATCCCTCACCTGTAAAGAGATTTGAAAAATACACTTGTGAAACCATGATGGCCGCTCACAAGGCGCACCTAGAGAAGTGGTATAAATGAATGCGTGACACATTCGAGGTAGAATGGAGGATCCTAAAGAAGTTTCCCATGCTCGTGGATGGAGAAGCATAATTTGTAGTGTACCAACATTTTTGCATTGGCATATTTACTTTAACAAATGGGACTAAGGGTCCATGGTGCAAGCTGCCCTTCTCCTTCACCACATAATACTTCTAGGTATGGGTCAATAGGTTCAAAGAGGCCAAAAGACTAAGGTTCAACCTTAGTGAGGTGGACCAAGACCACCACGAGCTGTGTCGAAAGCTTGTGTACCCTAAAAAGTGCATGTATGTGGAGAATTATGTCTCCCATGAGGTTCAAATGATGAAACCAATAACGTTGCCAATCACTGGAAGGGCTGCAAGAAGGATATACCTTTGCATAAGACAAAATTTTGAGAAAGGCACCTATCTAGAGAATGATGTCTCCATTCTAGAAGACCCCATGGGAAGAAATAAGTCACGCCAAAGAAGAGAGAAAGAGAAGAGGGGTAGGAGAAGAAATCACCAAGTTTACACACCACACAATCGATGGGCGCGCCTGAAGCAGCCATGAAGCCTAACACTTACGTGCGGAGAAATAAGTTTCTTGTCAAGGAAAAGACCCCAAAAAAGAGAGAGCACTGAGCATTAAAGCACCTCACCCATGAAGAATCACCAATGAAGAGATCACCTGTCAAGGAGAAAGAAAAAGAAGAATCTCATGTACTGGAATCCCCAGTAAGGAAGAAGCAGAAGGTAACGGATGAGGTAGACTCAGAAGAGATAAAGAGCTTAGATGCCTACATCGGTGATAAGGATGATGATGAGAGTGAAGGAGGTGAAGACCATCCAGTCTATGATGTGCATGATTCTAAGGAAGAAGGAGATGAAGAGGAGTATAACAAGGAAGATGAGGAGAATAATGACGAGGAAGAAGCTGAGGCTCAAGGCAAGGGGGTGAGAAAAGTAAGCACCAAGAACCAAAGAACCCCAAGCCTCACCAAGGAGGAAGTAGAGAAATCCATAGAGAGAGAAGTGGATGGCATCATGAAGAAGTTGGTAGAACATGAGTTGGAACAGAGCACGGATGAGATTATAAAGGAGTTAGAGGAAGAGAGCGTTGGGAAGGAGTATGGAAGCATGGGTGGAGATTCCAAATTGGCAGTGAGCTTCCCGAAATCTAGGTAGACAAGTGGGAAAGTAATAGTGGTGGCACAAGGGCAAGGAATGGGATATAATGATGATCCTATCAAGGTGTTACGTGTGCATTTCCATAGCACCATACCAACAAAACAACTCCTAGATATGTCATCATTTGATGAAGAAGGCGCATACCCACAGATAAGAAAGATGTTATCTTAGGAGTTTGAGTCCCACATGGATGAACTAGAATTTGAGGTAAGTCAAGAGTGCTAATGAAGGTGTCAAAGACCAAAGGGATAAATTTTTTGGTAAACACTCAAGAACTATCGGATGAATAGGTCTATAACATGCTTAACAAGGTTTCATTCGAAATTGATGCCAAACTATTTGGGAGAAATGATAGAGTGAGATCCTGGAGGAGGAATTGGAGAAGAAAAATAAGAAGCTCATGGAGAATAGAAAATACCTAAAGCAAGATGATATGATCGGTGCTCGGTTAAGGCATAAGTGAAAGAAGAAAAATATAAGGTGCATTAAGTATCCAAGAAATTGGAGATAATTACATATGTAATTGTCCTAAAGCACACCGATCTAGCGCCACACGAGAATAAGTATGAATTAGCCTTGCAATTTCTATAGGATCTGACACACATTCTCACAATTGAGATGTAACACCTTGAACAAACTATTATATTTATCTTTTCATTACAAGTGTTGGCATGTGATTTTCTTAAATGAGGTGTGTTTCCTTGATAGATTGAAAATCATGCTTGTTATGGATAAATCATCTCTGCTCTTGGATTCAAAGTGGACTAAAATGATATGGCTTTCAGAATATATTTTCACTTCTTTTTGATAAGTTGCAATCGTATTTTGTTTAGAGTTTCAAACTTATCTCTTTTGACTAACTCCTCCTTAGATCAATTTCAGTGATCAAGGAATGTTTTAAATCTTCTTAATAGACTGAATAGTAAACTGACATTCATTGGTTAAATTACATAATGGACTGAACTTTTGTTTGTTACAAATTCTTTATTATCTTGAAAGATCGTGCCTACATTCTATTGTGTGTTATGCTCGGATCTTCTTGGATGACCTTTGTAGAAAACTTAATGGCGTTAAGGGAAACAGAAACCTGCTTAACGATTCTTGAGAAAGAGAGAATATAACATGTCCTATATCTAATAAGGTCTATCCTAATGGGATTCAAGACTCTAGGTAAATTTTCCTAACTCTTTCTACGCCACTCTACGTGGGATGACATCCTAACCTAAGTTGTTAATACTAAGTTAGTATGTAGGGAAATAACCTAAGGGATGCTAAGTTATTTCTAACCTATTGCCTAATACTATTTGGTTAAGCTATGTCCTAACCTAAGGTGGTAATCTATTTGATTAAAGGTTATATCCTAAGGTTATACTTTTAAATTAACCTAAGATCTAACCTAAAAAAATTGTATCTATCCTAAACTAATGGGGTATGAAAGGGAACCTAAGGGTCAATTAGTAAGTGGGAGCTAAGCGGCGGTTCCTAAGCTTTTAATGTGATGTGATTTTGATTTGATTTGGTATTAAGGCATGGAAGTACTGCCAGTTTGGTAGGGGCTAGTTAAATTTTAGCGGGGCTTACATGGAGGCTTCGCTAAGTATGGAATTGCATGTTGGATTGGGATTGGCATCCGCCAGTTTTAGGAGGCAGTGGCAAGGAGAGATAAGTGGGAGAATAAGGAGTTATGGCATTAATGAATCTCAATTTTTGTGTGTAAACCATCTTGGAAACTTGAGAGGCGGGTTTGTGAGAGGTTGTTTGGTTTTGCATGCATCACAAATTTTTCTCTACATGGAGCTATCTGGTTCCTTGAACCAGCAATTTGACTTCTTCTTTTTCTTGGCTATTTTTGGTTTCTCTACGCCTATTTTTTCGATCGGGGAATGTATATGAGGCATTGTGGAAAAATATTATTGTTGTTTGATCTTTCTTGGAGAAGGAGAGGTGTTGGAAACTTGGCTGGAAGTCTTCTTCAAATTGGCAGAGGCACTATCAGGCATGATAGGCTCTACCCATTAAGATTTCTTGCTTTCTTCTAAATGATTCATTAAAACAACTCTGGTCACTAGATATATATTTTTGCATGATGTGTTTGGATATTTACTTGCATGCTTTCATGAAATCTATGTGGGTTTGGAATGTGAATCCTTTGTTGTTAATGATAGTATTTGGGAACTTTCTCTGTACTAATTATTAGAGGTATTCATGTGAATTTGTATTTGAAGCTCTGTAGCTTGTATTTGAAGCTTTGTTTCTAGCATTCGAGACTAATGTTGAATGAACTGCTTGTTGCTTGTTTGGTTATGAATCTCTATTTAGTCTTGTGTTTCGTGAGCTTGAAGTGGAGCTCCGTAGTTGTTTTAAGCTTGTGTTGAAGCTTCGTGTTTTGTTATGAGATTTTTTCGGGACTTTGTGTTGGTTTTGGACTGAGTTGGAACTTGGTGTAGTTCTAAACTTTGGTTGAATCTTCGTATTCAACAATTGTACTCATATTCAGTTCTTGTGAATGTTGAACTTACTGTTGAGTTGTTGAGTTTTGTTCTGTACTTACATTCTGAACTGGAATTTTATTCTCATTTAAGGATTTGAGAATACTTGGACTCATATTAGAGCATTGGTGTTTTGGTTTTGAGCTCGTATTTAGGGCTTTGTGTTTCTTTTAGGCTCGTATTTGATCTTGTGTTTGTCTAAGCCGGTGTTAGAGCCTTGTAAATTCGAACTTATGTTCGAAGCTCATATTCGACACTATACAGGTATTCCATTATTGTGTGTTCTGGATTTATGTTGGAATCGACGTGTTTACCTATATTGTGAGTTGGGTTTGGTTGGTATTTGGTTTTGGAAAGCTTTATTCTCTTTAAATATTGTTTGTTCGATAGGGGCTTGAGAGTTTAGTTTTGATTTGAAGCCGATCTGGTAATCTCCTTCGTGCCGCTCCTTGAGTGTGATTGGTTTTTGTGCTTGTCCTTTGGATTGTACAACCTTCTTTGAACTTGACAAGGTGAGAGAAATCAAAGTTTAACCTATCCTTCTCTATTCTAAGTGAACTTGTGTCTTGCGAAAGCTTGACTATTTTGTTCTTAATATTATAAGGGGACGGGAATTATGTCTTATAATGGGTTTGGTTGGTCTTTTGATTGTTTGGAACAGTCAAATAAAGTTTGATGTTATGGGAATGATGTATTACTCTCTTTGGACCTTCTTAATTGGTTTCTTGGGTTTTATTGGAAGTTGAATTTAAAACCTAGAATATTGAATCTTGTTTAAAGTATATATATATATATATATATATTATCTCTGTTCGAGATAATTTTGTATATTTGTTCTTGTTTGGGACATGAACTACATACTTCTTGTATCGATCTGTTAAAGTCATGTAATAATAATTCAATTCTTGAGTTTGTAATTCCTTCTGCACTTGTATATCTTCTCTGTTTGTGGATTCTTATTCCTTGAGGGGATCATAGAATGAATCTCTGGGTTTTAGGAAGAGAAATGAATATGAACCATGGGGACAGTATACAGTTAGGGACTGTACTGTGTATTTCTTTATGAGATTTGAATTTGTACTTGAGCTTGGTGAATGGAAATAGGAAACCAACTTGTTAGTTTTGATTGGAAAGTTGTAGTGTGCATTCTTTGACTGTGCATTCAGTTTGTGTTCTCTTTTGGGAACTAGTTAATGAATTTATAAGTTTGAAATAGATAAGGGAATTCATTTCATAGTATAAATGAAATGAATTATGGATTGGGTCCTTTTCTATTTGAGATCCTTTTTATGTTGACTATATAAGTTCATAGACTGAACTTCTCTTTAATTGACTCTCTTATGAGATGGAAATTTCTTGTGGATTGGTTAAGAGATTTAGTTGCTAAATTATAGCTTGGATTTGTGGGTAGTCTGGTTTCAGATATTTGCATTATATCTACTAACAAATAGAAGTTAGTAAGGCTTTATGTTAGATTGTTTTAAATCTGCTTGGATTGAATTGGGACTCTTGGTTAGATGTTGCCTCTTTATTTATGGACTCCTTATATTGATATCTTGGACTGAGGTAGTGTTGTGTGTACTAAACCTGATTCTTTCCTTCAGATGAATTGTGTCTGAGGAATAGGTATGTATTGATTCTCTTCTTTGGTTTATATGGAAAGATGAAGCATACTAATATGAGCTATGTTGTAACTAACTTCTTTTGCTGCTTGGTAAAGATAAATGTGTATTTCTATTCTTATGGGTTTATGAAATAATTAAATGACAAGACTTGTTGATTTTAAATTAATTGATAGGATCAATTAAGTCTTGTGATATAATTTTGATGTTGCATATTATATTATGTTCTTTTCTTAAAAGTGAATTTAGATTCTCTTATTTGTACTTCTTTCTAGATGTTATTACTTATGATTATTTGTATGATGTATATTAATTATTTCTTTAAAGCAGAGTTATTTAATGAAACAATTAGTGGAATGCACTTTACTTTAATGCATGGTGCTTATCATGCTCATTTCATTGAACTGACCCATGCTAGCAATTTTGCAGATGGACATCGTAAGTGATAAAAAAAGACAAGAAATTTCATGTTGTATTGGCTTATTTAATTATGGATCTTATGTAAAGAGTTTCAATTCATTCTTGAGTTATATTGAAAAAGAAAAGTTGTATTCTTTATGGAATAAAGGTTTTTGTTATACAGTATGCCTAAAATGCATAGTATTGTAAATTTATAGTTTCATAATGATGAATTGAAAGTTGGAGATTTACTTGTATTTGTTGTGTAAATTATCTTGTATTTTATGAAGGAGATGGAAATCCTATCTTGATGATATTCTTCATATCTGTTATATGCTTAATTTGGATAAACTTGATAAGTTAGATAAAGGGAATTAGTTCAATTTCCCTTATTAAGATGCAGCTTGTTAAGTTGCATAAGATAACGATCTTTATCTAAACAATTCTAACATAGTAATGGAATGTGTAATGAATATGCAATAAAACTATAGAAATTGTGAAAGATAAGAAGGGTATGACAAACCCTAACACTTAATCATGTAGAGGAAGACTCTTCCTCACTCAAAGGAATGTAATCTAAAGAATGGTGATATGATCGTTAATCATTAGACTTCATTTCCTATAAAGTCTACTATAGTTGAACCTATTTGGTTGTTACACCTTCTTTGAATGGTTAAGTTACATTATAATGGAACTTATGATGTTGTTGTCCTATTTCTGGATATCTGTTTGTTAAGCCAAGTAAAACAAACATAAAAAGCAATCATAAGTTAAGGAATTTCTTTAATGACTAATTGAATCAAATATAGAAAATAACTTATGGAGTGTTGGATTAGGGTTTAGCAAGGTTGTTGTAATCTATGTAATAATCCAAATTAATAATGTATTAATAACCTCCTTGGGGTATGTACATTGTGATGAGGTAGTTTTTGTAGGATGTTGGTACACGCCAACTGCAGGATTGTACCTTTGAGAAGACAAGGGTCTTCTTGAGGATATAGCGTTACAGTTGACATGTGGCAACACCCTTCTACATTGATCATCTAGATCTTCACACAAATAAGGACTTGAATGTATTTTCTCTCTAGGTCAAGTTAGTAGCATGTTTAGGATAGGTAGTAGCTTTCAATGGCTCAGGGTACCTTGGCACATCTGGTTGACTTAGGTCAACCGAGTATGCCCATATACCCTAAGACATTGTGAGCGTCTTCCTATAATAAATTATGTTTCTAACCCGGGCTAGGGTTAAACCTTGGGCAAGTGGACTGATGGTAGTCAGTAAAGACCAATCTAGATAATAAAAGAGTGAGGTGAAGGATGTATTCCGGAATGATGAGTATGTCATCTAGGAATAGTAACATGAACAGTATGTTGAAAATATTTGGCCAAAGTATCACAAGTTGCTGGTTGCATTGTCCTATGTCACCTAGTTTAAAGCAACATGATGTCAGATGAATATGGATAACAAATATTCGAGATAGTTTCTTTAAAAAAATCACTCATAGGAGAACCAAGTATACGTAGTATACATAAAGTATTCTATACTTTAAGTTAACATGAGAGATCGGTTGGTAACCAAGTCATGGAATGAGAGATCGGTAGCATACCAATTCATTACAGGCTGCATATGATTATACATTTATGAGATATATTGGCATGGAATGTGTGTTCTAAATGATGTTTTATTTAGAACAGAGAACATTATGTTTCAAAAAAAAATCCTTGTTTCTAAAGTCTTAGTATGAATCATCCTTGTAATGTCTGGAGGATCTGACTCACATTCTCACAATGGAGAGGTGACCACTTGCTTTAGAATCTATAGAAGAGGTGCATGTGCGCCAAGAAAAAGAAAACAAGATGAATGTTGTCGAGATTGTAGCTTGATACACTAGACTTCTGGAAAAGGTAAAGGCCGTCACACAAGTCGTTGAAGCTACGTATGATAACTACACATGATAGGGATAGAGTGGCAAGTATCTTGGTTACCACCCATGAGATGGAACTCAAGGAGTTCCAAGAGAAAAATAAGGGAATAGAGTGGAGAGAGACAAGATCCTGGCCGAGGTAGAGAAGAAATTAGAAGCAATCGAGACCCTGTGAGGCTTAATCAAAATCTAGTTGAAGGAACTATACCCCCAATCACCCGCAGGATGGATGCCCTTGAAGACTTGGGAAAGTAGTTAGAGAGTATTGTTGAGACCATGAGCACAAAAGGAGAGGAGCTGATTTTTTAGGAAGTAAAGCGCCACAGGTGGGTGACCTCTTTCAGCAAGGTCAAAATGAGGTTGACACTTGGGAGAAGTTAGAGGTAGAATTAGGGAAGGATTTCCCTCTCCTCCTCCAGCAATAAACCAGTTCCCCATTCTTTCATTCTTTCTCCCCATTTCTTCATTCCCTTATTCTTTTAAACCATTGTAAGATCCCTGTCATTCTTTATTCTTTGAAGAGTGTTTCCGAGGATGGAGAATAGGCATAGTGTGGGGTGATGTTGGGCCCTAGAATATTTGGCCAAGTATAAGAAGGCACGTGGGCATATGGGACTTGGTTGAAGAATGGCGTGGGGGTTGAAGGTGCATAGGGAAAAGTTCTAGTAGGTTTTGCGAACATATTGTGCGTGCACATAAGGCAAGACAAGTTTTGGACTTAGCCATATTTGGCATCCTAGGAAGCACATGAGAAAAGTGTGACCCTTCTAGCATGTGGAGTGGATAAGGTGCCATCCTGGCAACTGTGGGATCAAAAAGGGAATATTCCATTTATGCGATGGAAGGTTCCGAATATCATCATTGCACATAGTAGAGATATCAAATCAAATGAGGCATGATCCATGGGAGGACCACTTAGACACTTGGTATTTGATCTTTACATTAGAAGGTAGGACGGTGAAGGCATGAAGGTTATATATTGAGGAGCACAAATAGTAGAAAGGGGTGAAGGATAGATACATAGAGTCATCCTGGGAGAGTGAAGGTACTAGGAAAGAGGCGAAGCTCTACGAAATACCATGGAGGATTTTATGGGTTGGGATTAGGAAAATATAGGAATCATGGCATACTTAGAGGGATGGGTCTGCATTCATCTATGTAATATGAGGGAAATAATGTAGCTCTGATGCATGACTTTGCTCTGCAACGTTTATATGGGTTTGTTATGACTTCAAGGATTGTAATGTGGTTATTAAACATGTTAATATGAATGTAAGGCTCTATTTTAAATCATATATGTGTTCATGAGTATAATCCTTATCTAATTCCTTTATGTATGAACCATTTCCATGTGATGTTGGTTATTTCCCTTCTATGTATGCATTGATGTTATAACTCATCCTAAGTTATCATAAATATGCACCGTTCTTTTCTATTCATTTCCATTTTTACATTTGTCATAAGATAATGCATTCTCACAAGACTCACATAAAGGAGAGGCTTGGTGCCTGTGTGTGCCTCGGGTGAGCACCCAGCACCCGCTGAGTGATAGGCCGGCACACATGGGATTATAATATTGGTCTAAGGGTATAAAAATTACTAAACTAAGGTTAAGTTAAAGTTTTTATCCAATATAACTTATTATGGGAGTGATTTTGTATTGTTCCTATAAATCAGCGTGTTCATTTAATAGCGTTCTTTAAAATTCTGTCTTTCTTCCTCCATCTCTTGTGTGTTACCACATGATCTTAGTCCTCTTATTCCCTCTCATAATGTGTTAAAATATACAAAAGTTAATTATGCATGTGTTTCTACTCTTGATGTTTCCAATGATCATCATAAGGATAATATGCTTGTTTCTTGTGTTCCTTCCCGTATTGAACTTGTTGATAAAAATGTGCAAAATTCTTTTCCTATTGATTATTCTTCTCATGTTCCTCTTTTTGGTTTTCCACTTACTGATACCAAAGTTTGTTTTCAACCCAACAGTGTTCCTTATGGCTACTTATAATGGAAAGATTCAACCCCTTAATGTTTATGTCATTCTTCCACAAGAAAATATTTCTCTTATGCATGTTTTAGGTGATTTGAAAAATAAGATCCTTATCCTTGATAAAGAAGGCCTATTATATTAGTAGTGATAATAACTCACTTCATGGAAATCATATTCCTATGTAGACACCTATAATTTAGCTTGAGCAATTTAAATACTTAAATTACACTTTGATTGTGCCCTTTCTCACAAATTGATGACATATCGTCAATATAACAAACTTTCTCTTATATCAATGTTAATTAGCTACATTACGCTAGTTAATTAACCCTTCTATCCAATAATGATGCCAATTAATGACATTCCATTAATTAGCTCCCCTTTCTATCTAGATTAATTAATTATTTCTAATTAATTAAGCTCCCCTTTAATTATTTAATCTCCATTTCTACCTAAACTAATTAATTAATTAGCTTCCTCTTCCATTAAATCAATAAATCATCATTTATTTGATTAAATCCCTCTCATAGTCTAAATCATGCTAATTATTCCTCTAAAAAGCTTCTATAAGCTTGCACACCTATTAATTAATCACTTTGGTTAATTAATAAAGCCCCTCAAACCCCATGGGTCATTAAATGACAAACTAAACTCTCCTAAGTTTTACTCAACCCTTTCTAAACCTCCCTTATCCACAACTAACCCAACCTCTCCATTTATCCCACATAAAGGAGAATGTAGAGATTCTTCTATCCATTGGGCTATATAAAGAGCCATCCTCCTACCTTTAAACTTACACCTTTACATTCCTAGATGAGCATAGAGCCTAAGCTATAACCATTTTATCATCTTGGAGAATTCTTCATTGGAAAGGCTAGCTGCGTTCATTTCTTGTATTCATCCATCCAAGTTTTGAATTCATATGGGGATATGTCAAATGGTCTTGTAGCCATGGATTGACAAGACTCCATTCTTGAAAACCTTGCGATTCAAACATAAAATCAAACCTTTGATTGCTAAGGATCTAAATAGGTTCATTTCATTTTGATTAGCATTCAATAGAGATAGAGAATAATGGATTAACGTGTTATTTTGAATTTTTTTCATGTTCTAATGCAAGGATGTTAGTATATTAGTCTTTCTTAAGCTCTAAGCATGATGGTGCATTGAATTTGATATAGCTTTTTTAGGACTATTAGGTGTTAGTTCTAACTATTTTTGCATTGCTAATAAATACATGAACACATTTGCACAACCAATGGACGAGTCCTTAGTCCCTTAACATTCTAGCTCAAATTTTATTGTTATTTCAAGTTTTTGGCTAACCCTTGATATACATATATGGAAAATAATGTTTGATTTCTTAGGATTTTGCTAATATTACATGTGTAGGATCTCATTTAGAGCTTTAATTCTAATGGGTTGTTGACAATTTTGAGCTAACGAGACTAAAATTTGGAGTGTTTTGAGCTTTTTGGTGTCTTTTGCTAATATTACATGTGTGAAATAATGTTAAATTTATTATGATTTTACAAAATTTGTATGTGTTGAGTCTTCTTTAGGGGTTTAATTTTGATGGTTTGTTGTCAATTTTGAGCTAACATATCAAAAATTTGACCTTTTTGAAGTTTTTATGTTAAAATGACATATTTTTGATGTCACCCAGGAAAGGGAGTACACACATCATTCTATGTGTGCAGGCATAACTCTCACTATGTTTTTTAACACATGGTGGCACAGGTACACAAATCCTAGCGCAGGCACCCAAAACCATGCACAGACACCTTAAACCAAGTACACACACCCAAACCATTGTGCACACACCTTTAAAACTATCATTTTTTTAGCAGAGGTGCACAGGCACACAAATCCTAGCACAAAAATCATTGGCAATCTTCTGAGGCCATACTTGTTGTTCCCGAACTCAAAATGACTGTCTTTATTGCGTTGGAAAGGTATTGAAGAGAACTACACAATGGAAACATAAATTTGGGGTTTTGAGTTACCAAAAATTTAAGGTTTTCATTTTTAGTAAGCTACTCATTTCTAACATGTCTAAATGCTTTGCAAAATTTGGTCTTTGATGTTCTAACACCTTGCAGGGTTTATTTGAGACTAATTTCTATTTTGCATAGTATATTTGAAGATACTTTATGCTAATTTTTCTTGATTAAAGTTAATGAATGTTGCATTTTTGTTTAGGAGGCTAGGATCATGTATGCTCTTCCCTCGCACCTTTTAGGTGATCTTGGGAATCAGAAACGATTCTACACCTTGTCTATTATTTAGAAAACATCTCATTTAACTTAATGTTTGTTCTTAAAAGGATGAATGTCAAAGTTGGTTAAAATGAACAAATATTGCATTTGAATGAAGTGTTTTCCATTTTTGATTTCATAGTTGGATTCTACATCGCGTATGCTCTTCTCTTGCGTCCTAGGATGATCTTGAGAATCAAAAATGATGTTTTATCTTATTTTGTTTTTTTAGAAAATTACTAATCCATTATGCAGGACCAAAAATGCTTTTCAAGAAAATTACTAATCATTTATCACATATTCATAAGTCTCTACCACATTCCATTCCCCCTCATAAGCAAGATCCATTATACTTATCAAATTCTACTAGGCCTCATGATATTTTACACACTTTGATTGATGACAAGTTGATTAGGCTACCTTCTAATGAGCATCATCCTTCTCATCCATTATGAAGAAATCATAATTGTTCATTATGTATTATCCATAGAATCAATAGTCATAGAGATAATGAGTTTTATGCACTCCATGATAGGCTTCAATATCTTGAGGAAAATGGAATCATTGATTTTCACACATGACATGCTAATAGATCACATTATCCAGTGTCATGATGTGGCACACCAAATATGTTATTTTGAATACCTCGATTATCATAAGGTTATTTTCTCTCTTTTCCCTCGGTTTTAACTACACATGAGAAGCTTACCCCACTTATCATACAATCTATACCTAAGTGAGTTCGAAGGAGCAACAATCATAATTATATTATTCACATCATCTTAGTGTTGCTACAATCACTTTAGGATTTTTAATTAATACATAAATACTTAATACTATAGTACTTGAGTTGGTTGTGCATAGTCATCACCTTATTTCTAGCTAGATGTTATATGTTCTTTCGTACTACATGATTTCACACATATTTTCTAGCTATATGCCATTATTTCCCTCACTTCATGAGGTTTATTCTTCCTTTCTTCTCTTTACCATCGTTATTACTTTTACTACATGACCTCTTTATCCAATCATTTTACATGCATGCCTATTATCAATCTACTATCTATTTTACTATCATCACGATATGATATCACCACATATATTCTATTCTATTCTATACTACATTCTACGTTATCAACATATATACACTACCTTACAACCTCAATATCTATAGTAACACCATTTCAACAAACATATTTTCTCATATTAACATAATTCATCCAACCACTAATTCAACAATAAAAATACATACCAAAAATGATCTCATCGCATATACATCTCTAGAAATATTTATACTACAACATATATCAAATATCTTCCTCACTACTATTAGAGGCTATAATCAAAGCTCTCTAACTCGATGCCTTACCACTCGATCTCTGCTTCTTTTCTCAAGACCTTTGATCCTCTAACGAGTTTGTGGTGAAGTTTCATCAACCACCACATTTTCATATCATCCATGGAGCTCCACGTACCTCTCAAACATGTTATAAGATAGGAAACCTCCTCTAACTACCTCCCTCACCCATGCTAGCTCTATCACATATCATACCACTCTAATTGTAACTTGTATATGTAGACATTTCCACTATCATAGGATAAAAAAATATGTATCCTCCCGTGAAATGTGTTCTACTCTATCCAACATCCCTCCACCCATGAGAACATCTAGGGGAACACCGTGATCCAACATGAGTATCAATGTGTCTATAATCAACCTATAATAATCATCGCCTGAGACACATGACATGTATTAGTATATACTTCTCATAAAAATGAAAACTTTTGTATCAACAATAAACAATAAATTCACTTATACTTACGTCGTACTACTATTATCAATGTTGCATCCTCCTCGAGGGAATGTTCCTACCCTCCTAGTGCCTCTCCTCACACTACATCACCCCTAGTATATATCATACTACATCTATTACTACTTTAATAATAGTAACCAATGGTGCACTACCCACCACTACATTTAATATGGGGTACAAATTGCATCATCTACTCGCATAGGAACTATCTCCACATCCACCTCCCCTGTACCTAGTGGCTATAATAGGTATCCCATAGGCCTTATCCTAACACATGTTTTCCTTATAGCATGAATCTATTAATGCCATATATAAGGTTCTAGAGGCACATATTATGTTATAAAAAACTATCACGATACACACTCGTGATAGAAGATCTCAACAACCCCTAGCAATTTATCCTACATCCACATACTTAATAAAACATATCATAACTCAACTTAATTCTTCACCCATCCTCCATAGTCCTTGTAAGGTATCCAAATCATGACACCGGACCACATCCTATCAAAAATATACCTATATGTCATGATATCAAAACCACAACCCCTTGACCCAAACCGTCTGAGTTATGAATATCTCATTTTGTGCCCAAACCACTTGTGGACCACTCAATGGCCTTACTATAGTTATATGCTCATAGGCCTATACATGTTATAGTGTAGTAGCATTAATACCTCCACCATGACCAACATGCATGAATATATATAATTCCCTATACAAGTGATCTAATACATAGCGGATCCAAACATATCGGGTCTCATTTTTCTCAATGCTCATACAAATCTCGTGTATCTGATATGATATGGATACACCTCCTCCATCAAGAGAAATACACAAATCCAATACGACTACAATAATATTTTGTAACCATGTAACACTTGATCTCATTATGCCATCCATAATAATAAATGACTCTTCCTATATCTCGAGACTCTATAAATTATTATCTCGTTGTTCTCTATAATCATCATGTTATTGAACCCCGGTCATTGGTATTATCATTGATGTAAAGTGGAATTGATGGTAAAGGTGTGAGTGGTGAAGTAAGGTTCACTCAAGGGCATGACGGTTGATTGGTAGTGTCTTACTCAATGATGGTTGGAGCTCACAAAGAGGATTCAAGCTGATTCCAGGATGGTTTTAGGGTGCACAGGATTTTCCAGTGAGGTTGGTGCCCACTGGATGTGATGCAGCTTAGAATTCACCAATACTATCCTGTGCATCGCTGAACATCACTCGGCCTATACCGAGTGCTCACCCGAAGCACGCAAATGTACCAGGACCCTCCTTAGGTTTGTTGTTACAAGATGTTAGCATGATGAAGACTTAAGTCATCGGATCAATGGCTAATACATCCTTCTACAAAGGCATATTCAGATCTAGATCTAGAAAATAATAGAATTAAAAGATAACCATGATGAAATCAAGCATGTAATACTGAACTATAAACATGATAACACCTTGATTCAGTCCATAATCTCCATTATATTAATTATAGTAAATATACATAAGCTTACTTATAATAACAGTAGTATACGCTCATGCACGTATCAGATCTAGTAACATAATCTCACTATAACCTAGTTCTCACATGTATATGCTCTCCCTCTTTGCTACACAATTCAATACATATTTATATGGGTGGGGACTTTCCCTTCACCACTTATCTAAACCCAAAATAGGTTTCATGCTATTATTAACCATGCACCGTTACAAAAATAGCCACACAAGCAAGTGCACTAACAATAGACTACTTTTAGTTAATCGACAATGGTAGATTTATTCCCGATGTATGTGTCCATGTGTAGTGCTTTGTAGTTGATCCTCCAAAATAGCCAATGCATTTCACGTAATTCTTTGACTAGTTTGTGTGCTCTGCACGCTATATCCAAAAATAGATCCTCATCGTAAAAATGGCTAAGTCCCGAACTTGTTTCTATTCTTCACGTGTAATCCTTTCCAATACTTCCATGCCTTTGAATGCACTCTAATTTCCCATGTGAACCTTCTATATTTTCTTTACTAAGTTCCAGATTCTGACTGATCAACATTACCCCACACTAGTTACATTTCCACCCCAACAATGGTTGTCTCAAAAATGAATCAAAGAATATGAATAGAAGAATAGAAAGAATTTTTATGAATAAAAGAATGTCTTTACCTGCAACAGTATCTTCTACTTCAACTTGAATAATCAATTCAAGATATTCTTCTTTTATTTCTGCCTCTAAGTTTTGTTAGTCATTGAGTGTGGCCTCTACCTTCTCTAGAATATCCACTATAATTGACTCTAATTCATCCCTTGCAATCTCTCCCTTCTCATTCTATAAGACCAACACAATGTTGGACATGCCAGTCATTCTCCCTTCCAACAAGTCCATCTTTTGAGTGATGAGTTTCCCAAGCTCATCTAGCCTTTCCTTGTGTGGTTCCTGAGTTTTGTAAGGGCCTCGCACTTTTGCTTAATAGGTTATAATCATTTTGTGTGGCCCAATGTCTCATCCTCCATGGCCTTCAAGATCTCATTGTCTTCCAAAATGGTTTTGTTCCTTATAACAGCTTTTCTAGCGTTGTACAAAATATTCAAAGCACTGATCTACCTTATTTAGCTTCTCTTAAAGCTCAAGTAACCCTTCATATGATGTAATCTTTGGTATCACTGAATCCTTTTCCTGCTCTTCTTCCTGTGTTGGATCATTTGGTTCTGACATACATAGAGGTTCATCTTCAAGCACTAAGTCCACCAATGTACTTACATAATGTATTGTCGAAGGAAACGTCTTGGGTACCTTTGGTTCTAAGTGTGTCTTAGCCTTCATGATATTGTCCCCAATCTCCTCTGCCATGCTGATAAAAACAATGTTCTTCTTCTATTTCAAATCTCTTTCCTATTTTAGGCGTGCTATTTCCTCATCCTTAGTCTTGATCTCCTCCCTCAGTACCCTAATTGTTACTGACTTTATTCATATTCATGCGTGTGACTTATGTCAATACTTTCACCAAATTATTACTTATTTTCTCATCTAACATAATAGTAGGCTTTAGCGTTATGTGTTTGACCTAAGGCATATTTTTCAACCTCTTTGATACGTATGAATCCTTACACACATCAAAGTCTAGTTCATCCATGTTCTGTGCATTGACCATGACAAATGCTTCCTTGTGCACATTGTTACCATATCTTCATCCATTAACTCTCACGCCATACAACTCATTTTGTGTCATTGTGCTTTGGAAACAGGACATACAATTTTACCTATGTCCTCAGCATAGCCCATGGCTAGTGGAATATACTCCCCACTTGTTCTTATTGATCTAGGTTTCTTAGGAACTTGGGCTTCAAGATTTGGAACTTGTGTTGTTATGTCCTGAACAATCTCGGTTGTTTTATCTGCTCCCTTTTTCTCCCTCTTCTCCATCCTTCATTTCTTCATCTTTTTGTTCTTCCACATTCTCTAGAGGTGTAGGATAATTGGGCATGCTTTCCTTAGACTCTTCCACTTCCTCATTCAGCTTCAATTTCCTTCTTCTCTTAGTTGTCTCCTTCTATGGAGAGAGTCGAGGTGATCTACACATCATTTACAGAGTAATACCTTGGGTCCTTGTTCTCTTGAATACTCTCTTGAAATGGCACTCTCCTTGACTGCATCCAAGTCCTCATCATCTCCTTCTTGTGGCTAAGGTGGTGTAGTTATGTGCTCAGCTTCTTCCTTATTTGGAGGTTGTCTTCTGCCTCTGTGCTCCAAACCACCACTATCCTCATGCTCTTCTTATTCATCATCTAATTGAATTTTTGGTGGGCTTAGGTGTTGGAACATTTTCCATTGTTTGCTTACCTTTTGGTGACCCTGGGAGCATGAAATCATTCTCCACATACTTAGTGTTCTCTAGCTTTGGTTTGAGTTACAGGTACACAAGCACTGTTGTGGTGTCCGCAACTTCCAAGCTTAAATGCTTCATGTTTATAATATCTGAAATAAGCCTTTCAATGTAGGCATTCCGTCCTAGATATACATATTTCTTTCTCAGAGTGTGGTAGTCACAATCTACCTTGTCTGCATTGAAGGTTAGGTGGTGCGCATCTGAAAACCGGTGAACTGATGCCTAGAAATATCTTGCTATGAAGGCATACGGTAGTTTTCACCATGGGCTCCAAGCCCCGTCCTTCATCACAAATCGTGTGATGAAAAATGTAGATAGACTAAATTGAATCGCCTTACCCACCACCGAAGGCAAATCCTTGGGTATGTGCCGTTCTTATTCAAATACCAAGCGGATTCTATCATACCACATCTCTACCCTCTACTTGAATGGTCCACTCATTGATCCATCACACAAGTACTTTCCAAATCTTTCCGCATGTGACTTGTGTTCTGTGGGGTATTCCCAAATCTTCTCTTTTGGCCCATCAGGTACCCCAATCGCCATAAATATTAAAGAGAATAGTACAAAGCACCAAAACTTATTCTCACACTTATCATGTGCTTCTTTAATGATTGTATTTGCCATGTGATCTACAATATTGTAGACCACTCCTTGAGACATTTTCTTTACGATGTGTAACCACAATGTGTTTACTCGTAACCACCTTCCTTGATCATTCAACTTTGTTACAAGATGTGCGATGCCTACACTCTACTGGGTAATTTTTTAATTTGTCAATGTCCATACCATGCAGACCTTTAGTATACCCCAACTCTTTCCTTGTCTCCATGGTTACACCTTATCAGCTAAATCACTATCCAGATCCAACCCCGAGGCCCCGAGTCCTGTCACTGTTGAAATCAAAGCAGCTTTGATTCTTACCCTCCATCAAACGAAGTATAAGAAGTCCTCATGGACTCTTCTCATCAACCACCAATAAAATGGTTCATACTTTCCAAGATATGGCAGCTCATATAGCTGGTAGATTCCATTCACTTCAAAGAACTTCTCACCGCATCATCGTATACCGACATATCCTCTACCGTGTGCTTCTTCATTTTTGTGCTCAAAGAACTCATCAATCTACTTCTTATTATCTAATGTTTGATGGTTGTAATCGTTGATTTTACATTGGCAGATATAGGAATCACATTCTTATCCCATTATCATGCCCTCTGATATCTTGTATTTCTAAGAAATTACTCTCGAGCTATTTCTTCTTCCACTTCAACCTTCTTCTTCCCTCTATCTCCTATTGTGGGTGATTTATTCGGTGCCATTTGAAAAATATCTCTTTTCTTCCTCTATAATCAAGCAAGTCAAAACCCTAGTTTAAATATTCATTCCTAGTGGAAATCATGTGTCCTAGCTCATTTGTAACGCAGCATCTCGCTGCACTTAAACCCTTCACCTATGGGAATGCAAGATTATCCTACACACAACCCTTCTCTCCATGTCTAGTTTCACACTCTTCGCACCTCAACACAATTACTCGGCTCATTTGCACTTAACCCTTTTCAAATTCTCTCAATTGCAATGGTAAAAATGAACTCGAATCCCATCCTTATATATAATTTTATAAATTAAGTGAATTTATTGTTCCTCCACCTACCAATAATCCTCTCATTAATTTACCATTTTCATTATTTTAATGTGATACATCTTCACGCCCAAGCTATGACCTTCTAGCACACCCTTCTACCTTTTAGATACAAACTTCTCTTCAGCGTGCTTCCATACACCTAAGTACCTCATCAATTCACCTTCCACTAGTAGTCTTCTCGACCTCTACTTACCTCACGTTATAATTGTTTCTTCATTCATCTCTATCTATGGTCCCTCGTGTCCGAAGAAATCTCTGTTGGTTTTTAATTCTCCAACCTGAAATAGCACCCATAGATAGTTCCTTTTATGTGGATTTATTTTCAACAATCATGTGCCTGGATATCAACAACCTACCCCACACTAATGGTATGTGTAGTCCTCTATGCATAAACATTCTTCAAATAGTAATTATCTTCTAGCGCATAAATGTGCTTATTATACAAGCACACCAACTAAATTGACAAAGCATAGCGACAAAGAAATAAACACATTAAGTAAATCAGAGAATTGAAAACCTAATCTAAATGGCAACACTACCTTATTACAAACACCAAGAAGACTTATTTATAGTAGGGCTTCATCCTACTCTTGTTGAAGTAACTGTAACCGTATTCCATCAAGTGCATTTAATTGAAAAGAACTTGTTTCAAGTATGTGAGTAATAATATATGGCCCCAACTAATGTACCTTGAGTTTTCCTAGATGGCGCAAAAACTTAGAATCATAAAGGAGCACCATCTATCCTATCTCCAATTTTTTTCCCGATGTGCTGTCATGCCATGCTTTCTACCTGGCCTTCTCTTGTTTTTACTCCAACATGTTATAGCTCGTAGCTCATCCAGATTGATTAACTTTTCAATTTGTTCTTCTAATTCTTTCTCATTAGCAAGACCTACATCACATGAAATATGCAAAGAAGGTAGCATAACTTCCATAGGAAAAACTGCTTCTACACAAAACATTAACTGAAATGGTGTGGCTTTGTTCAAACTTTTGTATGTTGTCTGATTGCCCAAAGTACTACAAATACTTTATCATCCCAATCCTTTCTTCCAACATCACAAATTATTATCAATGTCTGGCTCAAAATTTTATTGAAAGTCTCAAGAGTCCCATTTTCCCGAGGATGATAGAGTGTAATCTTATGGTGTGCAATCATGAATTCATCTAATAAAATTCTTGATTGTCTCATTAAGAAAATGTGTGCCCCAGTCACTGGTCAAACTTAAAGGACATACATACCTTGTAATAATATTTTCTCAAAGAAACCTGGTTATTCTAGCCAATGCTATATAATCCTTTGTAGGTGTTACTTCTACCCACCTTGTCAGATAGTCTATGCAAGTTATGATGTAGCGTGATTCGGTTCTACACGCATAACTGGTGAAATAGGACCCACAAAATCTATAGCCCATTTCTTAAATGGTTCTACGTACTAGTAATGGGTCTTAGAGGCATTTCATCTTGTTGACTGGTTTCCCAAGATGTTGAAAATGATCACATGCCTTACAAAATTCCTTATAATCTTTATAAAGGGTCTCCTACCATAATCCAAAGCCAAGTAGAATCTTGCGTGTGGTAGTGGCCACTTGCAATACCTCCATGAGCTTCTTCCATAATATATGTCCTCTCATGTTCCAATACACAATGGCACAATACTTCATCCCGCCCTAATTTGTACATGTCACCTCTAATTAACATATAGGGGGTTACACATATAGCAAGTTGTTTCTTCTCCAAGGATTTCATTCCTTCTGGTGTCATACCTATTTGTAGAAAGACAACAATGTCCTCTAGTTTTGATGGTGCTCATTGTAACCTATATAATTGTGCATCTAGAATGGTATCTTCAATTTCTTGTGCTTCTTCTCCTAACTATATTCTGGATAGATGGTCTAGTCCAGAATTACTTTTTCCTAGTTTTACCACAATTGTGAAATCAAATTCCTGAAATAAGAGTACCCATCTACATATGTTCCCTTTTATAATTGTCTTGTTTACCAAATACTTTAATGCCATGTGATCTGTATAAAATATGAATGGTGTAGCTAGTAGGTACTGTCGGAATTTATGTAGCATATAGATCATTGAAAAATCTTTGTGCTCTATAGTTGTGTAATTATGTTCTGCAGGAGTCAGCTTTCTACTACCAAAATAGATAAGATGATCTACAATACCTTCTCCAGGTTGAGCCAACACCACACCAATGGTCATCCCAAATGCTTCAACATGTACATGAAATGGTTAGTCCCATGAAGGAAAATGTAGAATAGGCACGGTAGTAAGTTTTTCCTTTAATGTCTCGAATGTGCACATTTGTTGCGCTTCTCCCCAAGAGAACGTGCCTTTCCATTTCAAGAACTCCTCCAATGGTGTGGTAACTTTGGCTTATCCTTTGATAAAATTTATGTAATATCTTGTATGACCCAAAAATCTACATGCCTCACTTTAAATGGTAGGCTCTCTTAGGCCTAAAATTACTGCAACCTTGGTTGGATCAACCAACAAACCTTCTTTGCATATTATGTGTCCTAACAGCATTCCAAACAGCATAGCAAATATGCACTTCTTGATGTTCAAAGAGATACTCAATTGTCTACATCTTTCAAACATTAAGCATATATTGTCATAATGATCCTTAACTAATCCATACACCGTCCAATCATCTAAATAGACCTATAAGAAGTTGTGAATAAATTCCTTGAATGCTTGAACAACTATGCGTGAAAATACAACAGGCACATTTTTTAGACCAAAAGGCATCACAATATAGGTGAAGCTACCCCATTCAGTAGTAAACGTAGTCTTTTCTTGATCCTCCTAGGAAATCCGAACTCTGGTGATACCCAGAGAACCCATCTGTAAACGAATAGATTTCATGCCCTGCAACGCCTTCTAGTATTTCCTCGAAATAGCGTAGGAAAGGGATTAGTCACACATACATTCAACTCCTTATAGTCCACGTAGATCTTAATCCATCCATCCTTCTTGATATTGATCATCATTGGACTAACCCATCCTGACTCATCAAGGGACTTGATAATCCTATACTTCAACATTTTTCAATCTCTTCTTTGACCTTTTCACACAAGTTGGGGTTCATCCTGTAGGGTCTCTTTCTAATCGGGCATGCTCCATCTTTAAGATTTATTTTCATCTCCCCTAATGATTCATGCATTCCTTTAACTTCATGGTACCCCTAGGAATAAGTCCGATAATCCCTTAGTAACTCTATGATTTTTTCCACCTCGATTCGACCAATAGTCTTTAGTTATGGCTTCCTTTGGCTCAAAGATCGATCCAATATTCACCTTCTTTATCGTCATAGGTTCATGATAGGTGTGTGTGGTCTTATCTGTACTATCCAATACCTCACGCGTACTTGTTGAATGGTTTACATCCAAATTTTCTACTCTTCCTCATCCACTAAGTAGACTATTTTTCCTTTTTCTTTCTCAATGAAAGCATGTTGAAGTAGTGTAGAATTAGCCTCTATTTCCTCAACAAGATGCACTCCTAAGTTTAGTTCATCCAATAACTCCTAAAGCATTTATTCATCCTTGCACTATCTCCTATAGTTAAGAACTTTATGACTTTTAATTTGTCTTCCACCAAAGGATTTGTAGAGAAGAATTCAAATGCCTGGGCCATTCCTGCAATTAAATCCTGCCAATTTCAAGTCTCTCTATGGAGTTTTGCATATACATACCAAGCACACATGCATCCTTATAAAGTGAAATAAAACTTTTGCACGCATAGTGAAGGTGGTAAGGATTCATGCCCTTTTGTCTAGAGTCTCTCACACTTCTTAACATGGTGTTGAATAGGTTGATTACCATGATAAGTGCATATTTGAGTAGGTATATTTCTCCTAAAGAACCTAGTAGCAACAGTAATCCTAATTTTATTCCATCCTACAAGATTATCCAAAGTGTGTTGATGTCCCATGTAGTCTATATGCTAGCATATTTCTTCTTTTTAGTAGGTATGTCCACTATTCTTCCATGGCGCACAAGAATACCATAGGATCTCCTTCTTTGATATGACAAGGTACCGAGTCATTACCTATCCTCCCGACATACCATGGTTTGTTGCCTCTATGAAATATTCTCTTTACTTTGTGCCCTACCAACTCATAAGTTATATGATCCCAATTATCACAAGTAACACTTTTAGTGTCGCTAATGGACTTTACATCCTCCCACTTAATTATTCCTTCTTTAGTTGGATCAAGCATCTCTGGATCCCGATGATGGCATGTACATAAATCCTATTCATATCTTCTTCACTCAAGGGCTCAACATAGGGTGTAGATTTACCATTTGTTAAAGGGATAATAACTCTCTCCTCCTTGTTTTTAGAACTAATATAACCCTTTTTGAACCGAAGATCAGCATTATTTGCATAGCACTAAGGATACCCCAATATAGTTGGGAAGCTATCTGACTCTGCCAGTGCTAAAACCTCAAAGTCTCCAATGAACTTGGCTCCTTATATGGTAATGGATGCATCTTTCAAAACTTTGATGGGAGTGGCCTTAGTTCAATTAGCCATGAACAATACATTAGAGGATGACTGCAATGGGGTCTTCCCATTTGTACTTATGCATCTAAACTAATAACATTGACTTTCATGCTTGTATCAATCAATATATTACTCAATAGCCACCCATCCACAATAGAATTCATAGTTATTTCCTTTTCATAATCTAGGCTATGAGGGGAAATATTTGCATGCAAGATCTATCGTCCAGTCTCAATACTTGCACGTGGAGTGTTTCCCTTTAACCAATTCCTTAACAATGGAATGATATTTTCCTGGCGCAACATTTTACACACTTCTCTCAAGTCATCCATATCAGTTTGGACCATCTATGATTCTTTATTTTGCTCCATCTTCCATGATTGCTCTTTTAAGTACTCGTATCTCACCTATGTGCATGTATACTTTACATAATGCTAAATCAAATGAAGCAAAAACTACCACCTAAAATAGTTCTATAATTTAGCTAAAAAAATCATAAACACCATCAAGATAGAGAACTAAGAAAGATCTAAACTAACATTATAACTTTGAAAACATGAGATCAAAACTATGCATGTTATTTTAACATCTCTACTCTCCTATATTACCAACAAGAATGAATTGACCTATTTAGCTCCAATGGCAATAAAAATATTCTTTGTTTGATCCTTAAAGAATGCAAGAATAGGAAGCTTTAGCTCTTAACAATGGTCACCTCTCAAGAAAACAAAAGGCAAGCTCTTAGTCTCTTTGTTATATGCTTTGCATTTTCTCTCTTAAGAAGTTTAGGTGTAGGTGTAAAGGTAGAAGGAGGGCTCCTTATATAGCCCAATGGATAAAGGAAACACTTCATCCCTTTGCATGTGGAATAAACGTAAAACATGATTAGGAATGGAGAAGGTTGCTTTATTAAAGGTAACCTTACTTTAGAAGGGTTTAATTTATAATTAGCAAGTCATGGGAGTTGGGGCTATTTTAATTAATCAAAGGTGATTAACTAATAGGTAGATGTAAACTTATAGAAGCTAATTAGAGGAATATTACTACGATTTAGGCTATTAGAAGGGGATTAAATCAAATAACTATTGATTTATTGGTTAAATGGAAGGGAAAGCTAATTAATTAGTAATAATTAATTAGTCTAGGTAGAAGGGGTGATTTATTAATGGAAGGTCATTAATTAGGGTATTTGTTGGATAGGAAACTTAATTAATTAGCTTAGTGTCATTAATTAATGATGGTATGAGGGAAAATGAATGCCTTTGATGATATGTCATCGATTTGTGAGAAAGAGGATAATTAACGCAATTTAATTATTTAAATTACTTGGGTGTAATTATGGGTGTATACATCACCCTTAAGATTCCCGAGAACTTCCATAGCTTCTTGATAAACCTTCTTCGATGGGCAAGATCTGGATACCGTGCATGTAGAACCTCCTCCTTAGTGATGTTAGGCTTCTATTGAAATGATTCTCTGGCATGTGCCACCTTAGCGCAGTCATGATCTTCACTTGTAATGCCTCGGACTCGCTTCCAACTTAGGCATCCACTAATTTTCAATAGCGCGTTGTATCCTAACCATCCATGTGCCTTTTTCTTGTTTATGTTGCTTACTAAGATGCTCATACAAGTCCAGAACTCCTCATGGCTATGGTTCTTTCCACAAAAATAACATGTAATATTCTCGAGGACATTCGCGTCAGTAGTAGTCGGGATATCCACATGTATAACATGTTCCATAAGGGAACTCACTTATTCCACCACCACGGCCTCATCCTCCAAATCCACCATGGTATCCTTGACCTCTACCACGACCGCCTTCAAAATACCCTTCATTCTCGATCATAGCGTGCCTGATTATGATCCCATCCTGATGCTTGTTCTTTCCCTTAGATTTATCTGAAACTCTTGTCTATCATACACCAATATCTATAGCATCATGGATCTAACCAATCAGCTGGCAGTCTTCCATGTCATGAGTCATGGACCTACAAATTTTACAATAGCTTGAAATGTTCTTCCTTATCACACGTTGTAATAATGGGTAGTGGCTAGCATCATGGTTTAAATGGCATATCTCACAATCCAAAAGCAATGAGTGTATTGATATGTGAGGGAAAATATCCTTTGTGTGGCCTTCTACTTCATAATTTGTGCACCAAATCCCTGTGTGCGTCTCATGTGCTGAGTTTGTTGATATTTTCTCCAATTATTTTTCCATAGCTATGATCTATGCTTCTAAAAATGGGCTCACCCTAGTATCTATACTTCCAACTACCTCAGCGCATAAGGCTACTTTAAGTGCTTCGCATGGATCAGTGTATGTCTTATGTGATAATTCTCTCCTAAAAGGGGTAATCAAACCCCCAAGGAACCATTTTGCATGTTGGCTTGCATGTATGTCATAAGAAAGCTTAGATAGTAGTGTTTTGAAATGGGCGTCATACTCTCTAACACTTTTAGTAGTGTGTTGCTTAATATCCTTAAGTGCACTTATACTCTTCTGCTCAAACTCAGGGATGTGAAACTCTTTAAGGAATGCATCTTTTAAAGTTGCTTAATATCCTTATATGCGTGCCCTTATAATGTAGTAGTAAATTCACTTGCCCTACGCTCGAAGTCATGATTCTTTTTACGCACCACAAAGATTTCACACATATGTACATGTTCAGTAGTGTCTTCTATGCCCCTATACTCTAGAAGATGAAGAGACATCTCCATGTAAATATTCAGGGTTGGTGCGGACCTTGCCCACCTGATCTAGAACCTCATGTGTTTCCTCTACCTCTAGAACCACCAGATCCACTGGAACTAGAGCTACCTATGCCTCTTGATCTCAAACTTGTAGCTACAGTCAAACCAGAAGATGTACTTACTTATGTCCCAATAGTAGAATTGAACTCGCGTACACTCGATAGTCCGTGAAGTGTTATTATTCCTAGAATTTATTCCAAAAATTGGCACACCTGTATTATGTGCTGATGATACACCCAAAAAGGTACTCCCATATAACAAAAATTTGTTTGTGCTACCATCGATGTGCCTCTTATAAGACTCGCTCCTACTCTCCCACTGCTTGAATTAGCTTTTTGACTTTTTTTTGTACTAGATGTTGGAAAACCAAGTGCAAGGGAAAGGTTTCTAGGTGGATTCGATGCATGCCCATGGCTCAAGTCGTCTCTACTTGACATGCCTCTATGTGAATTCAAGGTGGGATCCATGTCATGGATTCCTAGATGGGGAGGTCCTAATGCTCTGGATCCACATCTCCTTCATGAGCCCCAAATCCTTCATGAGCCATCTCTTTTCTCAACGACATCCACTCTGCAATGTCTCGTTGCTTCTCTACCTCCCTCTCACATGCCTCATTATACTTAAGCCACCTTTCCTCTCTCTAAATTTTTTCCACTATGTCTTCCATCCTTCACAAAACTGCTCCTACCCCGCACTTGGTGGGGTTTAGTTAGCCATCGTTTAATCTCCAAATTCAAAGTTAACATTAGGATCTTGATCGCCAATGGAATGCCTTCCGTAAGTTCCCCTTGGATATCTTAAAAATTGGAATTCACTAATACAAGCCTAGGTGCACTGGCACATCACTCAGCCTAGACTGAGCACTCACCTAAAGCGCGCAAAGGTACCAGGACCCTCCTTAGGGTTGTTGTTACAGGATGTTAGTATGATGAAGACTTGAGTCGGCTTAGATCTATGGCTAATATATCCTTCTATAGTGCATATTCGATCTAAATTTAGAAAATAATAGAATTAAAAGATAACCATGATGAAATCAAGCATGCAATACTAAACTGTAAACATGATAAAACCTTGATTCAGTCCATAATCTCCATTATATTAATCTGCAGTAAATACACATAAGCTTCCTTCTAATAACAAAGAGTATATGCTCATGTGCGTATCAGATCTGGCAGCATAATCTCACTATAACCTAGTTCTCACATGTATATGCTCTCCCTCTTTGCTACCCAATTCAATACATATTTATATGAGTGGGGACTTTCCCTTCACCACTTATCTAAACCCAAAATAGGTCACATGTTATTATTAGCCATGCACCATTACAAAAATAGCCACACATGTAAGTGCACTAACAATATACTACTTTTAGTTAACTGACAATAGTAGATCTATTCCCGGCCTATGTCCATGTAAAGCACTTCATAGTTGATCCTCCTAAAATAGCCAATATGTGTCATTCAATTCTTTGACCGGTTTGTGTGCTCCGCACGCTATATCCAAAAATAGATCCTCATCGTAAAAATGGATAATTCTAGAACTTGTTTCTGTTCTTTGAACTCGATCCTTTCCGGTACTTCCATGCCTTTGAATGTGCTCTGATTTCCCACACGAACCTTCTATATTTTCTTCGCTAAGTGCAGAGTCGACTAATCAAAAAGATGCATGGATATGGTTGGTATGCTTGGCTTATATTTCTTGTAAGTCATAAATGATGTTTATATCATATTCAAGAGCCCTTGGAGTGATAATCATGTCAAGTGTTGGGAGTCACAATTGAAACAAGCTCATTTAATCCTAGTTCTAGAGCCTAATGAGGTGTAAGAGATCAATGAAGGTAATGATAATCATAGGTAATCATTTTATAATCATATTGACACTCCCTAGGGAATGTATGATAATCTTTAGGGCTCACTTTATCTTTTGGAGGAAAAATTCAAGTTTTCACCAAAATTGGCTTTTAGAACTAACAAAGAAGTCATGATAAAATGAGATTGGTATGAATATTATATGATCATTTATGAGAAACTAATATATGGATCATATGTTTGGATGTTTTTTAATTCTCCATGTCATTTTCATCAAGTTTTGAAGAAGATTGTGCAAGTTATTCAAGTTTTACCAAAACCGGTTTTTTGAAAAAGGAAAATTGAGCACCTTGTCTTCTTATCACTCAAAAAAATTATCAAGCCTGTTTTAGATAAATTATTAAAGTAAATTTTTAATAATACTCCAAGACTAAAAAAAATTTTAAAAAATTAGGGAAATTGGATAAGCAACAAATAAGTTCTATCCATTTTACTAACAATGTTTTTCTCTCTCCGGTCTCACTTTTGAAGCAAAGGGGAATAATATGACTTCTTTGGCCTCCAAATCGATTTGGAATGTCATGAAAATGCCTTATAAGTGTATAATACTTCATCTAAGTTAAAATGATAGTTCTTATGTTCTTTTTGGCTGACTATACCATATAGAGTGTTCTCATTCCTTGCAAAACTTATGCATGTTGTTTGATATGAAGATCTTCATGTGGAAAACTATGACATGGTTGGTAATTTAATTTATTCACCTATTGTCTATTTAGATGTTTATATTATCCATGGTTATAAGTGAACTAGGTATGTCTATCTCAATCATAACTTCGAAAGAGTGGGTCCTAACAAGTAATAGCCCTTGATCTAGGTGAACATGTTGATATAAATTACTTGTTTCCAAGAGTCAGTATGCAAATGAACAGGGTACATGAGTCCAAATCAACACATAAACCATGTTATTGATCATATAGATCCTTGTGATGGATAATATTTAAAAGAAAAATTTAATTAGCTTATGACATTCACAATAAACTGTATCTTTGAGCATGAAAAACTAGATCTTCCTCCTCTAATCCAGTCAAGAGAAGATTAAGCATGTTGAACACTCTATTAGTGAAGGATGAAAGCAATATAAAGTTGGGTGAGTGAGGGTATGTGAGAAATAAGTCTCAAACTCAAAACTATATTGTTGTGGTTTAAGCACAAGAGTACACAGTCCTGCAAATGAACAAGTTTCATGTCTATACTCCTTCAAGTGATGGTTGCACACAATATGAAAAGATGATGTAGGAAAGTTTACTCCTCAGAACAGTGAATTAAAACTTGAGAAAAAGGGTCATACAAGTGATTTCTTTCACTTCTTGAAGTCTGTGACTATTGTTTTTATGATAGTCAAGTGGTAAGCACTCTCAAACTCTAATCATGAATTTAGCATATCAATCAAGGAAAAATAATATATGATATGGTTTAGGGAACCTTTGTTAGAGTCACTCCTCACTAGTATTGACATAACAATGAAGGAAAATATATTTAAATCTCTAAAACGTATGAATAGGTTTTTAAGATTGAAACCCTTCTTGAGTACATATTTAGAAATAATGAGTAATGTATGACTCTTTGGCATGAAATTGGACAAATTTCTGATCTATGAAGATGGAAAGTTGTCTCCTAATTTTTAAATAATGTATTTACAGTCATGATTGAATGAGATTGCATTTTCTTCATTCAAACTTATAAATGGTGCAAGTTTTTTATTGAAATCATTGAATACCCTATCCAAATGAATGTGTTATGAATAATTTTAGCCTCATGAGTGTGATGGATGGTGAAATGCTTCTAGATTATTCTCTCTAAGTTGTGAATGAGTTGAATGCTCAGTCTGTATCATGTACCAAGCTCCTTATTTGAATATGACCATATGCCCCATGACTATGAGTTTGATGACTTGAAGAAATAGTGAGGAAGGAACTGCATATCATTCTTTATCAGCCTACAAGACCTTGTGGTTGAAGTGTAACCCCTAAGTGAGTCAAAATCATGAATGCATGACCTATTATGAGCACATAAAACCCTTTCTCTTCAATCTTCGATACTAAAACAACTAGTACTTAAACCTATAGTACTTAAATGAACTCAAGTTGAAACTTGAAATGTAAAATAGTTGAAAATAAAGAAGGTTCAAATGTTATAAAGAAGGTAAAGAGGCCCCTCTAAGGTGAATGCATGACAGTTACTTACCAAAGTGAGTATTTATGCTACAAGACAAATTTTGCTCAGTGAGGTATATGACAAGTCAAAATAAAATATTAAAAACTTAGGGAATAAGGGTTAGTTGAAGGGCTTGTCAAATAAGGACAATTTGTGGAGGAATTTTAGAAGACTCCATGTGTCATCTTTTACCTTCAAATTATCATGCACATACCTGCAAATTCTAAGATCTTGATAAACATATGACAGATGTCACTATGAGATAATGAGTTAATTATATTTGAAATGTCTTCATCTTCTTGTATGATAAGTTAAGGGATAAGGTGAAGAGGCTTTGAAGTTGAAGGGGAAAATTCATATGTTTAAGTTAGTTAGTTGGGTATAAATCTCATCTTTGAACATGAAGTAGCTTGCTAATACATGTTGAATCCTGAGATTGCCTTGTTGATCTTGGGCATAGAAGATGAAGTGAATTCAGCTTAGAAGGTAGTATAAGCTTGAGAAGGATCATTTTCATGAAATAATAGAACTTGGATAAGTGTGAAAATAATATTTGAGACTTGATATCGCTTGTATAAGAAAATGAGCATATTGATGTGTTGAGAGAGGAGTGCAAATTAAATAGTGAGTTGAAACAATGGTCACATTAGGTTGGTGTAAGTAACCAAGAGAAGAAGGTGATCAAAATTTTCTATGAAAAATACTGAATTATAGCTTAGAAAATTGGGAGTGAGCTTCCTTACAAGTAAGTTCTTGCAAAATAGCAACAAGTGGGTGTTTGGCATTGAATTTAAGTAGGTGCTTCAAATATAGAGTTAGAACTTCATGGTGAGTGGGTTCTCACCACCTTGTGAGATCGAGTGTACTTCTTGCAAGACAATTTTCCTTGATATTGCTTTGATTTCTCCTTTCAATGGGTTTTCTCCTTATGGGTTTCCCACATTAAATCTGGTCTCTTCATGTGTTCATTTGTGCTTGTTTCTCTTTCTCTCTCCTGGTTGAATGTGCATGTTTATCATGGTTAAGATAGTTTAGGTGGATGATTGAATAATCGTAAATTGCTTCAAAAATTTTAAAGAGCACTTATTCATTCCCCCTCTTACTTCCTAGAATTTTTAACACATGTATCACTTGGGGGGATAACTTTTGTACTAAATCTCCCACAATTGTCAACCAAAATATCCTTTATACATCCTCAAGGGTCGTCTTCATCTCTCCAAGACGAAACCAAAAATTACAAGTTTTTATAAACCATCTCTCATAGAGTAGAGTCATGAGATGCATGTTATGGGGCAAATCCCCCAATCTGGTGATGTTTTGTAGCCTAACATGGTCCAATATATCCCACTCATCCTCCTCTAGACCCAGTACCAACAATGTAGGAAAATTCATCTCTTTATGGAACTCCCATGAATGTATGTCTCTATACACAACACAAAAATCACAACAATCTGAAGTTAGTATCAAATCACATACAAAAACATGTAAAAATATGTAATAATATCATACTAAACTCTTGTATCTCTCTGTACATAAACACCCAACAACCTAGACGGTAGCACCTATAACTTTGACACTACCACCTAGAACTAGGCATTACCATCCAAGGGATCAAATTAACCTGCTAGCTCTGTCTTGGACAAAAACACTAAATTCAAAAAAACATTAAAAATGTAAAAATTCCTAAAACTACTATATTATTACCCAAACTACTTCAATAATGCAATACTCACTAGATGATCTATTTTCTAAGTCAACAATACATCCATAACTCTCTTGAACCTTCATGGGATAACCTTTCACACCGAGTCACTTTACAAATGAAATCACTATTCACTTTTCCAACCTTACTATTTATAGTAAATCCTATTATTACTACAATTACTATAGTTACTATGTTGCTTCATATGGAAATTCATTCACTAATGTTGTTTCATTGTATCTTGATCCTCATTTGTCCATTTTTCGGTTTCCACAAGTGGCCTTAGAATGGTCTCTTTAAAATTCACCACATTGCACATTGACTACAATGCTTCCTCCACTTCATTACATACTATGCTTGTATCTCATTGGTCACCACTAATTCTATAAGATTCTAGTTTATCTTCACACAAACACTCTACTTCTCTTCTAGATCATGGTTTTCCGCCTTAGTTCTCACCCTTCTTTGTATGGGGAAATATTCGGGATTATCCTATTACCCCTCCTAGAATGAAAATTTCCAAAATAATACACATAAGCATGTTACATACTACTACCTTATTCTCAATCAATCACAAAGCAATATTTAAAGTTATTACTCCAAGAATATGGTTTCAATCTATCTCAAGTGCCAAGTTATCTCAAATTTTCACATCTTTTCTTGGATTCTCACAATCTCTTTCCCTCAAATGACCTAATCTGGGGGAAATTCAACCTTTCAAAGTAGTTTTAATCAATATCCAATCAAATACTATGTTTCAACCAATACAAATTGTTTTAATTCCATTCCAAAAAGTATCAATATTTCTCCCAGATGACCTAACTTGGGATCCAATCAAGCCAATATTTTTTCCATTTGAACAAGTTTACACCCTTAGAATCATAAAGAGGGGCAAATGAGACGTCATTGCCTTTCCTAAACAAATGTACAAGGGTTTTTTTGTTCCTAGTAAATAAGTTTCAATTAGTTCATTTCCATTTGTAGTGATGGAACCTATTATGAGGAAGCATCATGGAAAAGATGAAAACTAACTGCCCTCCCAACACTCTTTCTCTAGTGAAAGGACACTCAAATTCATAGAGCTTTAAGGACAAGATGATCAAATCCCTAGATTGTTTACACCGGTTCAGGATTTGATCACTCTAACCATTCCTTCAATCTCCAAGTTTCAAAGTCTCTTATATCTCCTTAGCACTTTTTCTATCCAATGGCTCCTCTTATGACAATACAATCACCCCACATGGATCAAAACGGTGATCCATGGTTCATCATGTTGTGATTCTTACTATTGTCACGCTCGGCTATAAATCCTTTGGCCCCTCTTTAGGTACATTCTTCTTATATCCTTTATACTATTGAATTTCATCCAAATAACATAAGGGGGGAAATTATAGACACAAAAATATGCACTTATTACTATTACATCATGCCTCTAGTATGTTGTTATATACATGATTTTTAAGTGTGAATTAGACACTAGTTACACATTTTCTTAGTCTTTTTACTGGTTTTGACTATATTTGATTAATATTTTGTGTCATATTACTTACATGTATATTTTGGTCATGTCATAGGGATCCATGTCCCTATTCTTGGTGTTGTTTCTATTTCTTGGATTTGGAATAGTACCGCCTAGTTAGGACACCGCTTTGATAAATAGTGTCCCTCATGGGAATTTTTGTCCATCTTTCTTTATTTCCAAATTTTCAGTTTCTTCATTACTTTGGGTCTTTTCTTGTATTTATCTAATGACCCATGACATATTTTTGTGTCACTAAGTGCCAAAATTCAAATAAGGAAGTCATATATATACAAATCCTACTAACTATTATAGGTCGGGACAATCAAAGCTATCACTCTCTATCTAAAATCTACTACTGAAATACCAAAGGAATTCATTTTGGCTTGCATTATTTACTGCATATGGGGCTTATTTTAAATTCCATCTCACACATTCATATTGGGGTAAACTTAGTTGTATCCCACTATCTCGGCATGAATAGTACAAGGGAAATATAACTTCAAGGGACACAATTCAATCATGCACACACATTAAAACTACATTGAGTCTTAAATGTATTGGAACACTCGGTGACAATCATAATAGGGTAGCCATCGAGGTCATCCCGACTCAAGCATATATATTATTTATTTCATTTAATGTTTTTTTTATCCTTGTACAAGTAGCTAGGGTTTGTTTTATAGGTTCGGTGCAATATATGAACCCTACAAAAGAGTTGATGTGACGAATAGTGAAAGGAATAATACATTGAAAACCCCTAAAAAGAGTAGAAGTAAATCATCTTCCAAAACACTTGCTCCTCATATCATAGACTGCCACCTAATGTGATTCTATCTAAAGAGTAAGGAGTAGATTTACACATTGAAAATAATAAGAATTTATATTATTTCAGACCATAACTAAAAGGCTATTATATATCCATATAAATAGAAAACCAACCTCTTACAAACTATAAATTCATACACCAAATAACCCGTTGATAGTTTTACGAGTACAACCAAACTCTACGAATATATTATTGTTGAAACAATATATTATACTAAATAACCATATAACGGTAAACTCACCACACCGTAATTAAGATTTATTCTATGGTAAATATGTGGTAATAATAGTAATGCATATACTTATTGAATGGAACACTATGAATTCTGAACATTCCCCCTTAGTGCGAGCATGGAAGAAAAAAATTATACTTGTTCTACAGATTGTTTCCCATGTGTGCTCATGATCTTGTCTCACTAGTGGTTTTACAAAGACTGACCAAGAACCCTCAATATGAGTCTCTCATCATCTGGTATGAACCCATGTTTATCAAATATGGACCCTTTTCCAAGGTATGAACCCATGTTCATCCTCTTCAAGTATCATGATGTTTTTTCCTTGTTCTTTCATATTTCCACTATATTTTTCACATTAGGAAAGTACATAGGAATCTACTCACTTTATTACAATAGGAACATACTATAAATTGAATACAAATAATGATAGGTACTTTATAACTTAAATAAAACACACTTTGAAACAAAATTTCATGACCTCATTTTATGGCCTCATTGCTTGCGAGTTGGTGAGAGGATGTTGTTTTCCCTCCATCCTCATGTGCCTCCATCCTCTAGTGAGATAATGCTTTCCATAATATAGAAATTCTATAGAATCATTTTCCATTGGTTCTTTTGCATCACTTTCTTCTTCATCATCATCAGCAACCATGACACTTTCTTGTAATTTTCCGTCAAGTAAATATCATTCTCTTTTCTTGAAATTTATAGCTAAGTGATAAGATTGTTTACAATAGTAACAAGAGGTTTTTTTTTTGTATTTTTGAGTTGGATCCTTGCTGAAATGAAGATTTGAATCTCCCTTTAGCATATGATTTGTTTTTACCATACATTTCTCTTTCCTCTGGATCCATTTTCTTGGTTCTATTTTCTTTTTCTATCAAAGAAGAAATCAAATCTTTAGAACCAAAATTTATCTTCTTGAATGTAAAAACCATGTTAGAATAGCTTGGAGGAATGTTATTAAGCAATAAAAATTTTGCATCATCAGGTACATCAACTTTTATTCCACCTAATTTATTTGGAATATAACAAAACTTACTAATGTGATCAACCATACGCCACATTTTTCCATCTTGAGCCCAAATAATTTTATTCTTGAGTGTCATTTGTTGTGCTCTCTTCTTGTTATCCAAAAAAATTCTCAATAGCATCCAGATGAAATATGATGTCTTGGTTACATTTATATGATGCATGTAGGCATCAGATAATCCCAATCAAATAATCATTATTGATTTTTGATCTTTACTTTACCACTTTTTTGTTTCATATGCATTATGTAGTTTATTGATTTTTCCTTCCAATAGCCCATAGATCTTCGTTGATCAACAATAGTTGAGTTCTTACCTGCCATGTATGGAAATATTTTTCTTTGAATTTTACAATATGGTTCAGCTTGTCCATTATGACCCACTCATAGACTTGATAAAACTATTGGTATAATGATGATACACTTTTACAAATAACTTACAAACTTTTTTTAATTTTTATATAAGATAAAAAAGAGACCATATAGCAACAAATCCACTAAAAAGAGACCATGTATATAAATTTAAACAATCTTGACAAACTATGCAACCCAAAATAGGGCACGAATAGTACCGGGTCTACATAATAATGATTTGTTTTCAAAAATACATAAAAATCCATAGCAACAAGATTGATAAAACCTAAAACAAAACCAAGACCTAAATGAAGTAAAAGGATTGCCACCATTTTTCCTTTCTCGAGGAGGTTCTACTTCTAATTCTCACACTTGGCCCTCTTTTTATGGAAGCCCCCATTTCATCTTTCCATGAAATAGTGACCTTTTAGGGTTATTCACAATTCGAACCTTCCCATCAATTTCTATGATCTCATCGTTCTCTGAAATTGTCATCTCCAAGCGCATTTTACCCTTTCCTTCCTCTACTTCAAATTTGGCAATTTGGTCCTGTAGGATGGATATTCTTTGTTCTTGCATGATGATTTCCACATTCAGCCCACCTATTCTCTTATTTTGCACCTCAATTTTTCTGTGACACTCCCTCACTTCTTGAACAAGATTTTTGTTGACCAGAAGGATCGTGTCCACTATAGATTCCACCCTTAGAATCTGAGCTTCCCAATCCACCGTGTTTATGTCCCTTTCCTTTCTAGTAGCACTTTCCCAACTAGCCTAATCACCCTATTTCATATTGCAGAGTATGTTAACTGCTATTCCATCTAGATTTTCCTACTTTCCCCCTTTTTCATATGTTTCATATGTTTAGCGAAGGTTTCATTATCTGAGTCCACCTTTGCGTGATTTGAAGGTTGGGGAGGAAAAAGGGGTTTACCTTTCTCGAAAAAAAGGAGAATAACCCCATAATACAAAGGAGAATCCAACTTTTCATTTTGGTAGTCATTATTTTTGTGAAAGATTCATAACATGCCTTATAAACCACCCCAAAGAGATTAAGTACCCATGCAAATAACATAATTCACTACGAACATCAAAAGGTCCAACTTTGCTCTAAAAACACACTGAAACTTACTTGGTTTCACTAAAACTTGCATATCTTAAAAAATATTATTTAGAATGACCTCTAATTCTTAAGAAATTTGGTATGAATCATCATTAAAACATCCTCTAACTATCCATATTCACCATCTATCCTATGTATGTCTCAAAATCTTCATCCAATCTCATTTACCCATGGTAAATTGCGTGTTTCTCACTATTTTCTTCCCAAGGACCTCATAGAAGCACCAAACCACTAAATACTAACTTGAAACTCATTATACACCTTAGGTACACTGCCACCATGTTGTTTCCATTCTCTAACAAGAAATATCTTGTCCAAATCTCACATCTCTACCTCATTCTGCATGCTCCAAGGCTAGAAACAAGCCTGGAATGACCTGAATCAACCATGAAAACTCATGATGACCTCATGCAGACACATAAACACTCATGAAACATCATACTAACTATGTTTGACCTCATGAAAATAACCAATCACCTCAATAGAGCTCATATAGTGACTCAACTCACTAGACCATGCACCAGGACACCATGACAACTCACCAAACCACTCAATCAACATGTTTGACACCTGAATAACACATGATGGAGACTCACATGACACCATGAAACCATTTTCCATCAATGGGGTTGACATCAATGATAATAATTAGCCAATCCATCAGCAGGTTTATTCCCAATTCTATAGACATGATTAATCTCCAACATTTCAAATGATGTAAACATATGCCTAGCCCCGATGATGATGTTATTAATTTTCCAACTAGTACCCCCTTGTTTTTTAAGGGCATTGACAATGCATAGGGAATCTCCTTCAATTATTAGGACCTTGATATTCATAGTGGCACATAGCTTGATACCCCATAGCATGGTCATGGCTTCAGCGTAGTTATTTGAATGATTACCCACTAACCCTACATACGCCTTAATAAACATACCAAAATCATCCGAAATTAATCCACCTCCCACACCATGCCCTTCCCTAATTCTTGTCGAGTCAAAAATTAAGTTTGAAACTACCCTTAGGCGGGCATCTCCAATTGACCTTTTTCCCTACCTCCATATCTTTGTTATTATCACAGTTAGTGGATCTTATATTCAGATTATTCATGATGGAAATTTTTTAATCTAGGAAGGATTGTGAGGATTTGCCTTTGAATTTCTACATATTATCTTTATGATTCTAACTGATTTTCCTCGTTGCCTTCTTGAAACTAGAGCACTGATTATAAAAAATATGATTGTTTCTTTCGACCCAAATGCCCCATAAAGTTTGTAGAAGAGCACATTTCCATATTTCTTTGATAATTTCATGTTGTAAATTGAAAACCTATTTCTCTAAGAGGTTAGAGACATCCCTAGAAGGACCATCTATAATTTAAACATTTCAAGAACAACTAAAAAAACTTGGTAAGCATATATACATTCTAGAAAAGATGATTAGCAGTTTCTTCTTGAATTTTACATAGACTACACCTATTAATGAGAATCATGTATTTTTTATTTAGTTTTTCCACAGTCAAAATTTTCTTCTAGACCACTTCCCAATGGAAGTTATGCAGCCTAGAATTCACCAGTAAAATCCCAGGCACACTTTGGCACATCACTCAACCTAGAATGAGTGCTCACCCGAAGCACGTAAAGGTACTAGGCCCCTCTTTAGGGTTGTTGTTGTAGGATGTTAGCATGATGAAGACTTAAAGCATTCAGATCCATAACTAATATATCATTCTATAGTGCATGTTCAGATCTAGATCTTAAAGTATCATGAATCAAACAATAATCATAGTGAAACCATTCATGCAGTAATAAACTATAACCATGATTAACACCTTGATTCAGTCAATAACCCCCATTATATTAAATATGGTAATACACTTTGAAGGTTATTATAATAGATAATACCATAGTCTATACACCCATCATATTTGGCAACATAACCTCACAATAACTCAGTTCTCACATGCCCCCTATGCTACACAGTTCATTACATACTTATAAGGGTGGGGTCTTTCCCTTCACCACTTATCTAATCCCAAAATAGGTCACATGCTATTATTAGACACACGTTGTTACAATAGTAGCCACACATGCAAGTGCGCTAACAATAGACTTCTTCCAATTAGATGTCGAGTAGTAAATCTATTCTCATCCGGTATCCATGCAAAGTGATTTATAGCCGATCCTCTAAAAATATCCAATGTGTGTTGCGCTATTCTCTAACTATTTTGTGTGTTACTGCATGCTATCTCAAAAAATAGGTCATCATTGTGAAAACAACTAAGTCCCAAATATGTCTCTGTCCTCAGTGCGTGATTCCTTCCCGATCCTCCCGTGCTTTTAAATGTTCTCTACTCTTCCATGCAAACCTTTTGTATGTTCTTCGCTAAGTTTCATATTTTGACTGACCAACATTACCCCACACTAGTTGTATTTTTGCCCCGAGAAATGGTTGTCTCCAAAATGAATCAAAGAATAGAAGAATAGAAAGAATTTTTATGAATAAAAGAATGTCTTTACCCTACAGCATCTTCTACTTCAACCTAAAGAATCAATTCTAGATATTCTTCTTTTATTTCCACCTCTAAATTCTGCCAATCATTGAGCACGGCCTCTGCCTTTTCTAGGATATCCACTGCAATTGAATCTAGCTCATCTTTTGCAATCTCTCCTTTCTCATTCTGCAAGACCAAAACAATGCTAGACATTACAGTCATTCTTCCTTCTAATAAGTCCATCTTTTGTGTTATGAGTTTCCCAAGCTCATCTAGCCTTTCCTTATGTGGTTCTTGTGCTATTGTAAGGGCCTCGCACTTCTGCTTAACAAGCATTAATCATTTTCATGGCCCAGGTCTCATCTTTCATGGCTTTCAAGACTTCATTTTCTTCCAAAATGGTCCTGGTTCTTATAACTACTTCAGGGGTTGTACAAATATTTAGTGCTTGATCTACTTTCTTCAACTCCTCTCAAAAGCTCACGAAGAAACCCCTCATATGATGTAATATTTCTCATCACCAAAGCCTTTTCCCTCTCCGCTTCATGCGTTGGATCCTTTAAGGCTGGCATGCACGAGTTTTAGCTTCAAGCACCAAGTATAACAAGGTACTTACATAATGCATTCTTTGAAGGAAACATTTTGGGTACCTTTGGCTCTAATTGTGGCTTTGCCTTCATGATATTGTCCCCAACTTCCTCTACCATGCTAATGAAAATAGTGTTCTTCTTTTGTGCCAAGTCTTTTTCTTTCTTTAGGAACACTATTTCTACATCCTTATTTTTGAGCTCTTCTCTTAGTGCCCTAATTATTACAGCCTTATCCATATTTTTCATTCCACCTCTGTCGATACTTTCACCAAAGCATTGCTCACTTGTTCATCTGACATAACAATAGGCTTTACTATTATGTGTTTGGCCTAAGGTGTCTTCTTTAACCTCCTTGATACACATGACTCTTCACATACATCAAATTCTAGTTCATCTATGTGTGTGTGCATCGACCATGAAAGTTGTTTCCTTGTGTGCATTGTTGCCATATCTTCATCCATCACTCCCAACCATATAACTCCTTTTGTGTCATTTTCTCTCGAAAAGCAGACGTAGATAATTTTACTTATGTCCTCATCGTATCCCATTACCAAAGGAACATATTCTCTACTTGTTCTTTTTTCCTAGCCCCTTAATAATTTGAGCATCAATATTTGGAGCTTGTTCCTCTGCACTCTGACGAGTTCTTGCACTATCTCATTTGTCTCTTTTTCTCCTTTTTCTCCATCCTTCATTTCTTTGTCCTTTGGTTCTTCCACATTCTCTGGAGGTGTAGGAGATTTGGGTGTGCTTTCCTCAAACTCTTCTACCTCCTCATTCAGCTTCAACTTCCTTCTTCTCTTCTCAATTGTCTCCTTCTATGGAGAGATTCAAGGTGATCTATTGGACCCCTAGAATATTGGAAAATTATGAAGGCGTATAGGTGCACAAGGTCCTAGCTATGGAAAGGCACGTAAGGTAAAATCGTGCAAGAGAAAGGTTTAAGGAAGCACATACTATGTGCTACGCACGAAAGGAGGTTTGAAACTTAGTAAATTTGAGTGCCCAGGGTAGAACACATGAAAAGGATGACCAGTTGCATGTGGATAAGGTGTCACTTGGTGACAGGTTAGCCCAGATAGGGGCATGCCTTGGATGGAATCTTCTAGAAGAACATCATGAGATAAAGTGGAAAGCTCAGGCTTGGAGAATCATGCTCACATGAAGGACCACATTCGACACTTGGCACCAGATCTGAGGGCATTGGAGGGTGAGTTGGTAGTGTAGGAAAGTGATAAATACAAGTGCCTACGAGTAAAAGATATACGAGTTTGAGATATAGCGGGTTAGAGAGAGTGCGAGTTTGAGAGACAGCATGGGCGAGCTCTACATAATTACTGTGAGGACTCATTAGTGGATAGTTGCATCAAGGAGAGAATTTACTAGGCATGAAGTTGTAAATTTTCTTTTGGTAGCTTAGTTACATAAGTCCAGTGAAATGCATGACTATCGTCTTCTCATGACACTCTATAATGGTTCAATGAATGTAATGAGGTTACTTGATAATATATATATATATATATATATATATATGAATATCAATGGTTTTAATGCCTATTTCTTTCTCATGAGTTCTCTTTCCTTTCATGCTAAGTATGAATGCTTGTATATTTCTTTCTACCATAATACATGTTAAGGATTTGTTAAAGTACTCGATCCGAAGTGACTACAAGGATCTAGAGGTCATTCTAAGCCCTATGGTTCTTGTATATCTTAACTTCCCTCCTAGAAACTCTTACACTAATCATAGATGATGTTTCCCAATAAACTCACATAAAAGAGAGACTTGGTACCTGCGCGTGCCTTAGGTGAGAAGTCAGCTTTTCATTGGGTGATAAGTTTGGCATGCATGGGGTTCCTTCCTTTTGTGATGGAAGTAAAAATGACTACATCTTGGTTTCATTGGGACCTATTTTTGAAGTTGTAGTGGGATATAGCATACATCATGATCTGTGTAATGAGTAATGACAGAGTGGTTAACATTGAAAAATGTTTAATCGTGGTTCAAGAGCACGTAGGATGAATTTTCTCGAGAGATTCAAAGACTAGACTGAGTTTAATGCATGTAGATGGGTAGAAGAGAACCTCTACCACGATCTATATGAGACCTTCTTCTGTTGCTTCCCAGTAGAACTATATGAATGGATTTCAGCCTATGCATCTAGATCAAGTTGGCATTATGGATCACATATGTGGACCAAAGAAGACTACCAAAGGTTGCAGGATGTAGATCTGACATGGACCTGTGTTGTAGATCATTGGTGGAGAGGAGTACTAGCTAGCTACACTCTGGAGTATACCATTTCTACGTATTCTTGTCTGGAGGTTGCTGAGTTTGAATTTCTACGAGAACCTAGAGGAACATTTCTATGTGTTATTCCTCTAGCTATGAAGATATTGATGGTTACCATGAGTTTAGAGGCATTCCCAATGGTGGGTAAACCATTATGAGTCTTTGGGTAAGGGAGTTTGGGTGGAGGAAGATGGCAGATATCACGACAGAGAAGGAGAGGGAAGAGAGACGGCTCAAGTATAGTGAAGCGTGTGAAAGGGATATTGCTAGATGATGTGAGGCTGCTAGTGTGATGGATCTATAGAGATAGACATTGCGGGAAGGAGTTGAGGTTCACGTGGAGGATGTGGAACCTGAGCAATTTGTGCTACCCCATCTTGGCAAGTGCATGAGGGAGACCCCTTCAGCTTCTAGTGAGATTTCGTCACATGGAGAAAGGAGAGTCGTTGGTGCATATCTAAACCCACCCAGTGACCGAGCCCTGGCACTTGGTTTTCCCGAACTAGGAAAAAGTGTTATTGACCCATTTGATATCAGTGGAAGAGACAAATCCACACCTAGGAGATAAAAAATTTCAATTCCTTCTCCTATGGCTGCACATATTCTAGTATTCAAAGGATTCTTTGGATAAGGAGCAAGTGTACAAGCTTTTGATCTCACATCAGGGAGTGGCGTGGGACATAGTAGTGGCAGCGGGGCACTATCACAGACCATCGACAAAGAGTTCAATGGGACCATGGGGGTGTTTGGCAAAAATCCTACAAGCCCTATTAGATCTAGTGGTTCTGGTGGATTTGGTGGCTCTGGAGGCACAGGACCTGGTAGACCTGGTGGATCAGGTAGTGGAGGAAACACCGGAGGGAACCAAGGCTCTGGCTCAGGAGGATAGGGACCCCAACCACCACCTCAGGTATTCTTTGAAATGTCTCTACATTTTCCAGATTACAAGGACATTGAGGATGTTGTGGAACATGTTCACAAGTGTGAACTACTATGGCATGCAAAGGGTATCACAACCCCAGAACAGAAGGCTAGTCAATTTGCAACCACGTTGCAAGGGTGTGCACATAGCTAGTATAGGAAGTATGACCCTCATTAAATGGTGGTGGACTACACCGATTTAAAGAAGGCAATCTTGGTAGAGTTCCACATTCCCGAGTTTGAGTAGAAGAGCATCGGCGCTTTAAAGGAAATTCAGCAAGGAATGGCAGAGAGTGTGCAGGAGTATGATGTGCATTTTAAAACTCTCTTGTCTAAATTATCATATAATATTCACCCTTTACAGCATGCACAGTGGTTTGTTGGAGGATTGATCAGCCCTTTAGAAGGGGCTTGTCTCATAAAAATTTTATAGACATGCACGAGGCATTGGAGGTTGTGTTGTGTGCCGAGGCTATTTGTAGTGTAGATATTGATGTTAGCCCATTCTTGAAGGCTCGGATTGCTGCTATGGCCAAACAATTGGAAAAATTATCTATGAACTCAGCCCATGAGACTTGTAGTGGTTTTTGGTACACAGTGATGTGAAATAGAGGGGCATGTTAAGGATAATTTCCCCCAGAGTATGGTGCACGCTATGACATTAGATTGTGAAATTTGTCATGGGTACCATGATGCAAGTATATGTCCTTTGTTATAGCACGTAATCGGGAAGAATGTATCTTGTTATTGAAAAAATTTCACCTCTACAACCCATGATACTAAGGATCGTATGCTGCTCATTGATTAGATCCATGAGGCCATTGATCATGGGGTGTGCCACACCAAAGCATTGCCAGGTGGTTCTAAAGGTGATGATCACCATTATGAGGTGCCGCAGATGGAGGCACGCACGGAAGAGGTTTTCAAGGAGGATTTTGTGGTCAAGGTAGGTGTGGAGGAGGAAGGAGTGAGTTCTCACGTAGAACATGTTTCAACTGTGGATCTACATAGCATTACAAAAGTGAGTGCCCAAACTGTTGTAGTGATCATGGTGCGGAAGAAGCATAAGTATGAGGAGTGCCCAGAATTATTTGAGCATATGAATCAGCGATCTCGGAAGTATAAGAGCATTGCAATGGTCAAAGCATCAAGAAAGAAAACATACATTGGATGCCTCAAGTAACACGGGATGTAGTTTTAGAACGACTTGGTAACAACAAGGAAAAATCTACATGCACAAGAGAGGTGCTAAGGCACGAAAACCCTAGTTTCAAGGAGGATGTCATTCATGGAAAGTATCTAGATCCCACGCATCAAAAGGAGATATATCAGGACACCATGGATGTTATTCAGAGCTTACAAGGGGAGATCCAGTGTCTAAAGGAGCAATCCAAGAGGGAGGAACAAGGAAGGAGAGTCGAGGTGCAAAAGGATGACCTAGATGAGGTCAAGGAGGTGTGTAAAATGCTAAGGCAGGAGAATATCATTCCCTTGCTAGGATCCTGGTTGAGAGAGAAGGTACTATGCACTGTAGAAGAGCACGAGAGATAGGTCTTACAAGTGAACCTTCCCCCTCACAGCCTTGACTATGACAAGGAGATTACATTGAATGCAATTGTAGATGGATGGCTCCTCAGCAATATCCTCATTGACACAGGCGCGAGGTTAATGTTCTGACTTTGGATGCATGGCATCAGATGGGAAGACTTGCATTACATCCATCTTCAAATGTGTTGTATATGGCAAAGAAGATTAAGTAAATGCCCATGCCCATCGGTGTCTTGAAGGATGCAACTATTACTATCTAAGCATCCAAGTTTACTAGGGACTTCGAAGTCTTGGCGCTTGCCGAGGCAGAAAATTTCCCAGCACTACTTGGGTACCCTTGGTGTTACAAGAACAATGCAGGCCTTTGGTTCAACAAAGGGTACATCAGCTTCAAGAACAAGGAGAAATTGGTCATTATACCCTAGGCGATGGGAACTCAACACCATAAATTAAACTATTGGGGAGGAAGTTCTAGATAGGATTTACATGTGCTCAATCGAGAGACCCTAAGATGGTACACCCTACTAACGGGGTTATCCAGTTTGAAGATGCTCGGTCGGTGGTGATACCACCATCTGGCATATGACAATTGGGTGCATGGAACTTAAAAATTGATGGGATGGTATTTGAGAAGATCGATGACCAAGGTAACAAAGGCGTGCATGGTATAGGTGCATTGGAGGAAAAGAACTACCCAAGTATTCGGAGGAGCCCTCCCGATATCTTTCTATAGGAGGTGGAAGCTCGGTGGAGGGATGGAAAGGAATGGTGGGGATGTTAAGTTATGTCTTACTTAGCACAATATCTCGGTGGTGGGCCACACATCAAGAGAGCCTTTTAGAGTGGCACGAGGTAAGAATTGCTCTCTCTGTCAGATTTTCTTGAAGCAATGTACCAACCATCATCAAAGACTACCATAGGAAGGAGCCCACATCTTTCCATATCTAGGAGTGTGAACGGGTCTAAAGAGAAGGCATGGAAGATTTTCCACCATCCCTCTAGGTGCACAAGTTTTATTCTACACTACAGGGTTGCACACGTGCATGGTACATTAATTCAAAGACACACCGCCAGACAAGGAATTGGCAAGAGCTCATGGCTGACCTTATTCAAACCTTTAAGTATCGGAGTACCAAACCATTAGTTGATAAGGCTTTTAGGATATCAAGTGCCTTACCATGGGGGATAGTGCTAGGATGGAAGATAGGCTATTGGAATTACTAGGTGAACTGGGATTGGAGGCACACACTTTGAAGAAGTAAATTAAACATAAGAGTTATAGCTTGAGTGGGAATGTTTGGAAAAGGAGAAGGGAAAGTTGGATTGATGGAGAGTATTAGGAAATCTTAGATGTCACCATTCTGTAAGGACGCACAAGGTAGTGGGTAGTGCGAGATACTCATGCGCGTACCTATCATGAGCCTTTAAAAATGAAGAAAGTTAACATCGGTTCATGAGAAGAACCTAAGGAAGTTGTTATTGGAGATTAGTAGATGGAGAAGGAGGTATCTAAGATCATTGATCTATTGTGTGAATTTGAATATTAATTCCCACGCAGTACCATGAGCTCAAAGGCATTCACCATTCCACAGGGGAGTTGAAGATAAAACTAAAGGATGGTGTGCACTCGGTTAGGAAAAGGCCCTATCGGATGAATCTCAATTTGTGAATGAAGTTCAAGGAGGAGATAGAAAAAATGATAGCTTCTGGGATCATTGAGGCAGTGGAAGAATTGGAGTGGATAAGTCTGATGGTAGTCAGCATCAAGAAAAATGGGTGGATTAGGATTTGTGTGGATTATAGGGAATTGAATGCATTTTGTGTCATTGATCCATTTCCGACCCCCTTCACTAAAGAAATTTTGGAAGGATTCACTGGGTGTGAGATCTATTCCTTTATGGATGGATTTTCAGGGTACCACCAAGTCTAGATTGCAAAGGAGGACCAGGAGAAGACAAATTTTGCCACCGAATGGGGAAGTTTTACATATATAGTAATGCCCTTTGGATTTTCGAATGCGCCACTTTCTTTTCATGCATAGTGGTGCAAGCATTCTAGGACTTCATCCATAAGTTTCTTTAGGTCTATTTGGATGATTGACGATATATGGTCAGTTAAGGACCATTGTGAAAATTTGAGGTTAATTTTTAGAGGTGTAGGTAGTTGAGGATATCCTCAACATTAAGAAATGTGTGTTTGCTACACCATTTGGGACTTTATTAGGGCATATCATATGTAAAGAGGGCTTGCTGGTAAATCCCGCTAAGGTTCCAGTTATTATGGGGTCAAGGAGCCTACTAACGAGAGCGCGGTCCGCAGATTCCTTGGGCATACATGCTATTACAAAAATTCATTAATGGATATGCCAAGATTATCATGCCTTTAGAGGAGCTACTTAGACATAAAAGTGCATTCCATTGGGGAGAGGCGTAGCAAAGGGCATTTGATACATTAAAAGATAGGCTTATCACTGCACCTATTTTACATTTTCCCTCTTGGGACAAGCCCTTCCATGTCCATGTAGATGCCTTAGGGACCTCCATTGGGGTAGTTCTTATATAGCCAGGTGAAGGGATCCTTGATCATCCTTTGTGTTTTGTAAGTAAGAAGCTAACACTAGCAAAGAAAAACTATACCACAACCAAGCATGAGGCATTTTCAATGATCTACGCTCTCTTCAAGTTTAGACAGTATCTACTGCAACACCCTTTGTGTTTTACACCGACCACTTGGCATTAAAGTATTTAATGAATAAGCCTATTCTACAAGGACACATATGTCCATGGGTGTTGTTTTTTCAAGAGTTTGAATTCAACATTGTAGTAAATCCTAGAAAAACCAACCTGTGGGCTTGATCATCTGTCAAGAATTGATTCAGGGGAGGATGCATAGAGTATTGAGGAAATAATGCCAGACACGTAACTGTTTAGGTTACGGCGCACACCCTCGGATTTGGAAGAGATTGTAATATTTTTAAAGGAAGGTGTGGCACCGGATGGAATGAAGACATTAGAAAAGAAGCAGTTGGCCATATGCGTTGTTCCCTACATGTTAATCAATGGAGACTTATACAAGTTAGGACATGATGAAGTTTTGCGTAGGTGTGTCTTAGAGCATGAGCACTGGCCATCATGGAGGAAGCACATAGAGGAAGTGCAGGTGGGCATTATGTAGGTGATGCCACCATGCGCAAGATATTAATGGCAGGTTTGTGGTGGGAAACCTTGTACAAATATTGTAGAGATTATTGTAAAGCATGTGACCATTGTCAGTGCATTGGCAAACCAAGAAGGAGATACGAAATGCCTTTGCGCCCTATTCCTAGCACGGAGCCTTTTAAAAAGTGGGTGATAGAATTTGTGGGACCTATTACACCAACAACGCATAGGGCTAGGTCACTTTATGACATCACTTGTACAGATTATCTCACAAGGTGGGCGAGAGGCAGCCTTAATTAAAGACTACACAGCAGTAACAGTGGCAAGGTTCTTATGGGAGAACATTATCACAAGATATGGATGCCCGTTGAGTTTGACCAGCGATAGGGGTACAATTTTCTTGAATGAGACCATGAGGATCCTATTATCAGAGTTCATGGTGGCTCATCACAAGACTACGCCCTATCACTCACAATAAAATAGAACCACGGAAGCATTCAACGAGATATTGAGTCATACCTTGACCAAAATTTATGATATCGAGAAGATAAGATTGGGATGACAAAGTATCGGCGGATTATGGGCTTACGAACAACGTATAAAAGGATAAACAAAGCCACACCATTTTAATTAGTGTTTGGCATGGAAGTTGTTCTTCCAGTTGAATTTATGCTTTGCCTTCTCTACGAATAGTGCACGCGGAGGATTAGACGATGAACGAGCATTGGAAGAAAGGATTGATGAGTTAATGAAGTTGGATGAGAGATGGTCACTCGCTAGGTGGAGTCAAAAAATAGAAAAAGAAAAGCAAAAGGCTTGGCATGATCGCCACATCAGGAACAAGAATTTTAAGGTTGGGAAGATGCTATTACTATATGATTCTAAGTTTTTGCACCTTCCTAGGAAGTTGAAAGTCCATTGGTTGGGTCCTTACACAATCTTGTACATCCTTGATTTGGGTGCATTCCAGTTACAAGTGATGGATGGGACGAAGTTTCCTGGACACTTCAATGGGAGTAGGTTGAAGCCCTACTATAAATAATTCATCTTGGTGTTTGTAAATAAGGAAGTTTTACCGAGTTATTTTAGAAGTTTCCTTTATGCTTTCCCTTTCTTGTGTTTCTCTTTTGCGTTGTTGTTTTGTTTTGCGCCTTGGGCGTTAGTAACCTTATTGCTATTTTTAAGAATTTTTAGTGTGTACAGGACCGTACATCGTTTTAAGTGTGGGGTGGAGAAATCTAAAGGGGCACATGATTAAGGTACCAAGGAAGTTGTGTTGAAAATCCTTGTTGAATGGCCTAGTTGAAAGAGGTATACAAAGAAAGATGGAAGACATATGATTGGTGCCAGGGTAAAGATACTTGTAGATCCTACATACTAAGAAGGAGAAAGCACATTTAAGTAGCATGAGGTAGGAGAAAGTAAGAATTGGGACAGAATAAGTGCCTTTGGTGCAAGTTATACATGCTGCAAGAGTCTCTGTCATGTTAGATTAGTTATACGCGAGAAGGTTGGAGGAGTTTCACACAAGGTTTGGCGCATGAGTGAAACGTCTGAAGACAAGATTTGTTTGAAAAATACACATTAAATGAAAAATTACAGTGGTAGGTGAAGTAGCATTTAATGTTTACAAACAGAAAAACTATAAGTAAAGGGTTGATGCTCTTTCATTTTCACTTTGTGAAATAGAGAAAGGAGCGAGTTTTATAAACTAGGGTTTCCAGTTTGATCATGTGAAGAAAGACCTGCGAGATCGAAGTGTGAGCAGCTAGTTTGAGTTTGCAAACCAGAAGGAAGGGGTCACACAGGGAGTGAAAAGGGTTGTAAGGAGACACCATTTTGTGGAGTTAATTTGATCCCAGTTAGGGTTTAGAAAACTAGGGCACGGGTTCAAAAGAGTTATATCACGGATTTGAGATTGGAGGCTGGAAGAATTGGAAGAATAGAGTAATAAAAAGACCTCGACAATGGCACCCAAGAAAGGAAAGGGCAAGGGCAAGGTGAAACAATAAGAACCCGACGTAAACATAAATGAAGAATGGTATGCATAGATGCAATACCCAGATGGGGTGATGATGGGGAAGGAGTGGGAATCCCACCTAAGAAATGTACCTGTAAGTGATTATAATCACTGAACAAACACAATAGAGAAGGAAATGGCACTAGAATTAGTGTGCCCCACCAGTAAACAAACACTAGAGGGCTTACCAATATACAATGATGACGTTAAGGTCAAAATGGAGAAGGCAGGGCTGTTGTAACTCTATGAGTTTCCCTATTTTGGAAAACTAGAGTGCTTGTACCAATGGTTAATGTTGTGGGTACACGAAGATTACTTCCACTTTGTAGGGTGCAAGATGCATGTTACTCCCCAGCTTATCTCATAATTTACAGGCCTCATATGTGAGGGAGATAGCTTGGAAGATGACCTAGGTGACAAGGAGGTTATTCAGGAAACTATAAATGAATACGCTGCAAGAAGGGGTCACGGTATTATGACATTTCAGACATCAAGGACCCCGTGATGAAAATGGCCGTGCATCTAGTGACTAAGCTGAATGGCTAGGAGAGGTGGACCCAAGTCAACAAACCCTAGTTACATGTCTACAGGAAAATTATAGAAGGCACCATATATAACTTATCTGCATACATCACAGAAGAAATCGTTAAGTGTGAAAAGGAAGGCGATAGAATCCTCTTTGGAAATGTCTTTCTCACCATTGTATTTTTGAGATTGGAGTTCCTAATACACTGGACATGTTTGTATGGGAGTATCCCGCCGAGGATCCTTCACCTATAAAGAGGTTCGAGAAGTATGCATGTGATACAATGACAACACCCCACAAGGCACAGCTAGAGAAATGGTATACACACCTAAGGAATGCATTCGGGGTAGAGTGGAGAATCCCTGAACAACTCCCAGCAGCCACTGAGGGGGAAGCCAAATTTTCTATTTATCAACATTTCTACCAGGGCGATTCAAGCTAATAGACAAATCATGGAGCCCTTGGTGCAAGCTTCCCTTCATGTTCACTACTCAATACTTCCAAGTGGGAGTGAACAGATTTAAGGAATCAAAGAAGTTAAGGCTAGAACTAGGTAGTCTAGACTGGGAGCATAGGGAGATGAGAAAGAAGTTGAATTACCCTGGCAGCAAGCACATGTACATGGAGAGGTACGTGTCACACAAGATCCAGATGATAAGGTTGATGACACTACCTATTGTTGAAGGATCCACGGCACGTGTGTACCTCTGTATAAGGCCAATTTTTGAGAGAAGGGTGCATATCTAGAGAATGATTTCTCCATACATGAGGATCCCATGGGTAGGAAGAATCCCGTGCCAAAGAAGAGGGGGGGAGAAGATGAATAAGCACCAAGTATGTCGATTTCTCAGACAGTGAACATGCCAACAACAATTGCCAAGCCAAGCACTTACATGCGAGAGAAATAAATCCCTGGTGAAGGAAAAGACACCAAAAGTAGAGGCACCTAGGAAACCCCTCACCAAGGAAGAGTCACCTAAGGGAGAAGATAAGGCCGAATCCCCTGTTCAGGAGCCTCCTCTCAGGAAAAAGTAGAGGGTAGATGAGGAAGGCGACTCAAAGGTGACGGCGACAAAGATGGAGAAGTACATGGGTGGAAGAGGGGATGAGAGTGAATAAGTTGACAATGAGTAAGATGAGCACGAAAAGACCGGAAGCCACGATTCTTTAGTTTCTATGACTTAGAAGAGGAGAGTGGAGATGAGAAGGAGTTCGTATTCATACGGTGCAAGGGTGCATAGGATGAGGAAGACATTAGAGACATGGAAAGGAATGAAGAGGTTGGTGGGGAAAAGCAGGGAGCAATAAGTTTTACAAAGGAGCAGATCACTGAGGTGGCAGAAAGAGAAGCAAAGAAAATGCTCAAAGCCCTGGTAGACCAAGAGTTGGAGTGCAAAGCACGGACATAGTGCTGAAGGAAGGGAAGGAGGAGAATATTGAAAAAGAGCATGACACCTAGGAGGAGGTCCTACTCTAATAGTAAGTTTCCCCAAAGGTGCATGCTCGGGAAAGAGGACTCTTGATACGGAGCAGAGGCAAGTAATGGGCTATGTTGATGACACGAAGAAGGTGCTACATGCATGATTCCAAAGCACTTTGTACCCACTGAAAGGATTTTAGCCATGGGGTCTTTTAAAAGGAGGGTGTGTACCTAGAACAAAGATGAGCCAAACTTTGAATTCTATTAGGGAGCACTCATAACATTGCTAGAATCTAAGGGGGAATCCCTTAGTGAATGCTCAGGAGCTCTCGGACGAGCAATTATGTAATGCACTCAACAAGGTCATGGTTGAGACCAAGGCTAGACTCTTCGTGTGCAATGATAGGATAAGAGTACTAGAGGAAAAACTAGGGAAGAAGGAAGAGGAGCTGGTGGAGAAGACCCAGAGCTTAAAGTAGGAAGAGCTGATCAGCGCATAGCTAAGGCGTGAGTTAAAGGAAGAGAAGATAAAGGTGTAGGAAGTATACAAGAAAATGGAATCTATCAAGGGCGTCATCCTTTTAAAGCACCCAGACTTAGCACCGCCCGCACAGAAGTACTCGTCCCTTCTGGAATGTATAGAAGATCTAACATGCATCCTCACTATGGAGAGACAACCTTTGGCCCTAGAGTCTGTAGAAGAAGTGGTTGCGCACTTGAAGGAGGAGGACAGATTGAAGGTGGTAGTGCTCATTTCCGAGTATAGCCAAGTGCTCGTAGAGGTTAAGGTTGCTTTGCCCAATCTGCGGAGGCCACATATGATACATGCGCAGACAGAGATAAGGTGGCAAGCTCCTTGGTCACCACACTCAAAGTGGAGCTAAAATAGTTCTAAGAAAAGAACAAGGGGAACAGGGTGGAAAGGGAAAAATTTCTGGCCGAAGTAGAGAGAAAATCATAGGCAATTGAAGCCTTAAGGATTTCGATCAAGGCCTATCTAAAGGAACTATACCCTAAAATTACCAGGAGGATGGACAAGCTTGAAGACCTAGGCAAAGAGATGGAGAAGATCGTGGACACTTTGGGCACCCAAGGAATTGGCTTGAGTTTTGATGAAGTGAGCACCCTGGTGGGCGACCTCTGTCAGAAGGCACAGGGCGAGGTTGAAGTGTGGAATAAGCTAGAGGCAGACTTACGGAAGGATTTTCCTAGCTTTTTGAATTAATGCTCCCCCCATTCTTCATTCTTTCCCCAATTCTTTCATTCCCTTATTATTTTGTAAAGTGTAAGATTATACATTGGTTCCCTAAGGCAACATGCATCTTGGTTGAGTAAAGTGTTTCTAAGGATGGAGAACAGGCGTAGTGTGGGGTGATGTTGGACCCCTAGAATATTGGCCAAGTATGAAGGCGCATAGGCGCACAAGGTCCTAGTTATGGAAAGGCGCACAAGGAAAAAGCATGCAAGAGAAAGGTTTAAGGAAGCACATAGAATGTGCGACGCACAAAAGGAGGTTCAAGACTTAGTTAATTTGAGAACCCAAGGTAGAACACATGAAAAGCATGACCGGTTGCACGTGGATAAGGTGCCAGCCTGGCGATAGGTTGGCCTAGATAGGGGCATGCCTTGGATGGAATATTCTAGAAGAACATCATGAGATAAAGTGGAAAGCTCAGGCCTAGAGAAGCATGCTCACATGAAGGACCACATTCGACACTTGGCACCGGATCTGAGGGTGCTAGAGGGTGAGTTGGCAGTGTAGGAAAGTGATAAATACAAGTGCCTGTGGAGTAAAAGATATACGAGTTTGAGATATAGTGGGTTAGAGAGAGTGCAAGTTTGAGAGACAACATGGGTGGAGCTCTGCATAATTACTTGTGAGGACTCTGTTAGTGGATAGTTACATCAAGGAGAGAATGTACTAGGCATGAAGTTGTAAATTTTCTTTTGGTAGCTTAGTTACATAAGTCTAGTGAAATGCATGACTGTGGTCTGCTTCTCTGTGACACTTTGTAATGGTTCAATGAATGTAATGAGGTTACCTGATATAATATATACATCAATATCAACAGTTCTAATGCATAGTTATCTCTCATGAGTTTTCTTTACTTTCATGCTAAGTATGAATGCTTGTATATTTCTTTCTACCATAATACATGTTCGGGTTCCGTTAAAGTACTCGATGCAAGTGACTGCAAGGATCTAGAGGTCATTCTAATCCCTATAGTTCTTATATGTCTTAATTTCCCTCCTGGAAACTCTTACACTAATCATAGATGATGTTTCCCACTAAACTCACATAAAAGAGAGACTCGTGCGGCGCGTGCCTCGGGTGAGCGATCGGCTTTCATTGGGTGATAGGCCGGTGCACATGGGGTTCCTTCCTTTTGTGATGGGAGTAAAAATCACTACATGATCTGGACACTCATTATGGGGTAGCACCTTGGGTCCTTGTTCTCCTGAATACCCTTTTGAAGTGGCACTTTCCTTGTACTACATCCAGATCCTCATCATCTCCTTCTTATGGCTAGGGTAGAGTAGTAGCATTCTCATCTTCTTCCTTATTTGGAGGTTTCCTCCTACCTCTATGCTCCAAACCACCACTATCTTCATGCTCCTCTTCTTCATCATCTACTTGTATTGTCTCTGTGGGCTTAGGTGTTGGAACATTTTCCATTATATGCTTACCTTTTGGTGGCCATAGGAGCGTGAACTCATTCTCCACATACTTATTATTCTCCAGCTTGGGCTTGAGTTGAAGGTACACAAGCACTGCTCTAGTGTCCCCAACTACCAATCTTATAGGCTTCATGCTTATAATATCTGAGATAAGCCTCTCAATGTAGGTAGTTTGTCCTAGATAGACATATGTCTTTCTCAGTGTATGGTAGTCACAATCTACCTTGTCTGCATTGAAGGTTAGGCGGTGCACATCTAAAAAATGGTGAACTAATGCCTAGAAATATTGTGTTGTGAAGGCATATGGTAATTTACACCATGGGCTCCAAGCCCCATCTTTCATGGCAAACCCTACGATTGCCTTCCCTACTACCAAAGGTAACTCCTTGGGTATGCACCATTCTTCTTTGAATGTTACACGCAGATCTATCATACCACTTCTCCACCCTCTACTTGAATGGTCTTCTCATTTATCCTTTGCACAAGTACTTGCTAAACCTTTCCGCAGTGACTTGTTCTCCATAAGGTATTCCAAAATTTTCTCCTCTGGTCCATCGGGCACCTTGATTTCCATAAACACCAGAGATAATAGAATAGCCCCAAAACTGATCTCTTTTGTGCATGCTTCTTCAATGATAGTCTCTACGATGTAATTGGATATGTTGTAAATCACTCCCTGTGACATCTTCTTCACAATGTGTAGCCACATTGTGTTTACTTGTGACCATCTTTCTTGGTCATTCAACTTTGTCACTAAGTGTGCAACTGCTTGAATGATTGGGTACTTCTTTAATTTATCAATTTCCATGCCATGCGGACCCTTGGTGTACCCCAACTCCTTCCTTATCTCTAGGATTGTAGCTTTATTAGTTAAATCACCATTTAGATCTACCCATGTGCCTTTCAACCTTGTTACTGTTGAGATCAATGCGGTTGTAATCCTTACCCTGCGTCCTACAAAGTAAAAGAAATCTTCATGTACCATGCTCATCAACCAATGATACAATGGTTCATATTTCCCAAATTAGGGGAGCTCATACAACTGGTAAACCCCAATTTTCTTCAACTTCTCCCTAGCGTTTTCATACACCGGCATGTCTTCTGTTGTGCGCTTATTCATCTTTGTGTTTAATAATGCATCCAACTCCTTATTTTCAGTTGTATGATGGTTGTAGCCACTGATCTTACTCTTTTGGATGTGGGAGTCGCATTCCCAGATCCCACAATTGTACACCCTCTAGATACTACATTTCTGAGAAATTACTCTCAAGATTCATTTCAACCTCCACCTCGACCTTCTTCTTCCCTTTTACTCTTATTGTGGGTGCTTTCTTTGGTGCCATCTGTAACCTGCAATCTTCTCACTTCAAACACTCACCTTTTATCTCCCACAACATGAAACCCAAACCCTATCTCAATTCGGTGCTCCTAGTTGAAATTATGTTCCCTAGCTCTTTTGTAATGCCTTGCTTTACTCAAACCCTTCGCAACTAGGGACACAAGCTTCCTCTATGCATAAATCTACTCATCACATCTCGATTCACACTCTTCGTACCTGAATACTCTTCTCACAGCTTGGTCACACTTGGCTCTTTCAAATTATCATGATTGCAACAATAAAAATGAACTCACTTCATGTCCTTATATATATATTTTAAAATTTAGTGCATTTATTACTCCTTCACCTACCAACAATCCTCTCATTAATCGACCATTTTCGTTATTTTCACGTGGTACATCTTTGCACCCAAGTTATAACCTTCTAGCACGCCCTCCTACCTTTTGGCTATAGACTTCTCTTTCACGTGCTTCCATGCACCTAAGTACCTTTCCACTTGTGCCTTCCCTTGGTAGTTCCCATGGCCTCTGCTTACCTCATGTTATACTTGTTTCTTCATTCATCTCCACCTATGGTCCTCATTTCCAAAATTACCTCTCTTTTTCACTTCTCCAACTTGAATAGCACCCATAGTAGTTTGTTTCTTTCCTGTGTACTTATTTTCATCAGTCATGTACCTAGATATTAATAACCTACCCCACACTAAGGGTATGTATAGTCCTCTGCACATAGAAATACTTCAAATAGTAATTAGCTTTTGCACGTAAACGTGCTTTATTACACAAACACACTAACTAAATTAACAAAGCATAGCAATAAAGAAGGAAACACATTAAGGAAATGCATAATTAAGAACCTAATCTAATAGCAACACTACCTTATTACAAACACCAAGAAGACTTATTTATAGTAGGGCTTCATCTTACTCCCGTTGAAGTATCCAGGTAATCTGTTAGTGCAAAATCACAGCACCCCTGGATGTTGATCAGATTTCTAGGTTGATCATGCTAGCATCCAGGGTGATTGCACAACATAGAATCCTTTCTCTAAGTGTGAGACTTGCAAAATGAGAAAGGAATCTCCAGAGAAGGCTGGTTCCTATTCCTCTGTTCAGATGCACACAAAAATGCAGAGGTTTTACTCAAAACCTAATCTAATCTTGTGAGGAGACAGGGGTAAGAAGATGCATAAAAATAAACCTAAGATAACAGAGGTGATGCACCGAGGAATGAAGAACACCTATCTTGACAATGAACACGGACCATTCAAATGTGATGCAAGATCATGCACTGAGATAACAAAATTTACAGTGAAAGACCGGGAGGATGCAAATGAACACGAGAGGGTTGAGAATCATCCACGAGACATGCATTACTTGCTCCAAAAATTGATACAATACACTACAAAATGCCAAGAGGCAGAGTCGCATTACAGTTTCAAATGGGAGGTTTTAACTCCACAGATTCACCTACCAAAGAGAAGAAGGGAGGGGCAAAACAAGAATGTTCGACCCTTAGAAAGAAGCCCCTCTTTACAATATATAGGAAGAATGAGAGAGGGAAGAGAGAGGAAAGTCAGATCTACCCCAACCACTTCTAGGTCACATTTAGTTCATCTCATTATGGCGAAGCGGAAAATCCTGGCAAAATGGCGGACATGTCTAGCGAAGCAGAAAGTAAACCTGCACATTGTATTAAAGTGGTTGTTCAAACATCACTTCTATCTATTATTACATGCCAAAGATGTTTCTTGATTCTCTCTCTCCAAACTGAACCAAAATGCAAGATTGACCCCGGAATCATGCGAGAGAATTTCACCAGCTTTCTATTGATATAAAGAACATGAAAATCTGAGCTATGGATCAAAAGTTATGGCGATCTGAAGCTTTAGGGCAAAAACAGGCAAAAAACGGGTCGGCGGGAAAATATTTGAGTTTTTCCCACGCACTGCCACTTGGATGACACGTGTCGGACTCTGATTCATCCATGGGTTCATTCTCTGAAAATTCCTTTCGGGCCTTTAAACTTGGACACATGGCACTATTTTATTGGTTCGGGCCTGAGGGGCGCAATTGGCAACTTTTCAACCTTCTGACACGTGGCACGTTTTGATTCATTGGCGGCTCTTTCAGCTTTTCGCATCCCACGCGTACTTTTGGCCCGGATGTCCCAAACTATCTGGGACAAATTTCTCTCGAACCGCCCGATTCAAGCTTCCTTGTCCCTCTTTGCAGCGAAGACACGTGGCAAGATTTGATTGGCTCTCGGCTCTTTCGGCTTTTCGCGTCCCGCGCATACTTTTGTCCGGATGTCCCAAACGAAAGTCCTCTATTTCGGCCAAACCGGCCGGTTCGCGTCCTCCGTGTACTTTTTTCCTAACTGTCCCAGCACTTCACAGGACAAATTTCTTCGAACCGCCCGATTCAGGCTGACTTGCGCCAAACCGACCGATCCGCGTCCGATGTCCCAACTATCCATGCAGATTGCTGGATCGCTAGCAACTTTTCGGCCGGTTTGCACCACGCGTCCCAACTATCCCAAGTGCTGCTGAAAGGCTAGGACTTAGCCGATTATATTGATTTTGGGCTTTGAATCAATCTACTTGCTTGGGATGAAGAATCGATGCATGTTATCAAAATTACCCCAGGGGTGAATTTTGGATAACAATTTGGCGACTTCAGTAGGGTCATCTCGCTGTTGGATGAAGTTACCGGTTTCTGAAGCGATCTATTGGGCATGGAGTCATCAAATATTATGTTTAGAACCTCAACCGACTTAGAATGAGCAAGGAGGAAGTTGTAATATCATCGATGGAAGCAAGGATCAAAACATCTCCATGTAGGCAGCAAGTTGTGCCAAAGCACTTAGGGAAAACAAAACTAACCTATAAGCAAAACAATGTGCACAAGCACTTGGAGGAATGAAAATCTAATCTAATATTTACAAGGTAGTAAATTTCCCTCTAGAAGCAATGCTTGAGGCATTCCATTGACTAGAATCTGCGGTTCTTCCATCACCATCCAATGAGGCCAATGGAAAGCATTGTTGTTCTTGCACTTCGTGACCATGTATGGGCCACTCCAAATGGCATCAAATTTTGAATGCCTTCCCGGTTTTGCTCTATCCACATCCCATTTCAACACTAGATCTCCAACTCGGAAGGATCTATCCTTGGCCTTCCTATCAAAGGTCTTCTTGATCAAAGCTTGATCCTTTTCCTTTGCTTGGGATGCCTTATTTCTGATCTCTTGTAGCTCCATCAACTCTACATACCTCACCTCCATGGGCTCAAACTCTAGTAGCTCTAGCTGCTTCATGAGTTCCAATGTTGACAACTCAAGTGACATGGGCAAAGTTGCTTCTCTTCCATAGATAAGCTTGAATGGAGAGTTACCAGTGGATCCCTTGGGAGTTATCCTATCAGCCCATAAGGCTGATTTTAGTTTGGTATGCCAAGACCTCTGATTCTCGTCAAGAGTCCTCCTAATGATCCTCAACAAGTTCTTATTTGTAGACTCGGCCTGGCCATTACCTTGAGGGTAATAGTTTGATGAAGTGCTTAGGTAGATCCCGTTCTTAACAGCCCACTCGGTCACCTTAGATCCAATGAATGCCAATGCATTATCAGAGATTATTGTAGCAGGTACACCAAATCTGGTTGTTATCCCCTCATAAAAGTCTAAGATGCTAGACTCATTTGCCTCTTTGAGTGCTACTACTTCTGTCCATTTAGTGAAATAGTCCGTGGCTGTCAAAATCCATTTGTGCCCTTGGCTTGAATTGGGATTAATGACTCCAATGAAGTCCAAACCCCATTGCATGAATGGCTGGTCAACTGAGATTGGATGTAATGGAAGGGCAGCAAGTCTCTCTTTTCCATGAAGAATGCACAATTCTTACACCTCTTGATCCATGCATAGCAATCATTGAAGATTTTAGGCCAATAATAACCATCCTTCATGATTTTTAGAGTTGTCACTCTTGGTGCAAAATGACCACCACTGGTCCACCATGGAACTCTTCCAACACCCTTTGAATCTGATTTGTGCTAATGCATCTCTGCAGCACTTCATTCACATCTTTCTTAAACAAAACTCCATCAACAATGGGATACGGGACAGCTGCTCTGCAATCTGAAGTGTCTCCTTTGGGTCTTGTTCATCTCTCGGAGGGCATAGGCACATGCCTAGGAAGTATATAATACCTTGGGTCCAGCAAGGAGTGGGGGCAGCATTGTCTTCTTCTTGATTGCCACTTGGCTCATGGCTGTCCTAGACTGTCAAAACAGCCTCTTCTTCATTGCATACTTCTTTTTGCTTCCCCAAAACCAGCTACTCACACAATCCTTTCCCTCTTACCAACTTGGTGATCTTGATCTCAATTTCATACTCCATGACACGGGTGATCCAACATGCCCTTTTCTCATTCAAATCCTTGTTGAGGAGGAAGTCCTTAACCCCAACATGTGAGACCAGCAACTGGACCTTGTTGTTTGAGACTAAATGCTTAAATTTCTTCAAGCTTCTGATTACTGCAAGTACATGCTTCTTAATGAAAGAGTACCTCACCTCATAGTCATCTAGGCTCCGGCTGAAGAAGGCAATTGGCTGCTCATCATTATCCTTATTCTGCTGTACCAAAATGGAAAAAATAGTGTCATTACCTCCAAATGCATAGAGGATGAAATCCTTGGAGAAGTCCGGGTTGATGAGAGTTGCTGCTTGGGAGATGGCTTCTTTGATTGCTTCAAAACTCTCCTTGCCTTTTGTTGTCCACTTGAAAGCCATGCTCTTCTTTAACATTCTGGCGATGGGCTTGACAAGGGCTGCAAAATCTGGGACAAACCTCCAAACAAAGTTTATCCTTCCCAAGAAACTCTGAAGGGCTTTCTTGTGGCTTGGCAATGGTAGTGCTCTTATGGCTTCAACCCTCTCTGGATCAATTACTAATCCTTCTTTGGAGACAATATGGCCAAGGAGCTTTCCTTCATGTGTAAGAAAGATACACTTCTTAGGATTCAAAGACACTCCAAATCTCCTGCACCTCGTGAAGACTTGTCTCAAATGAGAGAGGTGGTCTGCTGCATTTTTGGAAAAAACAGTGATATCATCAAGGTAAATCAGCACCACGTTGTTAATCAAACCTTTGAATGCCATGTCCATTGCCCTTTGGAAGGTAGCACTAGCGTTGGATAGCCCAAATGGCATTTTCCTGTATGCAAAATTTCCCCATTTGGTTGTGAAGGTTGTCTTGAACTGGTCTTCTTCCTTCACCATAATCTGATTGTAGCCTGAGTAGCCATCAAGTAGTGAAAACCTCTCGGAGCCAGCCACAACTTGCAATATTTTCTTCATGGAAGGGAGTGGGTAATGGTCCTTAAGAGAGGCTCTATTCAATTCTCTGAAGTCAACACACAACCTGATCTCTCCACTCTTCTTTCTGACTGGAACTAAGTTGGCAACCCAACTAGAATGCTTGATTGGGAATATGATCCTTGACTCAATCAGCTTGTCCAATTCTTTCCTCATGAGAGGCTCCATGTGTGGATTGACTGGTCTTTGTTTCTTCCTGACAGGATTAGTATTTGGATCCAATTCGATGGTATCTTTGAGCTAAGTTGGGATTGAAATCTTTCAAGTCTTCATATCTCTAAGCAAACACATCAGGGAACTCTTGACATAGTTGTATGAACTCATACCTTTCTTGTTCAGTTGTCATCCTTCCAATTTGCAATGGTTTGTTCTCTTCTACCAAGATGGATACTGAATCCTCTCTCTTGACCTAAATGTTTGCTTTCTCCTTTCTAAACTGATCATTGGGGTTAAAAATGGACTCCAAGTGATAAGTCCCTTGGGCAGCTTGTTAGTTCTCAGCTGTACCACTTGGTCACCATACTGCTGTTCCAATTTTTCTTGATTCTTGGCTGAGAACTCAACTTCTTCTGACAAGAAATGGATGATTTGTTGGTCATTTTCAAACACTTGCCAACTAACATTGTTATCCGGCACTGAAGGCCTCACAATCACGTGGATGTTTGGTTGTACCTTGTCTTGTTGAATGCTTTCCACAATGTCAAAGGCTTCCCCCACTGCTGCAAGCTTTGTCGGCTGACTTGATTCTCTTTCCTAGGAATGGATTTGATGCCAAAACCTTCAAAATCTTCCATGAGGTCCCACACCCTGTTCTTGTAGCACTTGAGTAGATCATTCTTGGGAGCATGTTGTCCCTTGACCTGATTTACAATCAATTCATTGTTCCCAAAGACTTGCAAGTTCGTTATTTTCTTCTTGATTTCCCAATGCATCCCTTGCACCAAGGCTTCATATTCAGCAGTGTTATTGGAGCATGTAAATTGAAATCTAAAAGCTGAATAGTAGTTTACCACTTGAGGTGAAACAAGCATGGCTCCACCTCCTGCGCCTTGTCTACTCCTTGATCCATCAAAAAACAGCTGCCATACCTCATTGTCATCCTTGTGGTTTGGCTCGGTGATGCTAGGAATAGGTTGATTTTCTTCGTGTATACAATAGACTCCCAGCTCAGATTCTTCTACTTCTTGATAAGGATCAAAATCATGTATCTTGTTTGCCCATTCATCAAGAGTTAGATCCGGGATGCTTCCAACCTTAGTGTCAGCTTCATTAGTGCTTGGGTGATCTTCTTGATCAAATGCTGAGCAATTGGCATTAATCTGACTTGGAGTGTAAGGCTCAATATGGAAGTTTGCAATAGGTTCTGACCTGATTGTGGCTTTGGTTCCATACCTCATTCTGAACAGCATGTGTGACCAATCAGCAGACAAATATCCCCCAATCTTGGTTGTGAAGTCCCTTGACAAGCAAAGGGCAAAGAGTGGTGGAAGGTCTATGACTGATACATCTTGTAAAACAACAACATTTGGACATGCATGCAAGGTAAGACTCAAGTTTTTAATCACTCCAACTATTGCTACTTGTCCCATCTAGCTGCACTACCCCTTTGGATATTGTTTCATACTAGAGCCCTAGCTGATTAGCTATTTGTTTAGGCATTACTAAGCTACTTGCCCCGGAGTCTATCATGCAATTGTGCACTAGCTGATTTCCAATGATCAATGAAACATAGAAAGGAGGGGGTTTCAACATTTTACCTTGCTGTCCTCCATGATTTCCCTTAGGCTGGGCAGCATTTGTGAGCACTTTGTCTTGCATCTAAACTTGCTGATTCGAAGTTGGCCAGTCCTTCATGGCAGCTTGCAGCAGATCTCTTTGGCCTGGGATGGATAGGGATTCCCACATTGATATATTGACGTTTGTCTTCTTCATCTGATCAATGATGCTGAATGGTGATGAAGGATCTCTTTGTTTTCCCTTGGTTTGCACATTCACTCCTTGCATGTGGGTAGCAACAACTAGTATTTGAGTTGGCCTAGGGGCTGTTCTTGGCTGCCCTTGTGCATTTGAAATTGGACTTTGCTTGCCAACCATTTGTGGAACCATAGAAGGTTGCGGATTGGTTGGGGCTAATGGTTGTTTGTCACCCAAATTCCTCCTTTTTGACCTTGTGTTGGCTGCAACACCTTGAGAAAGCTACTGGTTCATGCCACAAAATCCTCTGCTTGCCAATTTACCAATGTGGTGTCCTTTGGGGTTGATTCTTTGTTGGAATGTTTCTTGTTGTTAGTTGTTTCCTTGACTTTCCTCACCCTCCACACCAGTAGTTGTCACCATTAATGCTTGATTCAAAGCACCATTGAAGCACATGGATTGGTTATGAGGCTCATTGCATGGAAAACACCAATCATACTCCTGGGCAATGTTGTTTTGTGTTGGCACCAATGCCTTAGAGGCAGATATGGCATTTGGATTATAGGGCTAAAATGGTCTATTGGCAGGAGGCCTTGTTTGATTTATATTTGTAGCTGGATTAGGAGGCCTCTTGTGGTTGGTATGGCTGCCTGTTAGGCTAAGCTTGGGGTTGATAAGAAGGTCTAAAACCTTGGGCTTGTTGCCTCTTGAGAGTAACCAGCTCATTGCCTAGGTTTTGCAATTGCTTCATGACTTCTTGAAGCTCATTTGGGGCACTTGGAGATGAAGTGGAAGCTTCATTTGAACTCTGATTTCTAGGAGTGGGAGAAGGAGCCAAATTAGGTGCTTGATTGGTGTTTGGACTCTCTAAACTTGGAAACAGTGGCATGGGAGGTCTAGGGGCAAGTTTTCCAGCTTGGATCAAGCAATTTTCAGCCCTAATGGCAATGCTATAAGCCATAGGGATAGTTATGCCTCCCATGGACTGAATCGACATAGAAATATCAGAATTTAGAGCTTTGAGATAGTAGAGAAAATCACCTTCATTGTTGGCTGACTTCCACTTTGGAATTCTCTCCCAAGTCTTTTGAAATCTGAAGTTGAAATCGGTCATCTACTCATTGGGAGCTCTCTTGATGGTTGTCAGCTGCTCCAAAAGAGACAAGTTGTCTCCCTTTTCTCCAAATTGCTCATGAAGTGCTATACACAGTTGATTCCAATTTGTGATAGAACCAGCTCCAAGGCTCCTAAACCATTGCAATGCTTTACCCTTGAATGAAGATGTCGATGGTAACTTGACGACCACTTACGACTCATTGATTTCATAGATTGCACAAAGGTTAGCAATATCTTTAACATGATCACACAGGAGTAGTATGATTTTCTCGGTGAAGTATGGAATGTTCTTTAAGGCTGCAATAGGAATTGGATGTTGTGCATTGAGGGCAAGTGGGCTGCTGCCTATGAAGTTGACATAGGGGTTGTTTTGTGCCATTCTAATTGGTCTTAAAACCCTTGTTGACTGAATGAAAGGCCTACTAGGTGGAGGAGTTGAGAGAGTTCTGTTTGGTGGAGATGGAGACCTTTGAATCCTTCTTCCTCTTTGCCTTCTTCTTGGAGATAATTGCAGGTATTCAAATAGCACTTCTTCTTCTCCAACTCTTGACCTTGTGGTGACTCTTCTCATGAGTTTTTAGGCCTGCACTGCTGAAACCAGTTGATTCTTCCCCTTGGAGTCACCAGATATGCAAATAATAGCTCTTTTCAAGCAAGAAAATTGCAGCAGATGCACATCAACTTTGTTGCAATAAAAATGAGACCTCTAGTTTCCCACCGGGCGTGCCAAAACTGTTAGTGCAAAATCACAACACCCCTGGATGTTGATCAGATTTCTAGGTTGATCATGCTAGCATCCAGTGTGATTGCACAACATGGAATCCTTTCTCCAAGTGTGGGACTTGTGAAATGAGAAAGGAATCTCCGAGAAGGTCGGTTCTATTCCTCTTTTCGGATGCACACAAAAATGTAGAGGTTTTATTCAAAACCTAATCTAATCTTGCGAGGAGACGGGGTAAGAAGATGCATAAAAATGAACCTAAGCTAACGAGAGGTGATGCACCGAGGAATGAAGAACACCTATCTTGCCAATGAACATAGACCATTCAAATGTGATGCAAGATCATGCACTGAATAACAAAATTTGTAGTGAAATACCGGAGGATGCAAATGAACACGAGAGGGGGTTGAGAATCATCCACAGACATGCATTACTTGCTCCAAAATTGATGCAATACACTAAAAAATGCTAAGAGGTAGAGTTGCATTACAGTTTCGAATGGGAGGTTTTAACTCCACAGATTCACCTACCAAAGAGAAGAAGGGAGGGGCAAAACAGGAATGTTTGACCCTTAGAAAGAAGCCCCTCTTTACAATATATAGGAAGAATGAGAGAGGGAAGAGAGAGGAAAGTTAGATCTACCCCAACCACTTCTAGGTCGCATTTAGTTCATCTCATTATGGCAGAAGTGGCAAATCCTTGCAAAATGGTGGACTGTCTAGCAGAAACGGTGAACTGTCTGTTGTATTAAAGTTGGTTGTTGAAATGTCACTTCTGTCTATTATTACGTGCGGAGATGTTTCTTGATTTTCTCTCTCTAAATGGAACCAAAATGCAAGATTGACCCCATAATCATGTAGATAATTTCACCAGATTTCCATTGATATAAAGAACGTGAAAATCTGAGCTCTGGATCGAAAGTTATGGCGATCTGAATATTTAGGGCAAAAACAGGCAAAAAAGGGTCAGCGGGAAAATATTTGAGTTTTTCCCGTGCACTGCCACTTGGATGACACGTGTCGGACTCTAATTCATCCACGGGTTCATCCTCTGAAAATTCCTTTCGGGCCTTTAAACTTGGACATGTGGCAATCGTTTTATTGGTTCGGGCACGAGGGCGCACTTGCGACTTTTCACCTTTTGACGGTGGCACGTTACGATTCGTTGGCGGCTCTTTCAGCTTTTCACGTCCCACGTGTACTTTTGGCCCGAGATGTCCTAAACCTGCTAGGACAAATTTCTCTAAACCACCCGATTCGAGGCTTCCTTGTCCCTCTTTGCAGAAAGACACGTGGCAAGATTTGATTGGCTCTCGGCTCTTTTCGACTTTTTGCGTCCCGCGCGTACTTTTGGTATGGATGTCCCAAATGAAAGTCCTCTGTTTGGTGACTGAACCGGCTAGTTCACGTCCTCCACGTACTTTTATCCCAACTATCTCGAGACAACCTAGGATAAATTTCTCTGAACCGCCCGATTCGGCCGACTTGCGCCAAACCGGCCGATCCGCATCCCGACATCCCAAGCTGTCCCCGCAGATGCTGAATCGCCTGCTGGCGGCTTTTCGGCCGGTTCACACCCCAATGTCCCAACTAGCCCAAGTGTTTCACAGGCTAGGACTTAGCTGATTTTCTTGATTTTGGGCCTTGAATCAATCTACTTGCTCGGGATGAAGAATCGAAGCATGTTATCAAAATTACCCTAGGGGGTGAATTTTGAGATAACGATAATCGTATTCCATCAAGTGCCTCTAATTGAATTTTTGTTTCGAGTATGTGAGTGACAACATATGGCCCCAACTAATGTAACTTTATTTTTTCTGGATGGCGTAAAAACTTAGAATCATAAAGGAGCACCATGTGTCCAATCTCAAACTTTTTATCCCTGATGTGCCTGTCATGCCATGCTTTTTCTGGCCTTTTCTTGTTTTTGATGCCATCGTGTTATGGCTTGTTGCTCATCCAACTTGATTAAATTTTCAATCCATTCTTCTAATGCTTGCTCATCAACTAGACCTCCAAAGACGCACAATACGCAAATATGGTAATATGAATTCCATAGGAAGAAGCTGCTTATGCACCAAACACTAAGCGAAATGGTGTGGCTTTGTTTAACCTTTTATATGTTGTTCAATATGCCCAAAGTATTGCAGATAATTTATCATCCCAATCCTTTCTTCCAACATCACATATTTTTGTCAATGTTTGGCTCAAACATTTTTTTAATGCCTCGGTATTTCCATTTGCTGAGGATGATATGGTGTGTAATCATGAATTCATCTAATAAAATTATGATTGTCTCATTAGGAAAATGTGTGCCCCTATCACTGGTCAAACTTAAAGGACATCCATACCTTGTAATAATATTTTCCCATAGAAACCTAGTTGTTGTAGCCGATGTATAATCCTTTATAGGTGTTTCTTTTTCCCACCTTGTCAGATAGTATATGTAGGTAATGATATAGCGCAATCCAGTTCTACGCGTGGCTGGTGAAATAGGACCCACAAAATTGATAACCCATTTCTCAAATGGTTTTGCACTAGTAATAGGTCTTAGAGGAATTTCATATCATTCACCTAGTTTTCCAAGACACTAGCAATGATCACAAGCCTTGAAATAATCGTTCTGATCTTTATACAGGGTCTCCCACCATAATCCAATGAGTAGAATCTTACGATCGGTAGCATCACCTGCATAGTGGCCACTTGTAATACCACCATGAGCTTATTCCATAGTATATGTGTGTTAATGTTCCAATACAAAATGGTGCAACACTTCATCCTAGCCTAACTTATAGAGGTCACCGTTAATCAACATATAGGGTGCCATGCATATATCAAATTGTTTCTTCTCCAAGGATTTTATTCCTTAGAGCCATGCTTGTTCATAAAAAACAGCAATGTCCTCTAATTATGATGGTGCTCGTTATAACCTATATAATTGTGCATCGGCATGGTATCTTCAATTTCCTATGCTTCTTCTCCTGACTGTATTCTAGATAAATGGTCTAGTCTAGAATTACTTTTCCTGGTTTTACCACAACTATGAAATCAAATTCTTGAAATAAGAGTACCCATTTGCATATGTGCCCCTATAAAATGGGCTTGTTTACCAAATGCTTCAATGCCATATGATTTGTATAAAAGAAAAATGGTGTAGCTAGTAGGTACTATCTGAATTTATGTAGCACATAGATCATTGACAAAGCTTTACACTCTGTAGTTGTGTAGTTTTGTTTTGTAGGAGTCAGCTTTCTACTAGCAAAATAGATAGGATGATCTATAATACTTTCTCCGGAGCTAAGCCAATATTGCACCAATGGTCATATCGAGGTGTCCACATGTACATGAAATGGTTGGTCCCATGAAGGAAAATGCATAATAGGCGTGGTAGTAAGTTTCTCCTTTAATGTCTTGAATGTGTGTTGTTGCGGTTCTCCCCATAGAATGTACCTTTCCCTTTCAGTAACTCCTCTAACGGTGTGGTAACTTTGGCATATCCTTTAATAAACTTCTTGTTCTTGTAATATGTTGTATGACCCAAAAATTTGCACACCTCACTCTAACTGGTAGGATATTTTAGGCCTATAATGACTGTAACCTTAGTTGGATCAACCAACAAACCTTCCTTATAGATGATATGTCCTAACAAAGATTCCAAATGGTGTAGTAAATATGCACTTCTTGATGTTCAAAGACATACTCAATTGTCTAAATCTTTTAAACATTAAACACAGATTGTCACAATGATCCTTAACTAATCCATACACTTTGTCCATCGTCTAAATAAACCTACAAGAAGTTGTGAATAATTTCCTTGAGCGCTTAAACAACTATGCATAAAAATACAATAGGCACGTTTTTTTGATCGAAAGGCATCACAAGTATAGGTGAAGCTACCCCATTTAGTAGTAAAATTAGTCTTTTATTGATCCTTTTGGGTAATCCTAACTTTGATGATACCCGGAGAGAACCCATCTATAAATGAATAGATTGTGCACCCTCAATGCCTTCTAGTATTTCCTCAGTGAATGGTGTAGGAAAGGGATCAATCACACATGCAGCATTCAGCTCCATGTAGTCCACATAGATCCTAATTTGACCATCCTTCTTGATATTGATCACCATTGGGCTAACCCATTCTGACTCATCCAGGGGCTTGATGATTCCAAACTTCAACATTTTGTCAATCTCTTCCTTGACCTTTTCACGCAAGTTGGGGTTCATCATGTAGGGTATCTTTCTAACTAGGCATGCACCCTCTTTAAGCTTTATCCTCATCTCCCCTAATGATTCATGCATGCCTTTAAGTTCATGGTACCCCTAAGGGAATAAGTCTTGATAATCTTGTAGTAACTCTATGATTTTTACCACTTCAGAGTCTAACCAATAGTCTCCAATTATGGCCTCCTTAGGCTTAGTATCTAATCCAATATTCACTTTCTTTTTCTTCATAGGTTCATGATAGGCATATGTGGTCTTATCTGTACTATCCAACACCTCACGCTTATCTATTGAATGGTTTACATCCAAATTTTCTACTTCTTTGCCATTCACTAAGTAGACCATTTTTCCTTTTTCTTTCTCAAGGAAAGCGCATTGAAGTAGTGTGGCATCGGCCTTTGTTTCTTCAACAAAATGTGCTCCTGAGTCTCCTTCATCCAATAACTTCTGAAGGAGCTCTTCATCCTTGGTACTATCTCCAATAGTTAAGGCTTTATGACTTTCAATTCTTCTTCTACTAGAGGCTTGGTAGAGAAGAAGTCAAACATCTAAGTCATTCCTATAATTAAATCCTATCAATTTCCAGTCTCTCTATGGATTTCTGCATATACATACCAAGCACGCGCACAACCTTGTAAAGTGGAATAAAACTTGTGCACCCATAGAGAAGGTGGTAAAGCTTCCTGCCCCTTTGTCTAGAGTCTCTCACACTTCTAAACGTGGTACTGAATAGGTTGATTACCATGATAAGTGCATATTTGAGTAGGTGCATTTCTCTGAAGAACCTAGTGGCAAGAGAAATCCTAATTTCATTCCATCCTACAAGATTATCCTTTTGGGCCACCCACCAGCACATTATTGTCCCATATGCTAACATATTCCTTCTCTTCATCAGGTCTATCCATTTTGCTTCCATGGCACGTAGGAATACCATAGGATCTCCTTCTCTGGTGTAACAAGGTACCAAGTTGAGACCTATCCTCCTGATATAATGTGGTTTTTGTCCTTAGGAATTATGATCTTTACTGCATGCCCTACCAACTCATAAGTGTTATGAGCCCAATTATCACAAGCAACACTTGTAGTATCGATAATAGATGTATTCTCCCAATGAAGGATTCCTTGTTTACATGGTTCAAGCACCTCTGGATCTTGGATGGTGCGTACATAAATCTAATTTAGGTCATCTTCACTCAAGGGCTCAACATAGGGTGTAGATTTTCCATCTTTCAAAGGGATAATAACTCTCTCCTCCTTGTTTTTAAAACTGATCTAACCCTTTTTGAACCAAATATTAGCATTATTTGTATAGCACCAAGGACTCCCCAATAGAGTTGGGAAGCTATCTAACTTTGTCGGCTAAAACCTCAAATTCTCCGGTGAACTTGGCTCCTTATATGGTAATGGATGCATCTTTAAAAACTCCAATGAGAGTGGCCTTCATCGATTAGCCATGAACAATACATTAGAGGGTGATTACAATGGGGTCTTCCCATTTGTACCAATGCATCTAAAGTAAGAAAATTAACTTTTGTGCCTATATCAATCAACATATTACTCAATAGCCATCCATCCACAACAGCATTCAAAGTAATTTCCTTGTCATAATCTAGGCTATGAGGGGGAAGATTTGCATGTAGGATCATCATCCAGTCTCAATACTTGCGTGTGGAGTGTTTCCTTTTAACCAATTCCCCAACAGTGGAATGATATTCTCTTGGTGCATAATTTGCACACTTCTCTCAAGTCATCCATATCAGTTTGGACCATCTCTGATGCTTTCTTTTGCTCCATATTTTGTGATTGCTATTTTAAATAGTATATCTCACCCTGAAGATTCCTGAGTACCTCCATGGTTTCCTAATAAACCTCCTTCTGATGGGTGGGATTTAGGTACTATGCATGTAGAACCTCCTCCTTGGTGATAGTAGGATTTTATTGTAATGCTTAGTGGCACGCGTTGCTTCAGCGTGGATCGTGATCTTTACCTACAATGCCTCATATTTTGGTTCCAACTTGGGCATCCATTGATTCTCCACAACGCGTTGTATCCTAACCATCCCTACACCTTTGTTTTCTTGTTTATGCTACTTACTAAGATGCTCATATAAGTCTGGCACTCCTCATAGCTATGATTCTTTCCACAGAAAAGAACATGTAATATTATGAGGACATTCACACTGTAGTGGTCGGGATATTCGCATGTATAACACAATCCGTGACAAAACTCACTTTTTCCACTACCACGGCCTCGTCCTCTAAATCCACCATGGTATCATCGACCTCTACCATGACCACCTTCAAAATGCCCTTCATTTTGATCATAACATGCCTGATTGTGATCCCGATCCTGATGCTCATTCTTGCCTTTAGAGTTATCTAAAAATCTTTTCTATCATACACCAATATCTATAGCATCCTGGATATGACCAATCAGCCAGCAGTCTTCCATGTCATGAGTCGTGGACCTATAGATTTTACAGTAACAAGATACATTCTTCCTTATCACATGTTGTAGTAATGGACAAAGGTGCATAGCATCATAGTTTAAATGTCATATCTCACAATCCAACAACGGTGGCGCACTAATCTACAAGGACAACTATCATTTTTATGACCTTCCACTTTGTAATATGTGCACCAAATCCCTATACATGTCTCATGTTCCAAATTTTCCAATAGTTTCTCCAACTACTTTGTCATAGTTGCGATCTGTGCTTCTAAAAATGGGCTCACCCCAGTTTCTATACTTCCAAATTCCTCGGCCACGTAAGGTTGCTTCGGTGTTTCATGTGGATCAATGTATGTTTTATGTGATAATGTCCTCCTAAAAGGGATAATTAGGCCTCCAATGAACCATTATGCATGTTGGCTTACGTGAATATCATAATAAATCTTAGGTAACAATGTTTTAAAATGGGCATCATACTCTCGACACTTCCAAAGAGGTAGTGCTTTGCTTAATATCCTTAAGTGAACTTATACTCTTATGCTCAAACTTAGGGATGTGGAAATCTTTAAGGAATACATCTTTTTAAGTTGTAAAGTCTACACAAGTCTGATCAGGGTCAAACTTTTTGTACCAGCTATGTGCGCGCCCTTGTAACATAGTAGTAAATTGTCTTACCCTACGCTTAGAAGTCGTGATTCCTTTTGCGTGCCACAATATTTCACACATATGTACATGTTCAACAACATCTTCTATGCCCCTATACTCTGGAAGATGAAGAGACATCTCCATGTAAATATTCTAGGGTTGGTGCGGACCTTGCCCACCTGATCTAGAACCTCTTGTGTTTCCTCTACCTCTAGAACCACCAGATCTACCGGAACTAGAGCTACCTATGCCTCCTGATCCTAAACTTGTAGCTAGGGTCAAACCAGAAGATGTACTTCCCTGTGTCCCAATAGTAGAACTAAATTATACCCCGACATTCTATGAAGCGTTACTACTCCTAGAAGAGAGTCCAAAAATTAGTGCGCTTGACATCTGTGTGGATGATACACCTAAAACGTTACTCCCATATAACAACGAATCCATTTGCGTTGTCATCATTATGCCTCTTATAAGACTTGCTCCTACTCTCCCACTACTTGAATTAGCTTGATGGTTGTTTGTTATATTAGATGCTGGAAAACCAAGCACAAAGGCAAGGTCACCGGTGTGGATTCGGACATGCCCCTGTGGCCCGGGTTGTCTCTGATGGCACGTTTTTACACGAGGCCGAGGAGGGTTCCCTATCATGCTTTCCCAAATGGGGGAGTTTCTGATGCTCGGGTTCCATGTCTTCTATGTGAACTTCAACTCCTTCCCAAACTATCTTTCTCCATAACACCATTTACTCTGCAACCTCCCGTTGCTTCTCTACCTCCCTCTCACACGCCTCATTATACTTAAGCCACCTTTCCTCTCTCTTCCTCTCTCTGCATTGGGTCTTTCATCTTTCACCAAACTCGTTCCTTCCCTAACGCATGGTGGGGTTTAGTTTGCCATCGGTTCACTCTCCAAGTTCGGGGTTACCATCAAAATTTTGATTTCCATTTGAATGCCTTGTAGGAAAATTCTTTTGGTATATCTTAAAAATTGGATTTCGATTACCTCTAGGCATGAATAAGTGGAAATTGAGTACTCTAAGATATAATCTGTTTAAAACACCATGGAACCACGTATCCACAAAGTGCGAGTCCAAATCGGATCACCATCATAAAGGGCTTGAAATCCTTCCTACATCCAAACAAGTGTGTGATACCTCTAATTCTGTTAGATGCATAAGCAATCAACCAATCGTATAATTCTATTGGAAAGATAGCGAAGAAGCTCTCATATAAACTATCATACATATTTTTTTCTACCCATACGCGCGTGCATTAAACTCGGACCGGTGCTTGAACCTCAGTGTGTATTCTTCTTCTAGGTCATGTATCCACTCCTCAACACTTTCTAGGGTCAATCGATATGTCTTCATCATGAACCATCCTAAAAACAACTGAAAAAGAGGTCTCGGAAATTGAACCAATGATATAGCCTAGAATTCACCAGTAAAAGCCCAAGCGTCTTGGCACATCACTTAACCTAGACTGAGCACTCACCTGAAGCGTGCAAAGGTACCAGGCCCCTCTTTAGGGTTGTTTTTGTAGGATGTCAACATGATGAAGACTTAAAGCATTTAGATCCATAACTAATACATCATTCTACAGTGCATCTTCGGATATGTATCTTAAAGTATCATGAATCAAACAATAATCATAGTGAAACCATTCATGCAGTAATAAACTATAACCATGATTAACACCTTGATTCAGTTAATAACCCCCATTATATTAAATATAGTAATACATAGAAGCTTATTATAATAGATAATACCATAGTCTATGTGTGCATCAGATTTGGCAGCATAGTCTCATAATAACTCAATTCTCACATGCCCCCTATGCTACACAGTTCATTGCATACTTATAAGGGTGGGGTCTTTCCATTCATATTTTATCTAATCCCAAAATAGGTCGCATGCTATTATTAGCCACACGTCGTTACAATAGTAGCCACACATGCAAGTGTGCTTTGACAATAGACTTCTCCCATTTAGCTATCATTAGTAAATATATTTTCAGTCGGTATCCATGTAAAGTGCTTCGTAGCCGATCCTCCAAAAATATCTAATGTGTGTCATGCAAGTATCTAACCAGTTTGTGTGTTTCACACACCATCTCCAAAAATAGGTCATCATTTTGAAAATGGTTAAGTCCTGAATCTGTCTCTGTCCTCAGCACATGATTCCTTCCCCGATCCTCCCATGATTTTTAATGTGTTCTACTCTTCTATGAAAACCTTTTGTATGTTCTTTGCTAAGTGCCAAATTTTGGTGACCAACAAGAAGAAATAAATTTTATGTATAATATTTTTATTCCACGTTTTCTTCTAATACCCACTAGCTTCAAATTGTTCGAAATTCAACAAATATCCAAACTTCACCTCATAATTCCCGAATCCATATCCCTCTAAATCAATTCATCCTTACATTTTCTATGAGGTATGTGGCAGTACTTTAGTTCATTATTTAGGACTTCAAAAGGCAATTGAGGACCTGAGTAATTAAAAGAGGAATTATTTGTAACCATCTTCTCTCATCTGTCCAATAATCACACACCCGCTCTCCATATTCCTACCTATGAAATTGGAAGAGGTTCATCCAAGGTTCTTCAAGCTTTAAGGGCTTATTTATGATCCAAGGATCCTCCCAAAATTTGATATTTGTGTCATTCCCTAGATTGTACTTTATGCCTTTAACTTAAAAGTTTTGACAAAATAACCCAATGATGGTTTTTTATGACTATTAAAAAAGTAATATTTGATTAATTTTTAACACTACTATAACTTTTAAAAAAACTAATTGATGATACTTTTATAATAATAAAATTAAAACAAAATAACAGTTTTCAAATTTTAAACATTGGTTTTGGGCGGGATCAGTGCGCCCCAACTCTACTCGTAGATTCCTTTGTGTTTGGGAGAACACAATGATCTCAAGTGGGATGAGGTGTTCGAGGAAATAGGCAGTGTGTAGGAGGGTCCACTAGTAGAAAACCTATTGTCGGTCCCAAAATTGACATCTTGGTTGGTGTGGATGATAAAAGTGAGTTGCATTTTTCAATTCCAGAGGCTATTTTAAGAGATAATATCAAAAGGAATGCCCACGTATTGATAGGAAAATTTATGGGGTCCATGCCAAACATCGAAACCATCAGAAGATGGGCCCATAGGAAATGGTGTCCAAAATGACATCTAGACTTCTATGTGATGTCCAAAGGGGTTTTTGGTCAAGTTCACCTTACAAGAGGACTGGTCTAGAGCCTTTCTTTGGGGCCCATGGTTTCTTGGCAATATGGGGTTGTATTTGAAGAAATTGGCGCTTGGCTTTAATCACGAGAAACAAACTATGTCATACTTTCCAATATGGGTTCGTTTTCCAACACTTCCACTAGAATACTAGGATGAAAACACCTTGTCCAAAATAGCCAACTCTTTGGGTACTCTAATAGGATTTGATAGCATAACTAAATATGGCTCAAGGTGATAGCAGCTAGATTTTGCATCTTAGTTAAAGAATACCAAATACTCCCTGACATCATCATTTTGTATTCACCTCGGGTTTTATAGAGATAAGCTATGGATTATGAGGACTTCTAAATGAGATGTAATAATTGCTACAAGTTGGGCCACAAAAATTCTTAGTGGATATAAAGAAAGGCCCCAAAATAAGCATGGTTAAACCTAGCAATCCTAGTAGGCATAGAGATAATATAGTTCTGAGGCTAGGAAGAAGCTTATCGTGACAAAAAAACTCTTGTTAAGGAGGGAAAGGAACCATGCTCTTCTTTGATGAATGATAAATAAATGGGCTTTAATGTTAGAACCTCTTATTAAAATGATGTTGATCAAGGTAGATCCTCTCTTCCATTTATCAAATCAATAGCTACAATGGAATATCTTGGGAATGAATCTTGTCAGATTGGGAATCCAACCCCTCTAATCCAGAAGTAGTATATCAAAAATAGTAAAGTAATACAAGTCAACAATACCACTCTAGATCAAGAAAATGAAACAAGCGGCCGAATGGAGGTCAATAGTAATAAGAAGCTATTGAAAGATGATTTTTGCCCTCTGGTAAAGATTTTGAAGCCAGCTCGAGAATATTTGAAGAACAACTCTTTGAAAGAAGGAGAGATGGTAGAATTCTTTGATAAACCAAATTCGCGAGATCAAAGAGCTAAAGGAAAAAAACATCAAGGAGATATTAGAAGACACTTGAGTTCCTTTTCTATCAACAAGTTTTCTTCCATTTTGGAGGATTTGAAGAATAACTTGAGGGTATAAGGTGAGTTGGAAGAATATTTAACAATAAAATTACAAAGATCAAGGAGCTCTCTTCCACGACCTTAGATCATGACAAAAATGATTTTTCCATTCCTAAAAAAAAAAGGGTAAAGGGAAATATGGGGAGATCTGGGAGCTTCCTCCTCTATAATCCTGCTCAATCTAGAGTAGATAATGTGGGGAAATAAGAACATAGGAAGGAAAACGTTGGGGGTTCAAAGAAGGAAAACAACGAGAGATTGAGATTGCTAATGGCACCCAATGGACTTTAGATTCTAAGGGTCATAGAAGGCCCCTAACCAAATCCTCCAAATGAAGCTAATATCATTAAATATTAGGGGCCTAAATAGCTGCAACAAATAAACAATATTAAAATATCTCAGAAGTTCAGCAATAGGCCTCAAATATTGGAAATACAAGAGACAAAGATGAAAGGTATGACAGTTAGCAAGATTAAGGATTATATATGGAAAAATGTTGAGTTCGATTTTAGTGACTCTTTTGGTGCCTTGGGGGATTATCCACCTTTTTGGATAGCAAATGGGTGAATGGTGAATTTATTCTTATATCTTCCAATCGTTTAGCTATTCTCTTCATCTCGGTCAAACATAGCGAGGAGCCTTAGATATTTTCTAAAATTTAGGCCCCCTAATAGTTTAGGCTTTGTTAGAAAAAATCTTTGGGCTAACCTATTATATTTCAAGAAAACTTGTAGCAACTTCAATTAAATCATCATGGGATATTTTAACACTCCTATGAGTCCAGATGAAAAAAATGGTGGTAATAAAGAATTCACAATTAGCATGGAAAATATAGGCGATATGACATCGATAACAATCTTATGGATATCAAGCTTAAGAGAATCAAATACACCGGAGTAATAGAAGGTTGGGGAAGATCTAATCCAACTCAATCTTGATAGGGATCTTGTTTCTATTGATTGGACTTTGATACACTATTTTAAACTTTCTTCTCTTCCTCGTGTGGGTTCGGATCATAACCCAATTGTTCTCAACATGTTAGACAAAGAGGTAAAATCAAAGGCTCCATTCAAATTTGAGAAAATGTGGATGTATCTTCTAGAGTTATATGATAGGATAAAATAATGGTGGAATATAAACATTAGGGGCTCAACTATGTATATATTTGTGCAAAAATTGAAGAATGTTAAAATGAATGTCAGAAAATGGAATAAAGAGGTTTTCAGGAATATATTCAAACAAAAAAACTAAAAGAAGACACAGGAGAGCTAGAAAAAAGGGTCAATGACAAAGGAATGGATGTAGATGACTACTACTTGGAAAAAGAGCTTCTTTCTTATATCCACACGATAAATTCTAGGTAAGAAATTTTACTAGAGACTTAAATCCATAGCTCTACGGCTCAAATAAGGTGATAAAAATACTAACTACTTTCACATGACACCCCTAAAGCACAAAAGCAAAGAAAAGTATTTCGAAAATAATAACTAAAGAAGGTGCTTATAGTAAGGATATAAAAATCATTAGGAAATATGTTGTCTCCTTATATAATCAATTGTTCAATGGGTACTCTTCTCAAAATGAAGAAATTATAGACAATTTTGTTGTTGATATCCAACCCAATGTCATTGATTGTCACTCCTTCAAGAAGCTTACTAAAAAAACCACTGTTGAGGAGCTCCATAAGACTGTTTTTCTATGGAAGGGGATAAATTTCCGGGGCCAGATGGTTTCTCATCTAGATTTTTTCAAAAAATTTAGGAGATATGTAATGTTGACCTTCTTTGGGCTATAAATGAATTTCTGAGAATTGGTAATTTTCTCAAAGAATTTAATAACACATTTATAGTTATCTTTCCAAAGAAAAAAGGTGTCAAGGATTTTAAGGACTTCAAACCAATTATTTTATCAAATTTTCTCTTCAAAATCTTCACCAATACTATTACAACTAGAATTCATCCTCTTCTACCTACACTCATCTCCAATCAGCAAGGTGGGTTTATGAAAGGTAGGATCATCCAAGATGTAATCATCTTGGTGCATGAAGCAATACATTCCATGGACAAGAGCAAAAGGAAGGTATGATTGTGAAATTATACATGAACAAAGCCTTTGACAGGGTTTCATGGTGTTTCCTTGACAAATTCCTCATGAATTTTGGATTCGATGACCATTTTCAAAAAATTGTGAGGACATGCATTTCTACTCCTATGTTTTCCATCATTGTCAATGGTGCACCTACGAGATTCTTCAACAACGGTAGATGAGTACGGAAAGGTGATCCCTTTTCCCCACTTCTATTTATTCTCATGGCAGATAGCCTCGGTAGAAATCTTATTGTTGCCATCTACTCGGGTTTTCTCAAAGGTTTGAACTCATCTTAAGTGGATCTCAAAGTTATTAATCAGCATTTTTGGACGACATAATATGCATCATGATGGCTTCATGATTGAGACTAGAAAACTCAAATCCCTCCTTATCGATTATGAACAATCCTTGGGACCTCTTATTAATTTTGAAAAGAGTTATGTGATCTTCCTCAGTCCTTTAGAACAAAGAAAAAATAAGATTTCAAAAAATTCTTGGGTGCAGCACTAAGAATTTTCCTTCTTCTTATCTCGGTATGCCTTTGTTCACTTGAAAGGTTCCTATTGAGGTTTAGAATGCCTTAATTGAATGATTTCAAAAGAATCTTGTGGGTTGGAAGGGTACGGTTATTTCTCAAGAAGGTAAGTGCTTTCTCATTAAAAGTACCCTTCAAATTCTACTTATATATCTAATGTCTCTTTTTTAGATTCCAAGATCAATAATTGAAAAAATAGAAAGAATCTAAAAGAGGTTCTTGTGGTCGGGTGTGGAATAAATCAATAGAATCTCATTGATCTCTTGGGAGAAGGTTTTCCTCCCTAAGAGATGTGGTGGGTTGGGAATAAAGAATATCAATTTGGATGAATAAGGCCATGATTGCAAAAATGGGGTGGAGGCTGATAAAATAGGATCATCCCTATAATTTTATTTTCATAAGCAAGTATCTTTTCTTTGAGAATAATCTCGATTGGCTTCGTAATGATGATAACCCCTCCACTCTTCTTTAGAATTCTTTGGTTAATAGCAGAAATCTGATCACTAAAGGTAACGGATGGAAGCTTGGAAACGATAAGGATATTCTCTTTTGGAAAGATAAATGGGCCACCAACTTCCCTCTTAACAGATTTGATGATGATTCCCATCTCTATACTTACTTCAAGGACCGGTTTGGCAAAAACATTATTGAACAACAATTCTTGGGTCAATCTTCATGTTGATGGTAGCTCTAATGATAGAAAGCTTAATAATATCTAAAATATTATCACCAATCAACACATTCCTAGAATTGAAAGAGAGGATGAAATTATCTAGAACAGCTCCTTTGATGGGATTTACTCGGTTAAATAAGGTCATCTACTCTTGTCAAATTGCAGCCTCCTCAATTCATCCGTAAAAGTGATTTGGATTAAATTCCTCATACCCAATATCAACCACTTCTTATGGATTTCCCTCTATAACAAAATTTTGACTATTGACAATCGGGTGAAATGTGGCCAGCATCTTCCGAGCAGTGTATACTTTTCAAAAGTCCAAAAAAATGGTAAATCATTTAATTTTGCATTGTGAATTTGCTAGATCTATTTGGGATTATTATTTGAAATTTTGGAACATCAAATGGACCCTTCCTGAGTCTATAGTAGATGCTTGGGAAAAATGGTTCTTCCCCTCTAAAAATTCCATAGTTAGAATGTTATGGAGGATCTCCTTTCCTCACATCATTTGGAAAATCTGGAAATCTCATAACGCTGCAATCTTTGAAGACAAAAAACCTTATGTTTAGAGATCTACTAATGGGCTTTTATGATATTAGATAAGACATATCTAATTTTAGACCTCCTAAAAATACCAAGTAAAGTAGAGAAGATAGTAGAATCCTTGAGCTATGGGGATTAAATTTGTTTTCCAATAGGGGGTTTGATTCTGAGATTTCTAGAGAACATATTAAATGGCATCCACCAATCTCAAGATGGGTTAAGCTAAATTATGATGGTGCTTCGAAGGGGAACCCAAGAAAAGTGGGGGAGGAGGGTGCATCAGAAATGAGTATGGTCAAGTCATTAGATTGTATGCAGGTCCCATGGGCACCAACTCAAATCATCATGTTACGACTTTACTGCTCTTTGGGGTCTTAGAATAGCAAGAGAAATTAACACTACCAATATCATTGTAGAAGGGGATTCTTTAAACATCACCAATTTCTTAAAAGGTACTACTCAATCTAGTTGGACAATTAAAAACATGATGGAAGAAGCCACTCACATCATTAACACTTTCCAAAACTACTTGATCCAATATACATACCATGAGGGGAATAAGTTAGTAGATATCATGGCTAATGTGGGTGTTAAAATTAATAATTTCCAAGTTTGGAATGGGGAAGATCCCCCTACTTTTTCTATTAATATTATTAATGATGAGAGGGCCATTTTGATGGAATATTGGAATAGGCATGTGTGAAGGCTTCTTCCACTTTCTTTTTATCTCCTTTCTCAGCATTTTGATCATTGCATTGTTAAGCATCCTTGCCTTGGTGTGTTGATGATCTAGTTTTAATTTTCAAGCATGGGAGGTGATCGATGTAAAGTGGAGCCAGTCAAAATTGATGAATGGAAGAAAAATGAAGAACTGTGTGGAATCTTGCACAGGGGGGATTCTCCATATTCATGGAAAGAACCATAGGGTATGATTTTCACCTGTCACAAGAATTTTTCAAGAACTGGAATGATAAGAAGGTGAATTATAAAGGAGAAACCTTTGATATAAATGAATAAATCATTTTGACATGTAGAGGAGTAGAAATAAGAGTCACATGGCCAAAGATAGAGGTGACACGTGGTGCGGATCAAATACATCAAATGGACACTTATCGATTTCCAGTAATTTCTCAAGAAAAATGTTCTCGGTGCATGTGAGGTCTATGGAATCAACCAAGGATGGTAGATTTTTTGTTAGGGATAGGTTGAAGGTCAATGGGACATGTGGTGAAGCAAAAATTAGGGTCACGCAGACGAAGCTAGAGATGACACGCAACATAGATCATAGAAATCAAATGGACATGTGTCAACTTTCTCGGCACTTTCTTAAGAAGATGCACCTAGTGGATGTGAGATCCATGGAATCAACCAAGGTTGATATCTTTTCGGTCTTTGGGAGTTTAAAGAAAAAGGAATTGCAATTCAACATGAAATTTGTAAGCCGATCCCTAACTCCCACATTTTTATCACAAGGTGACACATGGATGAAGTGACACATAGGCTACCCTGCACAAACATTGGAAATCCTCATAGCTAATCATATGATGCCACATTTCATTCTCATGTTCACCTCTAGCCTTTGTTGACTGGTTTTCTTCCCATTCTTGTTTTGGAGCTTTGGTTTTTATTGTTTATTTGGGTTATGCCCTTTTTTGTACCTAGGTAGGATCCCATCCAAAAAATCTTTACCCATAATAAAATAAATAAATAAATAAAATACTTAGCAAAAAGACTCTAAGCTTACACGTGGATCCATGTATCTTAAGGGATAATCACCCAAATCACATGCTTATATGAACAAATGGGTCTTTCGATTGATAATTTTCTTAAGTGTCTTCCATATAGCAAGAATTCTATTTGGGAAGAGTTGTATTTTTTTCAATGACTAGTAGTTTTCATCAACAAGACAGGTCGCATAGTCCAAAAATATCCTCTTAATGCAAATAAATAGCTTCGTTTGGTATTGATAGATCACCGATCAATGAGGCATCAAGTTAGGGTCTTCACCATCTCGAATTGGAGTCGATGCATCAAGGAAGGAGTGCAATTTTTGGATAGGGTTCATAAAGTGCCAAGCTCATCATTAAAGAAAAATAATCCAAATGTAGGTTTCAAAAATTAAGGTCCCAATGTGAGACCCAATGTAGATCCATATATGTCAAATGTGCACATGCTTTGCATGGAAGGATTTAAACAATGAATGTAGATATGACATAAAAATTATTATAATTATATTATGTCAATTCACTTCTCCACGAATAGGCCACTATATGGATCTAATTCCTACGCAATGTGGTAGGATGATGAAGGACTCAAAATTAAAGAAAATCCTTATGTAGTTATGAGATGTGATGGTGCTATGTGCTCAAGTACGTAGACCACACCACATTATAAGGACACATGGAGACAATATTTCCGTAGAGATGCACCTTTAAATATTAATTTCCATCAACTTGGGAAATGGGAGAATTGATTTTCCTCTTCTAACACTCGCATGATATACTTCAAAGATGATATCTCTAATACCAAATAAAGTAGAAGGAGAAAATTTTGACAAGGAAAATAATAATAATTTATATTATTTCATACCATAATACAAAGGATATTATATAGCCATAGAAATAAAAAACCAACCTCCTACAAACTAGGAAGTCATGTTGCCAAATAACTCATTAATATTTTTATGGGTACAACTAAACTCTATGAATATATTGTTTTGAAACAATATATTATACTAAATAACAATATAATTGTATAACGGTAAACTCACCACACCGTAATTAAGATTTACTCTACGATAAATATGTGGTAATAGTAGTAATATATATACTTATTAAATGGAGAACTATGAATTCCTAACAATATCCCCCTTTGATCATTTTTCTATGAAGACGTCCTAGATCCCGAGTTTCTTATACAGAGCCTACACAGTTTAGATCTAACCTTCTCATCTTGTTTCCCACCCAAAATTAACCTAGATGTTCTTATACAAGCTAATTCATTCTTATTCCCATATTTTGTACACTTACTTTTACTTTACATGTTATATCTTGTTTATTATTGTTATATCCATTTGATCTTAGTCATATAATAAAGATTTAAATTTATTTAAATTACTAGCCTCGATGTTTCTCTCAAAAACCTGAAGCCCAAAAAATTTACCCAAGGAGAAACCATGCCTCTACACTGAAACCATCTGTAGAACCTCCAAAAGTGGGTAGATGCATCCTAAGCAAATCTTTAATCATGCCCTCCAATCTTGAGCTATGATTATGAGAATATTACAATCTCACCAAAGGTGGCGATGATGATCACATGGGAAATTACACACTAATCATTGATGGGGGTCTAGTGACACCCACTGAGTGACTCTTATGTTACGATGCACCCCTATCCAAAGGTGCTCTTGGGCTATAGGATCTCACCATCCACTATTGAATGAACTGAGATGAAGAAATATGGGAATCCTTTTTGTATTGAAGCACGTTTACTATTTTTTATGGCACACTTGGCCTCTACGGCATTCTACCGTGTGGGTAGGTGATTTTAAAGTACTCCCTTCATATTTTTAAGGGTCTAAACAATTATTTTCCTAAACTCTATGAAAAGTTGATCCAAGTGAGGTGAAATGGGTGGTTATCCACATGCATCATTTCCTTGGCCCCTAGTCACTCAATGTTTTGTCTATCACTTAGGAATCCTACGATCGTATAAGGAACACAATTAGATTACCATCTAAGGTCAAGTTTTAGAGTTTAAATTAATTTTAGGTTTTTAATCAGATTTGGGGTTACAATGCAGCATTACGGTTTTCACTTCACCAAGTGATGCAATGTGGAAACATTTCCATAAGTAGGATTGATTAATTATCCTTTCCATAATTAGTTAATGTTATCACCAAAAAACAACACCCTCTGATTTGATCATGAATTAGTGAATGAACAACTAGTGTTTTTGGGTAACATGGGATTGTATCTAAGTGTGGGACCTTGTTACTGAGAAAAACCTCCATAGAAGGCCAGATTCCTCTACCTTATCTTACTACTAAACTACTCCTAGAAGGGAAATTTTGCTATCTACTTCTATCCTAAGCTTCCAAGGGACCAGAGAGAGATATTGCATGAAAATGGAAATCCTAAACTATAGAGGTGATTGCACCAAGAAAAGGGATGGGAAAAAATTCAAGTGAGAAAAAATGAGATGAAGAATGGGAAAGAGAGAGGTCAGACATAAGTGACACAGTCCCTAGCTGCATTTATCAACATCATTTCCATGGAGCACAACAAATCTGAATCCTGCAAGAAGAACAAGGTATACATAATGCATCTACAATTGTAATGAAAGGCAAGAAACACAATATCACACAAGATAGGGTAGAAAGAGCCACAAAACATGGATTTATTTCTTAATTAGATGCACAATTCACCATAATTGCAAAAGAAAGGAAAATATCTCATAGTAGAATGCCCAGATCAAAGGCATGCAACTCAAAAAGACTATAAAGTAAAGTTTTATAGAGTTCTATATATTTTTAGAACATTCCCCCTACAAAAATGTGCCTAAGCACTTACATTTATAGATTTTGAGAAAGAAGAGGGAGAGAGAGAAGTTGCAGAGTGAGTTTTTAATGGTCCTAACCATCCCAAAGGAAAAAATGATTTCTCTATATAGGATAATGGAAATTTGGTGTGTTCTCAAGCACGCCAACATAATTTTCGAGTGAAAACATGTTGTTTCCATGATTAAATAATTCCACCTGTAATTATACATATCTTGAACCATTTTTCTCTTTTTAATCAATCAAAACCCATCAAATTTTTTTCTCATGATGCCAAATTAAAGTGCTTGAGGATAGATTTCAAATGAGACCGATTTTGTGTAATTTGGAGTAGGGGATCAAAAGATATCATCATTTGAATGTTTGCACACCGAGATGAATAGAAATTTTACAAATGGCAGCCTTTAATTAGCTTAAGGATTTCCCTCTTCCCTTGTGTGCATTACTTTTACTTCTACCATGTGTCGGTATTTGATCAGCTCGGGATCGGGCCTTTGCTTCCTTTTACCCTTTACCTTTGCCTTTATTTTAAAAATAGGCCAATAAAACAATTCCACACTTCTTCACAATGTCAAACCTTTTTATTACCTTGAATGACAACTGTGAGATGCAAACCAATGAGAAGGCTCCACGCTTCTTTGCATTGTTAGATGTTTGAATGCTTTGAATGACGATTGTGAAGTGTGAGCAAATATAAAATCTCCACGCACTCCAAGTTTTCAATCTTTCCTTAGTCCTTGACTAAAAATGCAAGGAACGAGCCAATAGAAAGGCTCTACACTTCTTCACAATGTCGGTGTGTCGACACCGCCATATACCTTCACAAATTCAAAATGTTAAATATTAGCCAATGAAATGGCTCCACGTAGCTTTGGGCTTCACAATTATTAGGCATTGATGGCTTCACGTTGCAACTTTAACTTTTTCTTCTTTAGATGGAACATAGGCATGTCTCTTGTGAGCCCATTCATCAAGTGTCAAATCTGGAATGCCTACAACCTTAGTATCTATCTCTTGATTACTTGAAAAATCTTCTTGATCAAAAATGGTGCAATAAACATTGATTGGACTTGGCACGTAAGGCTCAATGTGGAAATTTACAATTGGATCAGATCTGATTGTATCTTTAGCTCCATACCTTGTCCTAAAATCATGTGGGACCAATCAGTTGATAGGTACCCACCAATATTAGGAGTGAAATCTCAAGATAGGCACAAGGTAAAGAGTGGTGGTAAGTCAATCACTAATATGTCTTGTTGGATTGTGACATTTGGGCATGCATGTAATGTAAGATTTAATCATTTGATCACTCCAATAGTTTTCATTGTTGTCTCATCTAATTACACCACTCCTTTAAAGATAGTTTCATAATTTAAACCCAGTTGATCCATAATTTTCTTAGAGATCACCGAGCTATTTTCACTTGAGTCAATCATGCGATTATGTACAAGACTATTTCTAATTATCAAAGATACGAAAAATGGTGGAGGTTTCATATTTCCCTTTGAATTACCTCCTTGTTGAGTTGCATTAGTTAGTACCTTTTCTTTATCCTTAGATGCATGATTTAGAATGGATAAATTGGTCATGGTTGCCTAAAACAAATCCCTTTATCTTAGAATTGTAAATGACTCCCACATTGAAATACTTACATTTATTTTCTTCATTTGATTAATGATGTTAAATGGATATGGGTTATCCTTCTATTGCCCTTTGTTTGGCATAACTTTCTCTTACACATGAGCTGATACAACCGGTGTTTTAGGCTAATTATGTGGATTTGGGACTGCACTTGAGTTGTTAATTACTTGAAGTGTGATAGGATGTTGGGAAGCACTTTAATTTTATGGTTGTCCTTCCTCTATGTTTTATTTCTTAGACCTTGTGTTCATTGCCACACCCCGATAAGGAGACTGGTTTATCCCAAAGAAATCCTCTGCTTGTCAATTCACAAGTGAAGTATCACTCGGAAGTGTTTCTAGGTGATTTCTTTCCGATTTATTTCTTGAGGAGTGATGATACTTTGCACCATCCAATCCTAATTTAGAGCACCATTGAAGCATGTTGTTTGGTTATGTGGTTTTCCACAAGGGAAATGTCACTCATATTCACGTGCCAAGTTTTTATGGACTGGAACCAAGGCTATAGATGAATAGGCACCATTATGATTGTAAGGATCAAATGTTCTAGAAACTTGAGGTTGTCCTTGGTTTTGGTTAGCATCTTAAGCGGGAGGTATATTAGAATGAACTAGAGGTCTATTTGGTTGCAATTAAGGCTAATATGGTCTAAAATTTTGATTTTATTACCTCTTGATGGTCACTAATTCATTCCCTAGGTTCTGTAATTGTTTCATGACCTTTTGGAGTTTAGTTGAGGTGCTAGAAGAGGTGGAAGCTTCATTAGAATTCTAGTTCCTATGAGTAGGAATAGGGGTTAACTCAGGTGTTTTACTAGGATTAGGATTCCCCATTTCTAGATAGATAGGCATAGGTGGCCTAGGTGCAAGTTTACCAAATTGAATTAGGCAATTCTCAGCTCTAATGGCTATGACATAAGCTCTTGGTAAGGTTATCCCTCCCATAGATTATATCATGATAGATATATTAGAATTTAAAGGAAATAGAGAAATGCACTTTCAGTTGTTGGTCTTACAAAATTGGAATCCTATCCCACGTTCTTTGAAATCTGAAATTGAAGTCATCCATCTGTTCATTTGGTTTTCTTTTATTGTAGTCAAGTGCTTCATAGAGATAGATTATCCCCTCTCTCTCTCTAAACTGGTCACAGAGAGTCATGCATAGCTCATTCTAGTTATGAATTGATGTTGTTGCTAAGCTTCTAAACCACTGTAGAGATTTTTCTTTGAAATAAAAGGAAATAATTTTCACTTCCACGTCCATATCAAAAATCTTTTGGATAACACAGATATTTACAATATATGGGATATGATCAATTGGGGTTGTGTGATTTTCTCCATTGAAGAATGGAATGTTTTTAAAGCTACCACTGGAATTGGATTTTGTGCATTGAGGGCAAGTGGATTGTTTCCCATAAAATTTGTAAATGGATTTAGGGGTGGTTTTGCATTCATTCTTATTGCTCTAAGAACTCTAGTAGATTGTAAAAATGGCTTACCAGGTGGAGGTATTGAGAGAGTTCTTTTTAGCGAGAGATATGGATCTCTGGACTTGTCTTCCTCTTCTTCATATGCCTAGAGATAGCTGCAAGTATTCAAATATCCCTACTTATCTTGTTCTAGACTATGTTTGAATCCTTCTCATGAATTTGAGATACTTGGGATGCTAAAACTAGTGAATTCAGATCTTGGAAGTAGTCAGATGTGTTGATGTAGAGCCTCCAAAGGCTAGGATTTTCTCAAGTCACACATCTAATCCTGATAAAAATGGAAATGTTGAATTTTGTCCCACCGGGTCTGCTGAATCATTATCACCAAATTACAACACCCTCTCATTTCCTATCATGTTTTTATGAGGCAATTAGTGTAACTAGGTAACATGGAATTGTTTTAAGGTGTGGGACCTTACAATTGAGACAACTCTCTAGAGTAGGTTGGTTCCTCTTCCTAATCTAATGTAACAACTACTCCTAATGAAGGTAAATATACTATCTAATCCTATCCTATCAATTCTAAGGGACCAAGGAGAAGGAAAGAACATAAAAATGAAGAAATCCTACACTAAAGGAGGTGATAGCACCAAGAGAAGGGTAGTTTCAACACTCTCCAAAATAAAAATGGAGTAAGAATGGAGATAGAGAGGACATTCACAACATCATAGTCTATAACACACATTCAAAACACCATTTTAGAGAAACAAAACTATTTTAGAGCATGCAAGAACCATAAAAATGCATAAAATACCTTGAAATGCAATGCGAGGTTAGATAATGCAAGAAAATACAAGGAAAGGGTTGCAAAATAACCACAAAGCCTGATTTTATTGCTTTAATAAGTGAAACAATGAGATACATAGGTATAAAATCCTTTCATAATCTTTAAAATAGAAGGCTTGAAGCTCACAACACCTGCATCAACCTATGAAGAACGAGAGGAGCAGAATGGAGATGTTGCACTATAAAAAATGAGCACCTTTTACAATATATGAGTGAAAGAGAGAAGGAGCTAGAAATTCCTCTTCAACCACCAAAAATGGCATTAATTGACCTACAAAAATGATAGGAACCCCTGTAAAACCCATGCCTTGTTGTATTATAGCTTTTTATAGAATAAAATGGCTACCCATGTCTTCATTTAACGCTTTGGAGCTGCCTCGAAGTGATCATTTTGAATCTGAGTGGTTTTTCTCATCTTTAGCCCACCTACCCTTACCAAAAATCTGATTTCTTAATTTATGAGTGTAGAGGATGAAATCATGATTCCAATGAGTATATTTTTTTCCAATTTGGTTGAGTATTGAGGAAGATATGACCATTTCAAGACAGTCACTGTTTGGTTCATTTCAAAGATCTCAAGCCTCATGCGCTTAATTATCTGTGGTCAGTAGATGATTATTTTCACTTTTCCCCTTCCACGTTTTAATTTTCATGTTTCTAAGTTTTTATAGGTGAATGAATTTAAAAACTTGGGTTCCAAAAAAATGAGATTTTATTAAAAATGTGCCACCGATTAGTGATGTGCCCTGCACTCCTCTAGCTCATTGTTAGCTCATCACTTGGCTCAAGTTCAAGCATCCTTGTCACCCCATCATGTGGCATTTTTAGCTTGGTCTGTATTGTGCCTAATGGGTGAGAAACTCATCGGTGATTCAATGAGCCACCCCCAACTCGCCTCCCATTTTGCTTCGCACTACAGCCTCCGACTCATTTTACGGATAGAGTAGCTCCACGGGGAACTCGCTCCTCTGGGTAACAAATTCCCTTCAACCCTACGTCATACGCATTAGCTTATTTGTGCCCTCCAAGTTTGTGCCAACTAATTCCTTTGTGTCTTAAGCTTGTTTCAACCCCAACCTTCTTATTGTGTGGTGATCTCACCCCATCCGAGAACTCACGCCCTCATGACCCCATATTCTCGTCATTCCACGCGAGCCCACATCGGCCGATGTGGTTGCATCGCACCCCAACATCCTATTCAACCCTAGTTCCTTACAGGCTACTTGGCCTATAATTCCCAATGTGGCTACAATATAAAGACCCTATAACCCCAACTCGCCGCGTCAACTCGTGAACATCCAACCACACCGACTTAGCCAATTCACCCAAACTACGGCCATCCCAAGCTCGCCGAGTTGTGACCCTTTGACTTGACAAGTCCAATGATCAACTCACCCACGACCCAAAGTAACTCAACCCCTTTGAAACCAGCTCACCCGACCCCCTATGCATAACTCGAGAGCTATTTTTATCCCATTCATCACTTTCGACGAGTTGATCTTCACTTCTAAGACAAGTTTTTCAATTTTCTCCGAATTTTAAAAAAGGATTTCTTCAAAACCATGGGGAGCCGAGAGTTAGGGGAATGCGTTGGGGGCCCAAAACTAAATTTTTAATTTTTCCCATTTTATCTATTTTTCCCACTATGTGTAGGCCCCCGGGCTTACTTCTTCACCTTGATTGATCGCTCGAGCTCAAGTTCCGGAGTTGTCCATTTTCACAGGGGGTGTGAAAATTGATAACAATCACCCCGACGCCCTAAAACCCCATTATGTTCTCTTATATTAGGTTTTCTCCTAAATTTATCTCTTTCTCTCTTATTTTTATCACAAGATTTTGGAGCTCTAATGAGAGAATGGAAATGGAGATAAGGTCTCCATTATTGATCCACACTCATGGGATATGTATTCTTATTTCTTGTTTATTTATTTTTTTATCTCCTCCACTCTAGTTTTCATGGGTTTTGTATTCAAATATTAATGTAATGCATTCTTGTATTTATTTTATATGTTTTGAAGAGTAAATCCCACTGATGGATTTTTAAAAAAGAACCAAGATGTCATGGACATGTCTATGACAAGCGTCATTGAGACTCGCACTTTAATTATTCATGGTTTTCAATCTAGGGTATTGTCTATGTCTTTTTGCAACAAAGAGAATGATTAAAACTATTTTAAGCATGCATTCACTATTAAATTCAATCAAATACTACTTCTAAATGTACTTAAGAAATGCCTTCTATTGATAAAAAAATATTACTAAATTCATGAATTGAAATGTTGAAAGTGCTAGAATTTTCATAAATAACCAAATGCTAAATAACATAGATTCAAGTAAATAAACAATGCCCTTCATGTTGGGGAGGAGTGGCCCTTGCTCCTTCCCTTTGATCCAGTTTGGAATTAGAAAATTACACTAGTCAATTTAACTTAGAATCATGCACTTTATTGAATGTAATACAATACTTTCTTCAACAATAACCAACCAACCTCTAATTCTACTACAAACATTGTTTTATATCAAGTGCAATCCTTGTCACTCTAAAAGATGGCGAATATTTGCAATAACTAACTACTAATTAACTAAAAGATCTCTATGACAACAACTACTTGTTAAAGAGTTACAACTTTGAAAGAACAAGTGCATGCCACACTTAGATTAGATTTCATCTTGTTAACTCTGAGTGGAGTCCTTGATTAACTCTCAACTGAGATGATTTAGCAATTCCAAAGGATGTCAAAGATCATGCATTCAAATCCCTTAAATCATGGTGACTATTAGTTGTTATGTCCATTTGTTCCATGTTTCCAATTGAATTGGATGTTAAATTGGACTTGCATAATACACATGAGTCACATGATGACTAGATGATAATCCGCATTCAATGCTCTTTCCATCATGTAACTCATGTGTTGACTATATTAACTTGCCTCCTTGATGTAAGATTCCTTTGCTTCCTTTCTAGAAGTCTTATGCTTCTATAGCGCGAGTCTTGCACTCCAAAGTGAGTCCTGCGCCAAAGTTTAGGTAATTCCTACGCTCTAATGTGAGTCATGTGCCAATGTGTGGGTGAGTCTTGTGCCAATGCATCAATGATTTATGCACTAGGCTATGTATGAGTCATGTGATGGGCTTAAGATATGTTATTTATCCACATTATTATCACATATATAGATTTATTTAAACTCAATTGAAGAAGCATAGATAAGATGAAAATAAACAAGGTTTATGTACAAAACAACCTCTTAAATATATTAAAGTATTAATCACAAACTACTAATGTCATTATTAGTATAAAATGGTGAAACAAAATGGGGGTTTATATAAGAATTAATAAGGTCTATCACTCCCAAACACTTAAAGATTAACAGTACTCCTACTATAGGGTTTCGGTTAAGGGATTCTACAATTCATGTACAATTATACTCCTTTGTAAAAGTCGGCCACATTTCATCTTCCTCTATATTTTAGAACCCAAACAATTTGATCACTATTTACCTCCATCTTTTATAGCTCTCAATTGGCTGATCTTTGGTGGTGTTCCATCTCTACATTGGAGCTAATATCAGTGGTGGTCAAAATCTCATACCGACCCATTTTTCTTACATTTCTAGCATGATTTTGCATATGTATTTTTCTCTCTTTAGTGACCACTGGAGGTTAGTTGGAGATATAATCTCCTTCTTTTTCCAGACCTCTAGAAGTAATCCATACCCTAGTTGACAAGCAAGGAAATTCATGTTAAAATTTGGGAGTACATACTCCCTAAATTTAGATACACCGGTTGAGATATTTTATTTGTACTTGTCCATAAGTTGTCGGCAATAAATATGGGCCAGATACCTCCTCAATAATCACTCTAGTGCTAGGATAGCATGCCTCATTAGGAGTCTTACATTATTTTATTCTCTGATGTAATTTCCCCTTTGATCATGTCGCATGGATTGATGCCTCAAAGTGGAAATATAATATCTCAATTTCACTTCCTCTACATATAAGTTGATTAGTATTTATACATGTTTAGGGAGCAAAAATTTGTGAACATAAAATTCACATAGAAAATTCTTACCAACTATATCAATTGTTACATATGCTCCCATAATTTTTTATCATTTTCAAACTCTAAAAATTTGGTGGAGCGGACTCTATAGGATTTCCATTTGAAGAACTCTTCCTTCATAAATAAAGCATAGAAATTAGAGGGTTCTCTACAAGCAAGGGATTAGTCATATAAATGATAGAGAATAAGCATGTTATCCTGAAGTACTTTATTTTCCTCTTGTAATATTTTGTTCTACTATGCTACTCCCTTGAGATCGTAGCATTGTTGCATCCATTTTACCATCCCTTTTATTACAATGATTTATGTAAATACAAAGTCAATTTGAATCATTTGCTCATTAGTTTCCACATACTCTATTTTCTCCTTCTCTTCTTGTAAAAGTGCAAGTGCAATAGACAATGTTTTAGTTCTAGACCATATGGATTGAATTATTTGTTCTTTTTTGTCTACAAGCTATTAAAGTTGTTGAATTGTTATATCTTTTTGCTCCAATGTTTGTTGTAGCTGATGAACTTCCTTATCTATGTCTACTTTCAATTGGGAAATGCTTGCATATTTTTCTTGTAAGATGAGTTGCAATTGGGAAATCCTTTCTTTATATTAATGTAACTCATATTTTACTTTAGAAATAGCCAACACTTGTGGAATAAGGGTTTCAATATCTATAGGTGAGCCAGGATCACCTTCAAGCATATGTGCCTTTAGCTTTCCCTTTGTTATCAAAAACTAATTCTAGTTTTTCTTTCTTTCCCACAAAAATATTTTAATAATTTCAGAGTGAGGAGTCCTAAAGATGACCAATTGCCCTTCCTCTAGAATACCAGTAATTTGGTGAATAATAAAGGAGCTAAATCATATTTTCTTACCTTTAATTTTGAGTATCCTTCCACATCATTTTCTACAAATTCCTTTGACATCCTGGGGTTGAATTCCTCATATGAAAGCATGAAATCTAACCATACTACTTTCTCAAAGACCGCCGCTAATTTTTTTCTAAAATAAATTTGAAAAAAAAAAATTGGTTCATGATGAAGCCTAATCCCCATTGTTCGTATGGAACAAAACGGCTAGTGGTGTATGACTGAAAGGAACTAGAGAAAAGGAATGGAGAAAGTGATAACGCGGGAATGGAAATCATCTGGGAAATTATAAATTTCATATTTTCCATTTTCCCTAAACCTCCCTAAACCATGACTGGGTAGTAGATCATCTTGAGAGATTTCTAATGATATTAAGAACTTAAAAAAGAGAGTCCTGATGTAAAAGTTACCGCAGGTCAAAGTTGGTCAAAGTTTTATCAATTGGTGGTCAAATTTGGTCAAACTAGAAATTTATGGTCTTAGAATCTCAAAAAATAAATTCTATGGTGTATATATTGTCATGATCTTCCCGACACATTTTGAACGGACCAAATCTGAGTCCGTATGTGAAAGATATGGTAAGTCAAAGTTTAGGTCAAACTTGCAGGAAAAAGTGACATGGCAAAAGATGAACCAATCATATGCTGACATGTGGCACTACTCCATTTGAGTATGTAGAATGATTTGGTGCATGTGGGACTAATATTCCCATTATATTTTTATATTTTTACACCGAAATTCTCTAAAATTAGTATTATTGTTACCAATAATTGTGCTAATAATGTTAACTAAGCACACCATATAACGTACTCATATATTAAACTTAGCCAATATTCCAATTTGGTCGTTTAATAGTTATTCCATGTCCCACCACAAATTTGGTAATAATAACTTATGTTTGGTCAAAGCCACATGAATTTGGACATGCTACATGAAATGTGGGTAGTTTAGCCTTTATTAAAGCCTTAGTTAAAGTTTTTCCCACATGATGTGGGATTTTAATTCCCAAATAGCAAATACACTATGTTTTCGAAGTGTGGAAGCACATAGAGCATATCTATATTTTAAGTAGGGAAATAGCAGAGAAGGAGGAGCCATTGGGGAAGGTGTTGAGCCAAAGAAAACATGCAACAGAAAGCGGTTAAAGACCCAATGATCTGCGAGGGTCCCATGAGATAGATATTTACTTACCCTTAATACTTATTTCTAACTCCAAGCATTGGCATCACCCTATCACCCAATGGGTGTCGAACCCTCTTTTATGTGAGATTTGTGAGAAGGTTCCACCATTAATGGAGGATTATTTACGAAGAAGAATTACATTCACTTACTTAAAAGGTAGAAGATGCAACTAATAGATCTACACATTAATGCATCACAAAAGCTAAATAACATTGTAAGAAGTATAATAAACTAGATTTGAGCCATGATAAGTCATATAACACGAGGTTTTACACCCATAAAAAAATTTATACAGAATGAACCCACATATATATTGATTTAAAAGAGTTCTAGTAGCCACATTACAGTCAAAAGGGTCATCTCAAACCATATATATTAAATGACAGAGACTTGTCTCCTGCAAACCTTCCTGATATGAGATCCTAACTATACTTTTTCCCATTTTATCCCTTGTTACAGATCCCAGTACCCATACATATGCTTATGGCATCCCTTACAACCCTCTAGCACTAAGTGCTCTAAACCCTAGCATTACTGCAGCACTTCGTTACTCTATGTATTTCTTCTGAGTTTCATGTCTATCTCTCACATGTCTCTATCTCTGGCCCAAGAATTTATTTATATAAGATCAACACCCACCATGCCTTCTCTAAGTGTAGATCACATGCCAAGTGTCGATGTGGTCCTCCATAGGTGAATTCTTATCCCTTTGCAAACCCTCCACTCTCTGTAATGATGTCTTTTGGGAATATTCTCTGCAGGAATATCCTTTTCTTGACCTCCAAGGTTCTAGGATGGCACCTTATCCACTCATCACACCTAGTTGGGTCCTCACACTTTTCCTCAAGTGCCTATAGAATGCCAAATATGGATAATTCCTTTAAACCCATGTTCTTCCTCCCACATGTGCCCTGGTTTCAAACCCTTCTTAAACCCCTTTGTCATGTGTGCTTTCCTAAGCACCTTCTTCTCACTGGTCCTACACGCGTGTGCCTTTTGGTACTTAGCCAATATTTAGGGTCCAACATCACCCCACACTACATGTGTTTTCATCCTTAGAAACATCCTTCTTCTTTAAAGAATAAAGAATAGTGGAACTGGACAATCTGAATAAAGAATGAAAGAATAGAAGAATTTTCTATTGCTGTAGGAGGAGTGGGAATTCCTTCTTCACGGTTGCCTCAATATTTTCCCAGGACATCTACCTCACCCTGTGCTGTTGAAGTAGGTCACCTACTAGAGTGCTCACTTCATCAAAAATTAATTCATTTCTCTTAGCATTTAGTGTATCTACAATGCCTTCTAGTTGTTTGCTAAGATTGTCCAACGATGTCCATTCTACGAGTGACCTAGGGATATAGCTCCTTGAGCCATTCTTAATCAAACCCCCGCAAGGTTTTGATTGCTTCTAACTTTTTCTCAACCTCGGCTAGGATCTTATCACGCTCTACCCTATTGCCTTTGTTATTTTCTTGAAATTCCTTCAAATCCACCTCATGCATAGTAACCAATATGCTCGCATTACCCTATCTCTATCAGTGTAATTGTCATATACAGCCTCGTCCATTTGCGAAGCAATCTTTACAATGGTAAGGAGCTCAGAATACCGAGTAACTATCTCCCCAATCTTCAGTTTTTCTTCCTCCTTCTGCACGCCATCACCTCTTCCATCGACTCTAATGTAAGTGGCTACCTTTCCATGGTGAGGATGCGGGTCAAGTCTTCCAAGAATTACATGGTTGACTCGTATTTCTACTCAGGGGGGCCAGTTCAGGTGCTTCAAGATTATGGCATCTAAAATAATCTCTATCTTCTTATGGATCTCACACACCTTTTCCTTTTCATCCCTCAGTTTGCACCTTAACTATGCATTGATCAATTCCTTTTGTTTTATCTCCTTGTCTCTTTCATTGATCTCTTCATTTTTCTTCTCAAGCTCTTCCTCCAAGACCCTTATTCTGATCATTTCTCTTAAAGATCCTCACCTCAACTTCTATCGATACTTTGTTGAGCACATTGTAAACTTTCTCATTGAATAGTTGTTGGGAATTCACCAGAGGGTTTACTCCCTTAACATATGGTATCTTCATCAATGCATCTCGGTTGACCTCAATTTGGGTTCATCAACATGGGACTCAAAATCCCAAGATAGCATTTTCCTCATGCACGGGTATGCACCCTCTTCATCGAAATAAGACCATGTAAGGAGTTGGTTTGAAGGCACGGTACTTTGGAAACATGCACGTAGTACCTTATTTGGATCATTGATGTAAGTCATTTATTTTCTAGTGCGTCATTACTACGCCCTTTCCACCTATGTGCACTTGCCTTTGGGAATCTTACTACTAAGTTGGGGTCTCCGCCCATGCTTCCATACTCCTTTCCCACACTTTCACTTTCCTCCATCTCCTTTAGTACTTCTTCACTGCTTACGCTCCACCTCTTGATCCACCAAGTCCTTTATAATGCCTGCTTTACCTCCCTCTCCACATCCTCTATCTACTCCTTAGTTAGGCTTGGAGTCTTTTGATCCTTCATGTTTACTTCTTCACTTCCCCCTTTCCATGAGTGCCTCCTTTGTCCTCATCCTTCTCTTCATTTCCCTCTTCCTCTGACTCATGTACATTGTACACAGGATGGTTTTGAGCCTCACTATGCTCTTCATCATCCTCATCACCCTTGTCATCCTCCATGCTCTCTATTTCTTCTAAGTCCACCTTTTTTGTTACTCTTTGCTTCTTCCTAACTGGTGATTCCAATATAGGAGACTTTATTTTTCTTCTTCCCTAGGTGACTCCTTTCTTGCTTTGGAGATTCTTATTTTGCAGGGACTTCTCTTGCTCTAGCACCTCTTCCTCAGGTGTCTTCTCTTTCTCTTCTATGGGGGACTTCTTCCTCCATGCATAGGTGCTTGGTTTTTCACTGAATCTTGCGCGCCTATAGAATTGCATTGTATGTGTACTTGGTGCTTTTTTCTCAAGGGCCTCCTCTCTCTCCCTTTTCCTTGGTGCAGCCTTCTTCCTTATGATGGGGTCTTCTGGGATAGAGACATCATTTTCAATGTAAGTGCCTTTCTCATACTTAGGCCTTATACGCAGGTATACCCTTGTTGTGGTCCTCCCAGCAATAGGAAATGTCACTTGGCTTTAACATATGTACGTCATGGGAGACATACTTCTCCACATAGGTTTGTGTTTTTGGATATATCAATGTTTTGTGCATCTCGTAATCTTGGTCTACCATGTTGAGGTCAAACCTTAGCTTCTTTTCCTCTTTGAATCGATTGACCCTAGCTTAGAAGTATTGTGCTGTGAAGGAGAATGAAAATTTGCACCAGGACCCTTGGTGCCATCTATCAAAGTAAACCTACCAATACAAAAATGTTGGTACATGGAAAATTTAGCCTCACCTTGTAGTAAAATAGGTAACTTCTCAGGTATTCTCCATTCAATGCACTAAATGCATCACACATCCATTTATACCATTTTTAGGCGCACCTTGTGGGCGGCCGTCATGGTGTCACAAGTGTATTGCTCAAATATTTTGGTGGGGAAGGGTTCTCATCTGGGTATTCCCAAAAAAATTTATCTAGCCCATCGGGCACTCCAATCTCTGAAAAGACAATGGTAAGGAGGACATTACCAAACATGATATTTTCTCCATCACATGTGCATGGCGTTGATGATTTCTTCTACTATGAAATCGATAGGTTATAGATGGTCCCCTTTGAGATCTTAGGAAAATATTCAACCAAGCCTTGTTGATATATGTCCCATCTCTCCTACCCATTCATCTTTGTGACCAAGCGCATGGCCATCCTCATTATATGCTCAAAAATCACATAAATTTAAAAGTAGTGAACCCTTCTTGTAGTCATAAGCTTCAACGGTCTTCTTAATGGCCTCCTTATCGTCCAAGTCATCATCGAATGATTCTCCTTTGCAGATAAGACCAATAAACTTAGAAATCAATTGGGGAGTTATTCGCATCCTTCATCCTACGAAGTAGAAATGGTCTTCATGTACGCGTGACATTAACCACTGGTATAATCACTCAAGTTTTCCGAAATAGGGCAACTCATAGAGTTGTAATAACTCAGCCTTCTCCATTTTCACCTTTACCTCATCATCATAGATAGGCATTCCATCTAGTGTCCTCTTGTCTATAGGGAAAACCAGTTCCAATGCCATCTCATTCTCTGTGGTGTGTGTTCGTGTTTGATGGTTATAGTCACTCACGACCATCTTTCTAACATGAGACACCCATTCTTTTCCAAGCAATATGCCATATGGATATTGCATCTCCACGTACCATTCTTCATTGAAATTGGTGGAAATGGCTTGTTTCCCCTTTCCCTTACCCTTCTTTGGTGAAATGTTTACTTTTTTATTGGTGTCATTTCTCTCATGGATCACTAAAAAATTTCTTCCTTTCTCTTGATCCTAGCTCTGCTCAACTCTGTGGCTCTACTCCTTTGCAAAAATCCCTCAATCCTATTCCCTAGCTACGGAACCCTAACCTGAAAACCCTTTTTCCATAAGATAGCGTAATCACTCACGGGATTCTTCCACACAACCTTCTCCACTCACGCCCATGTACTCTTTTTCCACTCCGGTTCACTGATCAAACTAGTTATGCATGCAAATATTCACAACCCTTTTTCACACAACTTTTCTTCAAGGATTCCCTAGTTCATGAGAGCTCTTTGATAACACAAATACAAGGTAAACAATAATGCACCCCACCTTCTACTTATAGTTTTTCTTTTTTTCCTATAATAAATGCCATGTCACCTACCAATGTACTTTTGTAATAAAGGAATATTTTTTCTAATGCCAACCTTTAGCACTTTTACCCCATGCCCAATCCTGCACAAAAACTTCTACAACCTTCTGGTGTGTAAAAAACCTTACTAACCAAGATCCTTTACGTGTGCGCTTTCAATGCCAAAGGCACTTCTTCTGTCCTTATCCTGATTTTTGACATCACCTACCTCATGTTGTTCTTGTGCTTCTCACCCTTGTACATGGTTTTTGTAAAGCCTCCCTGACACCACACTCCTCATGTTCACCTTTTCTACGTGTGTTCTTCCAATCTATGTGCTTTTGATCCTTCACCCAGGCCATCAAAACATAGCTTCCAATACTAGCTTCCAGTACTTGTCACATCACTTCACCCCACACAAAAATAGATGCATGGTCCTCTGTGTATAGAAAACTTTTGAAATAGTAAGTGTTTTTCAATGCACAACACACACACACAAAAAAAACAAAAAGAAAGGGAAAAAGCAACAAGAAAGGGAAACACAAAGAAAGGAAATGCATTAAAGAAAAACCTAGGCTAACTAGAAATACTACCTTATTTACAAACAAAAAAGACTTATTTATAGTAGGGCTTCATCCTACTCCCATTGAAATGTCCCTTTGTAACTATGTTCCATCCAGCACTTGTAAATGGAAAGCACCTAAATCAAGTATATAGGATACAATGTATGGGCCCATCCAATGGACTTTGAATTTCCTAGGATGGTGTAAAACTTGGAATCATACAATAGAACCATCTACCCAACCTCAAATTATTTTTCTTGATGTTTCTATCATGTCATGCCTTCTTCCTATATTTTTATGTTTTCTGACTCCAGTGAGCAATAGCCCACCTCTCATCTAACTTGCATTAACTTATCAATCCTCTCCTCAAGTGCTTTTTCATCATCTAATCCTCATGTGCATATATATGCATGATGGTAACATGAATTCAATAGGTAACACTACTTCCATGCCAAACACTAATTGAAAATGTGTGGCCTTGTTCAATCTTTTATAAGTAGTCTGGTATGACCATAACACAACAGAAAAACTTTATCATCCCAATCCTTTCTTCCCACATCACAAATCTTGGTTAACATGTGATTCAAATTTTGTTAAATGCCTCAGTAGTCCCATTAGCTTGTGGGTGATAAGGGGTAGTATTTTGGTGGGCTACCATGAATTCCACCAACAAAATCCTAACTGTCTCATTCAAGAAATGAGTACCCCTATCACTTGTTAAACTCAACGGACATCCATATTTGTTGATTATGTTTTCCCACAAGAACCTAGTTGTTATTATCATTGTGTAATCCCTTGTAGGTGCCACTTCTTCCCACCTTGTAAGATAATTTGTGTATGTAATGATATAGTGCAAAACTTGTCCTTCACATGGCTGGGGAAATAGGGCCTATGAATTCAATTTCCCACTTCTCAAATGGTTTTACACTGGTAATTGGTCTTAATGGAATTTCATCTCTTTTCCTAGTTTTCCAAGGTTAGTAGTGGTCACAGGCCTTGCAATACTTGATACAATCCTTGTAAACCATTTCCCACCAAAAACTTGCTAGAAGGATCTTGTGCATGGTTGCATTCCCTGCATAGTGTCCTCCTAATTCCACCATGTGCTTCCTCCATGATTGCAACGTTCATGTTCTAACACACACCGGCACAAAACCTCATCATGGCCTAGCTTGTATAAGTCTCCACTAATTAACATGTAGGGCACAATATGTATGGCTAATTGTTTCCTTTCCAAAGTCTTCATTCCCTCTAGTGCCACACCATCTTGAGAAATACAACAATATCTTCCAAGTCAAAGGGCACACGTCATAATCTAAATAGTTGTGCATCTAGAATTATATCCTCAATGCTCTGCGTGTCCTCCCTGAGTCAATCCTTGATAAATGGTCAGGTCCTAAATTACTCTTACCTGTTTCACAACAACCGTAAACTCAAACTCTTGAAACAACAGGACCCACCGGCATATGCACCCTTGTAAAATGGGCTTGTTTACCAAGTACTTCAATGCCATGTGGTCCATGTAGAATGTAAAGGGTGTTTCCAATAGATACTTCCTAAATTTGTGTAGTGCGTAGATCATTGACAATGCTTCACGCTCAGTAGTAGTATAGTTATCTATTCTGTCTAGGGTTAGCTTTCTACTAGCAAAACACAAGGGGTGGTCAATAACTCCCTCTCTAGGTTGTGTTAATATTTCCCCAATCATCATCCCTGAAGCATCAACATGTACATGGAATGGCTTATCCCAAGAAGGAAAGTCGTAATATGGGCACAATGATAAGCTTATTCTTCAATGTATCAAATGCCATTTGTTGTGCCTCTCCCCAATGAAATGCACTTTTGTGTTTTAGCAACTTTTCCAATGGCACGGTGATCTTGGCATACCCCCTAATAAATTTCTAGTAATACCCGTATGTCCAAGGAATCCACACACTTGCACTCTGGCTGGTAGGTTCCCCCAATCCCACAATAATGGTAACTTTGGCAGGATCCACCAACAATCCTTCCTTACATATGATATGCCCTAAAAGGGTTCCAAATGGAGTAGCGAAAACACATTTCTTAATGTTGAGGATATCCTCAACTATCAACATCTTTCAAACATCAGCCTCATATTGTCACAATGATCCCTCACTAATCCATATATTATCCAATCATCAAGGTAGACTTAAAGAAACTTATGGATGAAGTCTTGAAATGCCTACACCATAATGCGCGAAAATATAGCAAGCGTGTTCTTCATCCAAAAGGCATGACTATGTAGGTAAAAATTCCCCATTCAGTGGAAAATTTTGTCTTTTCTTGGTCCTCCTTTGTAATTCTAACATGATGATATCTAAGAATCCATGTCTATGAAAGAATAGATCTTATGCCCAGCTACTCCTTTCAAGATCTCCTCGGTGAAGGGGGTTGGAAAAGGGTCAATAACACATACCACATTCAAATCCCTATAATCAAAAAAATCCTTATCCTCCCATCCTTCTTAATGTTGATGACCATCGAGACTTATCCATTTTGATTCCTCAACGACCTCAATGATGCCTGATGTGATCATCTTGTCAATCTCCTCCTTGACTTTGACATGAAGATTCAGATTCATTTAATAAGGTCTCTTCCAAATTGGGCACACACCTTCTTTAACTTGATTTTCATTTCTCCCAAGGAGTGGTGAACTCCTTTAAGCTCATGGTACCCATGGAAATAAGTCCTGAAACTCACACAACAGATCAATGATCTTTAAAACCTCTTTTTCTGTCTAGTAATCTCCAATAGTAGCCTCCTTAGGTTTGGCCTCTAAACCAATGTTAACCTTCTTGGTTTTCATGGGTTCATGGTAAGTGTGTTATTTCTCATCAGCACTATCCATAACTTCACGCATACCCATAGTATGGTTAACATCCAAATTTTCCACTTCTTCACCATCAATCACATAGACCAATTTTCCTTTCTCTTTTTCCATGCATGCGCACTCAAGCTATATCTCCTCTAATTCTTCCTCATCAAAGCGCACTTCTAAGATAGGTTCACCCAATAATTCTAGTATTCTATCCTCTCTTCATGGCACTATCTCCATAGTTAGGTGCTTAACAACCTGCAATGCCTCATCCACCAATGGCTTAGTACTCTGATATTCAAAATCTTGAAGGAGGTCAGTCGTCAAATCCTACCAGTTTCCTATCTAACGGTACATCTCTAAGTGAATGTACCATGTGTGTGCATAGCCTTGTAAGGTGGATTAAAACTTATGAACCCATAAATAAGGTGGCAATGCTTCCATGCCTTCCATCTAGTCCTTCTCACATGCTTGGATGTGAAACGAGGTGGGTTCCTTCCCATGATAATTTTTATGATAGTAGGTGCATTGCTTTATAGAAAAACATAACAGAGAACATGATTCTCACTTCATGCCTCTCTATAAAGGTTATCACGATGGGTCACCCACCAATGTGTTGTGGTCCCGAGCAAGGTATAGCTAAGCATCCTTCTCCTTTCATCTCACATCTCCACTGGGTCTCCATTTCTCACTGGAAAATATCAAGGTTGGATCCCCAAAATAACTTGGAAAATTCTTTCTTCCTAGGTACTTGACTGAGCACACCTTTGTTACTCTCATCATAGAGCCTCTTAACTACCTTCTAATCAACTCATATGTCTCATGCACCTAATTATCACATGCCACACTAGTTGTGTCACTTATAGATTGAGGTCTTCCCACTGAATAATTCCCTCCTTTGTCGGTTGCACAACTTTAGGGTCCCGGATAGTGCACACATAAATTATGTCTAGGTATTCTTCTCCTAAAGGCTCAATATAGGGCACTGACTTCCCATCCATCAAAGGAATGATAACACATTCCTCTTTGTTCTCAAAACTTATATACCCCTTATTGAAATGTAAGTCAACATTATTCTTATAGCACCAAGGGCACCCAAGTAATGCTGGAAAGTTGTCCGCCTCAACAAGCGCTAAGACTTCAAAGTCTCCAAGTGAATTTCACCCCTTGGATAGTGATAGTAGCATCCTTTAAAACACCAATGGGAATTTCCTTTGTCTTATTGGCCATATACAACACATTTAAAGATGGTATAATGGGAGCCTTCCCATTTGATTATAGGCATCCAGGGTGAGAACATTGACTTCCACGCCCATGTGTCAATCAGAATATTTCTTAGGAGTCATCCATCAACAACTACATTCAAGGTAATCTCCTTATCATAATCAAGGTTTTGGGGAGGAATGTTAGCATGCAAAACCTCTCTCTCGCTCTCTGCTCCAGTGCTTTAATCTTATCCCTCAACCATTATCCTAATAGAATAATGATATTCTCTTTATGTAGCATCTTACACACATCCCTAACATCATCTATATCTGACTGAGGGACCTCTGCACTTTTTCTTCTCCCAACTTCCTCGATTTCTCCTTTAGACATTAAATTTCCCTTGAAGACTCATGATTACGTCCATGGTCTCTTGATAGACTTCCTTCTGATGGTTAGGGTCTGGATACTTCCCATACATCACCTCTTCTCTTATAATTAGTGGTCTCTACTTTGTTATCTCCCTGGAATGTGCAGCCTCACCTCATGTTGTCACCAGTACAGGTTCTAATTATGACTCATGCACCACCCTTGGCATCAACTGTGAGTCTACTTTCTTAACACTTACCATCTTGGCACCCTTGTCTTTTCATTTTTCTAGATCATGTGTTCAAATAGCTCCAGGCACTCCTCATACTTGTGCTTCTTCCCACACCATGAGCACTATAGTAGGTTAGGACATTCATGCTTGTAATTCTCTATGGACCCATAGTTATAAAAGTTTCATGAGGAATTCACCTCTTCCACCTCCATGATTTCCACGGCCTCTAAATCCTCTGTGAAAGCTTCTTCCACGAGCTCCTCCATCTATGCGTCCTTCATAGTGATGACTATCATCCTTGGAATTTTTGCAACACTTTGGTCTGCACACACACAATATATCAATGCCATCATGTATCTGGCTAATTAATCTATAATCCTTGGTGTCATGAGTAGTAGAGGTAAAAATCTTGTAATAGCAAGACACATTCTTATGGATCACGTGTTGTAGTAATGGACACCTACTTACATCATGATCTTTGTGGAAAATCTCACAGTCTACCATCATGGCATGTACCATCTCTCGAGGACAACTTCCTTTCGTATGCCCCTCTACCTCACAATACATGCACCATATTCCACTTTACGAGTCTCATGGGCCGAGTTTGAAGATATCTTCTCCAACTGTTTTTCCATTATAGTAATTTGAGCTTCAAGAAAGGGACTAACACTAGTATCCACACTTCCTACAGCCTCGACGTGTAGTGCAGACTCCAAGGCCTCACGCAGGTCTGTGAAACTCTTACGTGAAAGTGCTTTCTGAAAGGCATTATTAGTCCTCCAATGAACCATTGAGCATGTTGAGAAGGATGAATATCATAAGATAGTTTTGATAAAAGAGTCTTAAAATGTACATCATACTCCCACACACTCTCTTCCATACCTTGTTGAATCTCCTTCAAGCATGCTAATGCTCTTTTGTTTAAACTCAGGAATATGGAATTCAACTAAGAAGGCATTACGCAATGTGGTATAATCTACTATTGTCTGGTGGGGTCATACTTACGTACCAACTATGCATGTGCCCTTGCAAACGTTGTTGCAAACTAACTTTCCTTTCATTCCGGGGTAGTGATCCCCTTCACGCACCATATAGCAGCTCACATTTTTGTACATGCTCTATAGCATCCTCAACACCTTTGTAATATGGTAGATGCAAAGACATTCCAAAAAATACTTGTTGTGGTGGTTAAGGCCCTTGTCCACCTACTCTAGATCCTGGATTCCCTCCAATTTTTACTCCACCACCAGATCCACTAGATCTACCAACGCTTTTCCCTCCCGACCCACCGATCCATCAGTCCACCAGGTCCGCTAGTTCCTATTCCACCTGACCCACCAAATCCACCTCATGTAGTTGGTAAAGGTCCTGAAGTGGTCATACCTTGTGTCCCCATTATCACTTTGAATTAACTAAGTGCCAATAGTCTATGATATTGCACCACTACCAAATGTGTGTCACACACTACTTCCAGACATGATACCCAAGCTTTGTGAACCTATAATTTTCTTAAATTTTGCTCCGACAATATACCTCCAAACATAGTTTATGATTGTGCATCCATAGATATGAAAATGAAAAGTCATACCTCCTAGGTGTTGATCGGTTACTTCCACCAATACCAACTGGGTTAGTAATACTTATCTTTGGATTTGGAAAACTAAGTGTTAGGGTTGGTCACCAAGTGGATTTAGATGCATGCTGATAGCTCTCCTTTCTCCAAGTGATGAGCTCTCATAAGAAGTTGAAGGTGTCTTTGTCCCACTCTTGCCAAGATGGGGTAGCAAATACTTCTCAGGCTCCACATCCTCCGCGTGAACCTCAATTCCTTCCCACAACATCTTCCTCCATAAATCCATCACTCCTGTAACTTTGCATTGTCTATCCAACTCCCTTTCATAAGCTTCATTATACTTGATTCGTCTCTCTTCCCTCTCTTTTCAGCCGCAAGGTCCTCCATCCTCCACTCTAGCTTCCTCGCCCAACACTCAAAAGAAGCTTATCCATCCATAGGAAATGCTTCCAAACTTAGTGTAATGATCAAGATATTTATAGCTAAAGGGATAGCATGCAAGAATGATCCTCTTGGCTCCCTCAAGAACTCAAACTCAACAATCTTTGGATAGGAATACGTAGAAATCACGTACTCTAAGGTGTAACTCATCAACACTCTACTCCACCAATGATCAACAACATGTGTCCAAGTTAGATCAGCATCATGCAGTCTCTGATACTCATCTTGGGTCCATATGTGAGGTCTATAGTACCAACTTGATCTAGATGCATACGTCGAGATCCATTCATATAACTCCACTGGAAAACAACAAAAGAAGGTCTCATATAGCTCATGATACAAATGTTCTTGTACCTATTTTTGTGCATCAAACTCAGGTCAAGTATTAAATTTCTTAGAAAACTCATCCTTTGTGCTTTTAATCCATTCTTTGACATTGTCCAAGGTCAAGCGCTTTGTCATCATGCACCATTCTCACAATAGCTTTGAAAAGAGGTCCCAGAAATGGAACCAAGATGTAGTCATTTACTTACCCTTAATACTTCTTTCTAACCCCAAGTGCGTTGGCTTATCACCTAGTGGGTGTTGGGTGCTCACCCGAGGGACGTGCGGGCATCAATCCCTCTTTTATGTGAGCTTTGTGAGAAGGTTCCACCATTAATGGAGGATTATTTACAAAAGTAGAAGTACATTCACTTACTTAAAAGGTAGAAGATGTAACTAACAAATCTACACATTAATGCATCACAGAAGCTAAATAACATTGTAAGAAGTATAATAAACTAGATCTGAGCCATGATAAGTCATATAACACAAGGGTTTACACCCATAAACAAGTTATACAGAAAAACCCACATATATATTGATTTAAAAGAGTTCTAGTAGCCACATTACAGTCAAAAGGGTCATCTCAAACCATATATATTAAATGACAGAGACTTGTCTCCTGCAAACCTTCTGATATGAGATCCTAACTATACTTTTTCCCATTTTATCCCTTGTTATAGATCTCAGTACCCATACATATGCTTATGGCATCCCTTACAACCCTCTAGCACTAAGTTCTCTAAACCCTAGCATTATTGTAGCACTTCGTTACTCTATGTATTTATTCCTGAGTGTCATGTCTATCTCTCGTTTTTCTCTATCTCTGGCCCCAAGCATTTCTTTATATAAGATCAACACCCACCGTCATGCCTTCTCTAAGTGTAGATTATGTGCCAAGTTTTGATGTGGTCCTCCATAGGTGAATGTTTATCCCTTTGCAAACCCTCCACTCTCTGTAATGATGTCTTCTGGGAATATTCCCTACGAGGAATATATTTTCTTAACCTCCAAGGTTCTAGGTTAGCACCTTATCCACTCATCACACCTAGTCAAGTCCTCACACTTTTCCTCAAGTGCCTCTAGAATGCCAAATATGGATAAGTCCTTTAAACCCATGTTGGCCTCCCACGTGCACTCTGGTTTCACTTAAACCCTTCTTAAACCCATTTTTCTGTGTGCCTTCCCGAGCACACTTCATCTCACTAGTCCCGAGCGCGCACGCCTCTTGGTACTTAGCCAATATTTAGGGTCAAACATTCTCTTGCAATAATTTTTAAATGTGTGTGTGTGTGTGTGTGTGTGTGTGTGTGTGTGTGTGTGTGTGTGTGTGTGTGTGTGTGTGAAATTTCCTCAACAAGAAATTGTAAACCATGGTCAAATATGAGGGTTTTAAAGGCAATTTAACCATGGGATCAACAAGATTTACCATTTCGAGACATATTTATCAACATATAGATAAATTTCAGGCATGACAGAAAACTCTCAAACCTATACAATGGGTACAGAAAAAAATTTGGTCTTTGTGAAAATAAAACACTATGAGGGGATTTTAAGGCATAGGTAGGCCAAAAAGTTAAAGCAAACACAAAAGAAGAATTTCACACCGATTTTACCGAAGACAAAAAACAACAAAGGAAACTTTGGTTTCAAAGAATACCGAATAAGAGGAGAACAATCAATGCGAGAAGGACAATAGGGAAGAATAAAAATGAGAAAATTAAATAAGATTGTTGCAAACGATACAAGATCCTAAATATCTCTACAAACCCTACATCTACTTTGTTGCCATGGTCTTCGAGTTGTATGTGAATGAGATCATGAACATGAAAGAGAGACTTGGAATTTTATAAAATAAGGGGTTACAAGTAAACAATGAGAGAAAACAATTCACATAATACATATACAGTTGGAAAGAGAAAATAAAGCTCTCGGAGAATAAGTACTAAATATTTAAAACACCATGGAAAGAGGACAACAAGAGATAGTCATTCTAAAACAAGATCTAGGATAATTGAAAATAGTGCAAGAAAAACCTTGAAATGGTAAAAGGGAATGAAACAATACAGATAAATGAAATTCAATCAAAGAATTGAAAACATGGAAATGAAAGAAAACCAATTGAAGGGTCGGATAGAAGACACCAAATCTTGGTCATAAGTAGTAAGTGGATCATCAAGTGAGCATAAGCTAATCATAGAAAAACATGTCAAAATACAAATAAAAGAAGAAAAGAATAAGCAAGACAAAGTAATAAATTTTATCATCAAAGGTCTGAAAGACTTCGTGAAAATGAAAGAGTGACATTCTCGCAAGGAACTTCTTTAAAGACACATTGAAATGGACAAGTTATATACATCAACCCAACATGATTGGCAGGAAAATAGAAGGAGGAAAGGATCATCATGTGAGAGTTTTCATAATAAATGTAGAAGACAAACATGTTATCCTAAAATTAAAGGACTTCTTAGAGGCACACATATATATCTAGACGAAGATTTGACATTTTCCCAACAAGAAGATCGAAATAAGGAATGGGAGAAAGTGAAAGAAGCAAGAGAGGTAGGAAAATGGGCATGGTTGAAGACTGAGAAATCCCGATTAGCAATCAAATGTTAAGTAAGAAATAGGGATTCGGGGCCCCATGGGAATCCATACACATAGTAAGTTAGAATTGCAGGGGTTATCCATGGAGAAGAGGACCCAGATTGGGGCCCATAAGCGGGGGAAAGATATTATTATTACGAAAAAGGCATGAACATGAGGGCTGCAAAGTCCCATAATTTGAAGGGTACAAGAAAATTTCAGTTTGGAACGAAGGGAATGAAACAGGTAAAGGGCATGGGGGGATCACAGTGCTAATCAAGGAATTATGGCTCGAGATCATCAAAGTTGAAAAGGAGGATCCAAATAAGCAATACATATGGCTGAAAATATCATATAATGAGGTGACAATAAGATTGGCTGCTTGCTACTTTGCACTAAAAATTTCAAATACTTACAAGAGAAGGAATTTAGATAATGAAGACCCATATGCTTTACTTGAAAAATATATTTTGGTATCCAGTACCTTAGGGGAAATAATTCTGATGGGTGACTTTAATGCAAGGACTGCAAATAATTAGTCTCTCCAGTTGAATAGTGAAGAAGGTGAGGATGAAAATCCTTTATGGCTCAATGAAGAAGAGGACCAGCTTTGGGAAATAATATCAAAAGATGGTAATGGAGAGGTGATGTATTTTAGGGTTGAGCTCCTAGGCTTATGCAGCTTATATGACATGGTTATTTGTAATGACATGAGGACTTGCCCAGATCAGGCCATATCACTTGCAAAACATGCAATTGTCAAAGTGTAGTGCATTATGTCACCTTCTCTCAAATATCTACTTCTCGGTTGCTTGAGTTCAAAATAGGGGATTGTCCTATTGAGCTAAAATCTGATCATAAACCTCTCTTTGTCAAGCTTGGTACCATCTCAAATCAGCACCAAAGAAAACAAGTTCATCACATGCAAAAGACAACTCAACAACAAGGCAAAATCATTGTAAATAAAGAAAATCAAGAAATCTTCATTGTTGCCCTTGAGCGGCAATTTCAGATGACAAGAAATGATATAGAGAGCAAGGAAACCAAGGGGACAAATAGCTATGTGCACAGTAATTTGTTGATTCCTTTAATTCACAAGGCATTAAGTGCTTGCAAAAGATCTAAACCTAGAAAGGGAGTTGCAAATACTTTTCCAATGAATTTGTGGTATGAAGAAGATTGTAAGGTGGCCAAGAGAGACTTGAAGGAGAGAAAAATGAATAAGGAAAATAAAAAGAAGTATGAGAAATCTATATAATACAAAAATAAAGTTATGGAGTACAAGGAAGAGAGAATTAATATCCCTTGGAAAGCACAATCCCAAATGCTTTTGGAGGGAGCTACAGCAAAAGAAAAAACACATAGAAAATAATATCACAGATGTTGAGTGGTTAGAGTATGCAAGGATCCTCTACAAACAGCCTCAACAAAAATATACCCTTCCTATAATTAATACTTTGACCGAGCGTTTCTCTGTGAAAGACATCAAGCATGGCATCATGAATCTAGAAAGTGGTAAAGCACAGGATATTTATGAGCTGCAGGCTGAATTTTTTAAGTGGGGTGTGAAGACCCTCACTCCACACATCGCAAAAATATTCATTGAGATCAACCTGAATGGCTTTCCATTAGAATCGATGACTAGTGTTATTATTCCTCTATTTAAAAGTAGTGATATTAATAACCCATCAAACTACTTTGCACTTGTGGTCACCCTCTCCTTAATAAACTTGTTAGGGGCATGATAGAAGGTCAAATCAGTAGTTGGGCCAAAAGAGAGGGTAAAAGAGAAAAAGGGAAGCAGGCTTCCGACCTAGACACTCAACCATTGACCATTGCATCACTCTTAGGCACTTGATTGAAAAGGTTTGGGATACACAAGGAGAGGAAGCTTTTTGTTGCTTTGTTGATTTTAAGAAAGCTTTTGACACGGTGCCTAGAGACAAACTTTGGAACATGATGGAGGAACTTGGGATTCCATATGAGTTTAGAGCAGTAGTACATAGGCTTTATGAGTAGGTCAGAGGTAAAATCAGAACCAGAGAGGGTATGTCAAAATGTTTTGGCAGTGACATTGGTGTCAAGCAAGGTTGTCCTCTCTCTCCCACCTTGTTTGGCTTATACATTGACAAGCTTGAAGAATGGTTAAGAAAACCGAGGGAGGGGGCATACAGTTGGTAGGTTATGTGGTGAAGTTACTCTTATATGTTGACGATCTTATTCTAATGTCAAAAATAGCTGAAGGGTTGAGGGATCATTTAAAAGCCTTAGAATTGTGTTGCCTTGAAGTAGGGATGCAAGTGAACACTAGCAAAACCAAAGTAATGATTTTTTCTTTAAAAAGGAAAGAGAAACAACTTAACTTTATTTTTTAGGGGAGCCCGTTGGAAATTGTAACATGAATACAAATATCTTGGGATTGATTTACACAACAAGCTTAGTTGGGAGACATGTAAAACAAAAATGATATAGGGGGGTTGGAAATAATTTTACCTACTTCCAAATAGGTGCAGGACAATCGAACTTTGGGATTGGAAAACTAAGAAAACTCTTTTTGGATTGTTGGTCACCCCAGTTGCTCTTTATGGTTGCGAAGTATGGGGAAGTAGCATGTCAAATCATGGATGGAGACAATTAGAAAGAATTCAGAAACATCTAATCACAAGCACTCTTAAATTCAAGTCAACGGTTCCTTATGAGATCCTGTTAGTCAAAGCAGGTACTTTCCTATAGGAAGCATCAACAATAACTCGTTTTTAAGTTATCTAAAAAATATTGAAAGCATGGATGATCATCGCTGGCCCAAAATGGTTGTGGAGGAAAAATTAGAGTGTACAAAGAAAAATTGGATGAAGCAAAAAAACAAATGGATGAATAAATGGGGCATCATATTTCAGAGTGTCCTAAAAACAACAGGGAAATAAAACAATATGTGATAGAAAAAATTAGGAATGCCATGTGGATAGGGCAGATTGGTCATAAGATATCCTATTACATCAAATAATTTAACCTTGTTTGGGAGCATGATGAAAAAACTTATCTTAGAGCAGCTTATCAAGGGTAAAGCAAGGATTTAATAGCTCAAATGAGGATTAGATCACATCAACTTTGATGTGAAACCAGTAGATGGAATATACCCAAGGAGGATTGGGAAAGGAGAACTTGTATTTTCTGTAGCAAAGGGGTGGTTGAGACGAAATGACACTTCATCGTGGAGTGTTCAGCTTATGAGGATATTCATGTTTGGTATGAAAATGACTTGAAGGTGGACAAATTAAATGAGTTATTTGAAGAAACAAGACTAAAAATATTGTGGTTTTTGTGCTCAAGATTCATAGTAGAAGATTTTATATTGAAAATAATCTGAACTCATCTTAAATTATTAGCTTTTGGTCCCATAAACTCCTCAGTCTCGTGGACGTTATTAAAATCTTTCATTCATTCACTCGCTGAGAGGTTATAGGGACTTGAACCGTGGACCTATCCTAAAAATAAAGGCCACATTACCAACCAGCAAACCATTTATAAGTGGAATAAATAGGGAAAAATTATATTTAAAGTGAATTTTTTGTAGGTCTATGTATGGGATAGAATAGACCAGTTTACATAAATCCTTGTTTTTGGAGCACTTACACTCAAAACCAGAGCTCGGAGTGAACTAGAGATTTGTTCATAATTCTGATACACTCATGAAGGTATAATTATTTTCCCATTTTAGAGCTTTGGTGACACTATTTTATGTTTCATAAGTCACACAAAGGTAAAAATCCTAAGGAAACACATCTGCAAGTGATTCGGAAGGTGAAATACATGTACTTGAGCTCACAAAGTCTTTCGAAAGTCTAAAAACACAGATTACAGGTTTTGATCTATTTTTGTTAATTTTAAGGGTTTCTCATACTTAAAATACAAACAACTTTAATGATCGGTTCTAAATGAACCAAGGGACATAGAATTCTAAACCCCATAAATAATCCCTATGTCGTATTTATGATTTTCATTTTCGGTTTTCTAATTATTTTCACTAATTAAAATTCATCATATGATTGTGGATGCTTAAATAATCACTATTTGAAAATTTTATGAAAATCAATGAAATCAAGGAAAAGCAAATTTTGGGGCTTTGGTCAAACAATGAATTTTCGAATGAATTAAATTTAGTTTTAGATCACCACAAACCTCAAAGATCCACTTGCGTCATACTACTACTACACATTGGCTTTCATATCCCTCAACATCTTCACTTCCCATCGCTGCATCACCCATCATTGGCACCATTCCACATGACATTTAGTTTGGCTCATACACTCATGCCACTTTCATTCCACATGCTTCCACCGCTCCACACCGGCTTGCTCTCGGTAGGTGATTTCTATCACCTTAACCCCCAATGACCCACTTGTGTTCTTATATGACTTTTGAGGGATCTGTTACAATAAGAACCTCTCTTCACTTTTACACTACATGCTTTATCGATATATCTATTTAGCATACACTATCATATCATTTCCCGATGACGCACTCTTACTTTACGGTTCATTCTTGACTATTGAGGGGTCTTATATCAATGAACATTCTTATATACACATCAAGGGCATCACTATTCTCCCCCTCTTCATCATACTTACACACAATTAACTACACTATTACAACCATCTCGTACTCTTTCACATTATTCATTTATACAATACACATTTTCATCATTTATCTATTACACATCACAATTACACTACATACATCATCACTAGTTATATACAATATCTCATCATTAGACATCATCAACAACTACGCATTGCCAATCATATCAACAAAACAATCATCACAATATCACACATTGACAATCACAATAATAATCAACACATCATCACATCGCACATCAAAATGATGTCAATAGTCCATATATATAAATATCGATCACCATCATAGTTATAAAAATTTCGCTTGGGGGCAATCAGTAGTAAATCACACACCAAAACCTTGAGGCGTTAGTGAAATCCACACTTGGGGATCATAACATCCTACCACGCTTCCATAGATCCCAACCTCAAGTTAGGTTTTTCCCCGCACTCTCATACGTAAGAGCCTGCTTCACTGATATTTAGGCACCCCATGGGCCCCAACTACATGGCGTAACCAACCAAGTGGGATTCAAACATGGGTGGTTTCTCTGATACCAAATGTAATGAACCATTACACCAAACCTTGAGGCATTAGTGAAATACACACATGAGGATCGTAACACAAGCCCTCATACATCTCTACATCAGTACATATAGATCATATCTCATCATCACTATCGTATCTATCACTATGAGAGCTCTAGAGCTAGAAGCTTTTCCACTCAACCTACACCACTGATCATGGCCCCTATATCTCTCTATCTACCTATGCAATAGTGTATTCTCCATCGAATGTTCCTAAAAATACCATGCAATTCCATAAATCATGTAAATACATCTTGAGCTAAGGGACCTCCACCCACAGCCTCTCTAGCTCGTTGTGTCTCCTCTCGTGCCTTGTCTCACTCGCTTAATAACATTGTACATGTAGCTTTCACTAACACCACTAGATCAAACAAGTGTGCATGATCACCCGCAATCGCATCCACCCACTCTAGCATACCACCACATATGATTAGATTAGTGGGTACATTTCATGTCAATGTGTGGATGGACGTGTCCATAATAAGTGACCAATATGCATCACTTGCAAACATAGATCAGCACATTAGAAAACAATGATAATTACACATTTAAATAACTAACCAAAAAAATATCGCTATACAAATACTCACACTATGTTCTCGTTGTTGTTACGCTTATCGAGGCATGTGCTTGCCCCTCTACTCCTCCCTCTAGTGGTGCTCCCATTGCATCTGTAAAAATTGGAAACAAAAGTACCCATGGATGTGACACCCACCATGCACGGTAGACCTCACATCATCTACATCAGTCGGCTCTATTGTCACATCTACCTCGTCTATCCCAAGAGGTACTAGTTGCACTCTTCTAAGCCTTGGTCTAGCTCCGGTCCTCCTCGGTGCCCTAATGGCCCTCAACCATATATATAGATCTACAGGGCACATCCTGAGCCATACCAAACTATCATGAAATGTGCTCCACCTGAAATAGCTCTGTCACTCTAGGAAATTAATCCTCTAACCACATAATCTATCGAATACATCGTAACTCCACTACATCCTTGTGTCATCCTTCATAGTCTTGGCATGGCCTCCATATCACAAGCTCTGGCCCCATATAATCTATCATAGCTATGTAGGTGTTTGTATCCATCTTCCTACCATGAATTCCTACCCATCTCCCAAGTAAATATATCTAGCCTTGCCCACTCTCCCCACCGACCACCTACCGGCCTCAATATAGCAATATGATAATAGGCCCATACATGTAGCAATGTCGTAGCTCCAATACCACCCCCATGTTCCTCCTGCATGAATCTATACAAATCCTTGTACAAATGGGCCAATACACATCATGCCCATGCATACCTCGTCCCATCCTCCTCTATATGATGAAAAATATCATGCATCTTATATAAGATGCCTACACCACCTCCCTTGACTACAATCAACGAAGCAATCACAACAACGATGAAATTATGAAATCACGGAACCCCTGACCTCAATATAGCATCCAAGATAATATGGACCTTTGTATGTACTTGAGACCTTATAAAGTACCACCTAGCAGCCCTCATCTGTCTCTGTGCATCATCTATGGCCATCACCTAAACCCTCTCACCAACAATAGGTAATCGTAGTATGTGATACACATCCTCTAGAGTAACTCTCATCTCCCATGTAGGTAAAAAAAATGTGTTAAGTATCTATACACCACCTATCACACAAAGTTTTGATCATAGGCATATATGGGGCACATCCTCCATCCTCGCTATGTGTCACAATCCGACACAATCTATAACATCGCACTCGTCGTCGATAACCCAAATCCTAACAATGTACTTAAGTGTCACCACCATAAAACTTTCTTGAATGGATGTCCCTCAACACACCACAAAATAACAAAAATACAGAGTTAAAACATCATACAAAGAAAATACACCTACGTATAACGTTAACACACATCAATTCTCACATCTACAACACTTTGGGCTCAACCCAAGCTTTCAGGGATGACAACACCCGGAGTAGGACTAGGGTGCCCAAGAGTGGTCACTAGTGCCCATGCCTAGGAATTTGTTTCCTGAAGCTCATCAACACCTTCACCACTCTTGTCTAGGTCTAAAATGCTTTGAGAAAATCAAAAACAATTTTTTTCCAAAATTCACCAAAAATGACCAATTTCAACACATTTTTCAAAAACATTTACATTTACTATCTCTGTTGTGATACTTGATGCCACGATGCTACCACCATCTCAAATTGACTTGATCGTGGTGCTCTCACTTGAGGCATCTTCGCACACCCAAAGCTCAAAATCACACTCGCACAATTACCAAATGAAATACCTATTCACTTTTTCTATTTACTATTTATAGTAACTTTCAATCACTTACCACGTTATAGTCATTATTTATGTTTATCCTCTGAACTAATACACCTCGTATGGATCCATCATATCTTGAGCATACTTACTCCGATTCTTGTTTCATTCATGGAAATCTCTTCAAAATTCCACCTACTGCCGCATCATACCTGTTTCACCCACATTATATTCCTCCTTGACATTATTATAATTTGATATACACACACTTTTGCAATATCTATCATGCATCCACTATCACATCATTACACACTTACTTTCAGCTCAATGCATTCATTCTCATCATCACTCCCACTTTTACCGAAAGGGGAGCATATAATCGGTTCATCCTATAATTCCTCTTATACCATTACGTAAATAATTTAAATTTCTAATACATCATTATCAAACATTTTCTCATACACCATGTGATATCTCACATCACTTTCTAGCGACTCCCCCTAATGACCTAACCTGGGGGAAACAAGCGTAAAATATCTCCATGAGTAACCAATCAATTAATCATACGCATTTAACTCATGACAATATAAATTCAAAATTACATTTATCAATTAACACAACACAACGTATTTATCCTCCCAGATGACCTAACTTGGGAGTTACATCACCACATTCCCAAATAGCCTAACTTGGGAGTTACATCACCACTTTCCTAGATGACCTAACATGGGGAATTATTTTACATTTTGTAAATGCTTACAGATGACCTAATATGGAATCAATAAATTTTGGTGACACATGTGGAGTGGGGGTAATGAGAAGTCATTATTTTTCCTATACTAGTCTCATATGGTCATTCGTAGGACATTCTCGGTGTTCATAAATTTCCTAAACCACCCTAAACCATGACCACATTGTATAAAATTTGGAACCCTTTCCGATGATATGTAGAACTTTAGAAACGGAGTCCGGATGCATAAGATATCGTTGGTCAAAGTATGGTTTGGAAAACAAGTCAAAACTGGTCAACTGATGAATAACGCATTGACACGTGGAAAAATTTAAACTTGAGTAAAGAGGGTTAAAAAATAAAAATAAAAATCCATCAGTCTTCAACACATAAAAATTGGTGGGCCCCACTATTTGTTGGTTGGGGGCCCTCAGCCAAGTTCGGCACACTCTTTTAACGAGAGGGGTGCCTTGGCCTCTGACTCATTATATCATTGTTATGATATTGCTTATATATGCCACATATTTCTATTACTCTGCCAATGTGGGATTTTTGTATTGTAGAGTTGAATTGTAATATAGGGGAGGTGTAATTTTGCATTGCAATTAGAGTAGCTCGATGGGGTGATCAACTCCCCATTGAGTTGGCCAAGTTGATCAAATACCATGATCGGGATTATCCCTTATATCCCGGTAGACTACTTGGTAGGCCTATTCACTTGGCCATACAACTTGAACTGACCTTATCTTCTATGACTTGGCGACGAGTAGACAAACCATTTAACTCGGCGCTTTATCCAACAACGCAGTGACCCATAGCTCGGGCGGGTAGAAAAATCAACGCACATCCCACATAACTTGGTGAACACTTAGCGGTAAAACCATTTAACCCAATTTGGGCATAGAAAACAACTCATTCAGGGCCCTCATCTCAAGCAATTCATATACAACTCGGCCTATACTTGGGCTCAACAAACAATGCAACTGACACCAATGCACACAACGAGCTCATAGAACCACTCGGTGGGTTGTCCATAGCCCAATCAATTACATGTCCCAAAAAAAGGGTGAGATATGGTCACAAACATGATGTTATTGGGATGTCATCCCCAATATAAAACTCTAACCGACCCTCACATGATGGATGTGGGATTTTATCCCCACCAATTCAAAACCGTCGATGCTAAATAGGAAGGAGGGTGACTCGATCCCGCGACCTAGGGGAAATAAACTGAGCACCCAACCAACTTGCCAAACATATCGGTAAAGATGAAAAAGAGATTGTTTTTATTTAAACAGATCAGTGCATGCATATTAGGGGAATTTTGCAGTCAACCTCAATTTTGGGGCACTTCTGGTCATTTTCAGGACTTGGTGTAAAAAGCAAACCTATTCAGAATTTTGAGAGGATTCCAACCATGTCATTAGTTTATTATGAAATTCTTTAGATATCCATTTGTAGGTGTTTTTCTAGCACAACAGGGAGATCACATTGTGAAGAAGTTGTAGGGGCCACGAGATGGACTTGAGAACATGATTCTGGAAAATTGCAGAGTTCTTCAAGTCTGATATCAACCCATTTGCAGTGACAGAGATCTATTTTTCATTATTGAAGGTAAAATTATACTTCATTAGATTTAATAGATCAATTCAAATTTCGTGAATAGGGAGACGTAGCCTACGGGTGAACTTTGTTATCAAGTTTTGTGTGGAATTTATATTTCAGCTTTGATGAATCTTTTGATTAGATAACTTTCGGTAATAGGAATTTGTTAATTTGATTGAAAAAACAAGTAATTGATAGAAATGGATATAAGTGAAATTTAACTATCCATATTCCACAACAGATTAAACAATTACACATTTCAATGTTGTGATTAAAAATTAGTTTTGAGGTGCATCTATGAAAATAGCGAATTGATCAATTTTAGATAATTAAATCCATAAAATTGGTTAAATTTATAAGATCCATGAAAATGGTAAAAAAGTTAAATAATTACTTGTGTTTTTTGATCAATTTTGGTATCGAGCTGGTTTAGCTCGATATTTACTTCTAATAAACTTGATTAACGGTGTGATTGATTCAATTTGGTGCGATTAGATTAGTGTGGTTGAACATGTACAGGTGCACTATGGTCGAATGTCTAAACAGGCACAACTCGAGGAAATTAAGGCTTATAATCACCAGATCTAGGAAGATAACTCTCTCCGATATCTATGAATTTATCCTTAGAAGAGGAGAATGCTCGACTAAAATTAGAATTGCAAGCCAAGGATGAGCTCTTGGAAAGATTGCAAAATGGTGAGAAAAGGGAGAGACCCTTGACTACAGATGTAGAAACGATCACTGGTGAATGCACTTGTAAGTATGTCACCATTAGATTCCTCATCCCATTTGGATTCAAATTTAGGTAAATATGTTTTTGGTGGTTTTGAAAGATACACTAAAGGCATTGGATCTAAATTGTTAAATAAAATGGGTTTTAATGAAATCATCCTTGGTAAGAATAACTAACCCAATACAGTCTAGGATCGTCCTCATTATACAGTTTGGGTTTTCTAGTGCAGAAAGAAAATTGGAGAGTCCTCTAGGCACACTAAAGGAAGACGAGCTTCCAACATCAAATTGTATACCCACGCTAGCACAAAAAAAGGAAAATGGCAAGAAAATTCAGAGAAGAGGTAACGAAATTTCACCTCTTATTTTTATCATAGTCATAAGCACAGGAAACAATGTAAACCTTACAAGGATCCACTTTTTCTATTTCAAAAATATGGGTATGATATACAAATTATGATGAATGCCTTTCCATGTACGCTTAGTGGAGGAACTAATCATTCTTTGCCTTTTGTTGGAAGAGAAAACATTCTTATAGAAGTGTTTTCCTAATGAGCTAAAAACCAATCTCGTAGCATTCGGGTGAGAAATGGTAAACAAGATTCCTCACCTCGAAGAAGGAGAAAAAGAGGAATTATTGCACTCATTATCATTTGAGTGGACATCAGTGTTAATAAGCGCTAGAAACTTCATCTAAAAAACCATCCTAGGTGCACAAAAGAAGAAAAAGTTGGAATTTAAGGTAAAAGAAGTTTGTAAACCACCAGTTGAAATTGAATCAACCTTGAATATATCCACTGTAAAACCACATATGAGTCCATTTTGTTTTAATATGGAAAATGTAAAATCATGTGAATTGGAAAAATTTACATTTTCATGGCTATAAATTGTTGAAAAGCATGCAAAAATTATTCAGAGCAATTTGTGGGTTTCTAATGTATGTTGAAAGGAAAATTCCCATATTTTCATTTGCTTTGAAATTGGAAAAATGGTGTCGCATGTAGGGAAGATCGAGGGACAGTTTAATCATACTCAGATTAGACTTCTTACGTATTAAGGATGAAAAATACCATTTTTAGCGAAATGTATGCGATTTAGTGGGCATAGGTAATAATGTCTATTTTTGGAAATGCATTTTTAGTTACTATTGTTAAATGTCATTGTGCAAATCTGGGACACCTTTTTGGTTTTGTAGGTAATATACAAAGTTGTTGTGTCTATGAAGATTATTTGCACATAAATTATGACCCTTGTTTTTAGGACATTTATTTACAACTACTCCATGTAGTTACAATTGGTGTGTATAATTTTTGCACTAATAAACTGGTGTGTAGGTGTTTCCTAATCATCATTTACGGCAGATAGTAGTTTTCCGTTGTGGGTAAACATGCGCTTTATTTCTATCCCTTTACGCTTTAGTATGTGGGGATATATTTGGTAGATTCACATGGATTCATTTTTTTACTATAGCTATTTTTGGCATGGATGGTCTAATTATTCTAGATAGTGATCTTTGCAGTTTTACAGTTTCAGATGGACAGTGGACATTATCCTAATTATGGGCAGTTTAGATTTTTTTAATCTGTTTTAATGGACTTATAATTTTTGTAATCAACTGTATCACAAATTATCAATTGAACATTATATTTATGTTTTGAATGGGTGTTATTATTTGATTGATTTTTTGTGATGGCATTAGAGTGGGATTTGATAGTTCACATTTTTTACAAAGTTAACAAGGTCACAGAGTATCAATTGGACACTAGATTGAATGGGTATTATTATTTGATCAATTTTATGTGACTAGCTAATCAAATATTTACATTTATTTAACCCATAATTTTATTTCTAGTTCTTGTATGTGATTGTGCAATACAGGATGAGTTAGCACATTTTGTGGGTGATAAACAAATTTTTGTGGACAAAAAGAATTCCCATTTAGAAGGAGTTAATTAGAGGACATTATGGTTTTCATAAATTTCCTAAACCTCCCTAAACCATGACCACATTGTAGAACGTTCTGAGACCTTTCCAACGATATGCAGAACTTCAAAAATTGAGTCCGGATGCAGAAGATATTGTTGCTCAAGTATGGTTTGGAAAATCTGGTCAACTGACGAATAACGTGTTGACACATTGAAAAGTTAAAATGAGTAAAGAGGGTTAAAAGTTGTGTTTTGAAAGCCACCGGTCTTCGACACATGAAAAATTGGTGGGCCCAGCTATTTTTTTTTCAGGGGCCCTCAACCGTGTTCAGCACACTCTTTTAACGAAGGGGTGATTTGGCCTCTGACTCATTATATCATTGTTATGATATTGCTTATATATGCCACATATTTCTATTACTCTGCCAATGTGGGATTTTTGTATTGCGAGTTGAATTGTAATGCGGGGAGGTTTAGTATTGCATTGCATTTAGAGTATCTCAAGCTATATTCTAGCTCGGTGGCGTGATCAACTCCCACCGAGTTGACCGAGTTTATCGAATAACATGATCGGGCTTATCCCTTATATCACGGCGAACTACGTGGCATGCCTATTCACTTGGCCATACAACTCAAGTTGGCCTTATCTTTAATATAACTTGGTGCAACAGACATATCATTTAACTTAGCACCTTATCCAACAATGCAACGACCCATAGCTTGGGTGGGTGGAACATGTTAGTACATATTCGAGCTTACATAAAGTGCCCCATTGTTCCATGTCCAAATCTATTCACAAACATTTTATTTTTTGATTTGGTGGTCTGCAGTTTGTCTTCCCCAATTGAATGCTTCGAAGATGCCCAAGATGTTATTTTTTTCCTTAATTTGAAACAACAATCCAAGTTTCCCTCTTTTTGTGCCTTAGCTTTTTCAAATGGTTGGGTTGTGTCATTTTTCCTTTGTCAAATAATGCAAAAACTCAAAATTAATCGAATCTGAAGTAATTGCAACTAATTTCCCAATCCCAAGGTTGAAAGCAATGTCAAAAATGATTCAGTTCATTTCTAGGGCATCTTGTGAATTTTTGACATTTTGACGGGCATACAGGTGTCATTTTCCCATCAAATTCATCATCACAATGCATTGGTAATGTGGCATGATATGATTGGCTAGAGGATTGGTGAGTGGCGGGTTGTCCTTGAGAAATTTGGCTTTTACTTTGTAAAATTTTTAGAGTAAATTTTTGGCCCGAAGGCCCTCGGCCAACCACAGGAGGACACGTGTCCAGAAGAAGTCAATATGAGGGGGCGAGAGGTTTTGGTGCATTTGAAGTTTTTAACTTCAAAATTTTAAAAGTTAAATTTTTACCTGAAGGTCCGCAACCAATGAGAAGTGGACATGTGTCCAGAAATGCAAAAAATCAAGCAAGGGGGCCGAAGGAAAATTTTGTGAATGTTTTGTCGCTCTAATCCAGGGCCAACACGTGTCCCAAAAGGGCAAAATGGAGAAGTGGGGCTTGGGGAGAATTTGAGATTTTTGCCTTTGGAGGCAAAATCTCAAAAGTAAAGTTTGGTCCGCCTTGCCGCATGGGAAAAATTTGTATGAGGGGGCGGAGGTTCGGGCCTTGGAGAGAATTTTGAAACTTTGCAATTTTGGTAGGGAGGTTTAAAGGCAGGATAGGATGTTTGGCCCCATAGCAAATAGGGAGAACACACGTGCCAAAGAAGAAAAACTGGGTGTGTGCCCACGGGAAAAATGTAAATTTTTTCCAAAATCTGAAAAATGGAAAAATTAATAGAATTGATCCATGTTCTCAATGGGGCCCGCCTTTGGACACGTGACAGGCCCAAGAGATGAGCAGGGAAAAGTGGTGAAAGTTTCCAAAGTCGAAAAAGGTCGTAGATGCATTTTTAAAGGGCATGGGCCCAATCCAATCACATTTTGGCACGTGTCCCACCTTATTTCAAAGGATAAAAAGGTAATTTTGGGCTTGTGTTTGGGATCTCATCTGCCACGTGGAGGGCTGGTATTTAGAGTTATCCAAAATCGATGGTTACTATACATTCACCCTTTTGGCTGCCATGGGAGCTCCAAGAAGCTTGGAATCATGTTTTCTTCATCAAATTTCTTCGAACCTTATATGATTTTGCATCGTCTCGGCCTTCTGAGTGTAATGGCACCATTTTTGTGACCTAATTCAGTGATCTATGATGTTTTTGATACATTTTTTCTCAGGCCTGATAAAAAAAGTAAAAGTCAGATCTGGAAGTTGCAGAGGTAAAAATTGAAAAGGTAAAAGGTGAAAAATGATTGATAAAACATGTTGGCATGCCTGAATGATAAAAATGTGACCCTAGGATGGATAAGAATCCGAATTTATGTAATAATTTAAAAAAATTATGCATCCCTGGCAACCTGTGAGTTGTTTTCCAGTTTGATGTCATTTTCTACAAATCATGAGGAGTTATTGTAACAAATTTGATCCCATAGCATATTCTTTGCTTGGGAAGGAGGACTCCAATGTGGCATGTGGTATATTATGCATTCTTGGAGAATTTTGTAATGGTCGGAAGTTGAAAATCACGAGTGCATTTTGAGAAAAGGCCCATTTTCTCTGAGAATACCTTTGAGAGCCATTTTCAATTCTATTTTGCATCAAATTTTATCATGTTGAGTTGGTTTCAAGTTGTAAAGCCATCAACAAGCTCTAATATTGTTCTCATGACATTCCCTATTGATATATATTTGATCATTTTCTAGGATTATCTAGTTTATTCTCTTGGCAAAGTTTGCATATACTTATGTTTCAGAATGTTTTCAATTTGTGTTTCTTGCTCATGTTGCAATCTTGTGTTTAGGATCTCTTTGATCATACATGGTTTCATTTCTTTTAGATGGTTTGATGACATCTACAATCTTATATTCAGAAGAGCCTTCATCTGATAGAAGATAAACAGATTTAAAATCATTTCATTGTCCTTGAATCTTGAGATGTTTGTAAACCTTTGATGTACCTTAGGTCATGATCAAATAGGGATTTCTAGATACTTTATTGGTATATTTGCTTCAAGATTTTATAGCAGATTGTCAAATATTGTGTGGAAGAGTCCAGATCTTGCCTCCATTCGTGCACATATCCTGGTTGGAGTATTTTAAACCTTTTGAAGCATTCTTGTTGTGTAAGTGTTACAAATTTCTTGCAAAGGTCCTCAAAGAGTTTGGTAATCTTTGGTTGGTCTTGTCTAACATCTCCCAAAAAAATTCATTCAAAATAACTAATCCTACCCTATACTACCCCTACATTGCATTGTGTGTTAACAAGAGAATATAATCCATTTACAAAAATGCACAAAGCAAATCAGGATAATACTATGTCTCTAGTAGCCTCAACCTTGTTTTGAAAACATTTCCATCATTTAGTAGTGACAACTCTTTTGAGTTTGAATAATGGAGAATTGATCATGTTTTCCCAAGGCCCCTTCCATACAATATGCAAAATACAAGGATATCTCCACCTCCTTCACCAAACAAAGGCTGCAATATAGGTTCTCTTGCCTTGGTTGATAGGCACAACCTAAAATAGTGAGGATCAGATCAAAATCCTTCTGAGGTGCTACCCACTCCTTCAAATCTTGAGTGCTAACAAGTCAGATAGATGTCTCCTGACTACAAATGACATAAAAATCATTTATCTGCCTCTGAGTGTCTTGTGCAAATCCATTATGCTACTTGAGTTTTGAAGAAGATTAAGTTTGGGTACTAACACCTGAGTGGTGCCACTGCCAGGGAATTATTAGAATTTCTTGGTGTTTTTGAGGCGTTTTAGCATTTGTGTATTTAGCAGTTCATACACTTTGGTTGCATAGTGATTGATTGATCTAAGAAGAAGAAGGTCTGATTTATAAGGCTCTGCAAAGTTTTTCAATGCTAAGATACATTTGACAGATTATTTTAGTGCATTCTTGCACAACTGAGGTGAAATTCCTTAGTGGCGACTCCATGCTGATTTGAATTTAGAAATACCAATGTCTTGAGCTTTCTGTCATTTATTTTTGTGTTGTTGATCTTTGTAAAACTAGAGGGAAGAATATCTCTCTTCCTTAAAGACTCTGCTAAGAAATTGTTCTCAGATTTAAGAAATTCAGAGTTGGAAGGGAGAAGAGTTTGGAAGGTGGTTAAAGGTCAGACATCAGGAAAAGATATAGTCATTGGTGAGAGAAATCAGCCTTTCATAGAGGACTATCACTCTTCTTCAAGTGATTTTGATTCGAGAAATCCTCTCATAAACTTGTTTGCCTCGGCTAGTGAAGGTCCTTCTTGTACACTGTAAGTTTCTTCTCTAATCTGCACCTCTGTGTTTTAATTCGAGTAAAACTTTCCAATAAAATCGCACTTAGAGGATACCACCTTGTGCATCACATTTTTGAGACCCAAGGATATTGTACTCCTCACCAAACTTGTTTCACCTCCAAGATCACCCCCACCAAACAATATGGCTCACCCTAGACCTTCATTTATTGTTAACACCTTTGGTCCTATAAATTTTAGAGGAATGGATGGTTACCCAAATGTTGTCCCACAAGATGTCGAAAATAGGTTGCCAAAATTCCGGTAACAATGCTATTATTGGTGATCGGCATCTCAAACTTTTTGATAATATGATGGAAGATTTTGAGATAGATTTTGAAGATGTGTATATTAAGATGTTTATTCATACACTAGAAGAAGATGCTAGGGATTGGTACAAGGATCTACATGATAACTCTATTGATTCATGGACTGAAATGAAAATGCATTTAGGTTGCAATATGGAGACAGGATTGATCCTAGATTTCTTTTTTCCAAGTTTGAGAATATCAAGAAGAACCCAAATGAATCATTCCATGACTTCAACACAAGGTTTAACAAAACTTTAAGAAGGCTACCTGTTGGTTTGAGGCTTTGTGATGAATCTTGTTTAATCAAATATACAGATGCATTTGATAAAAAGGTAGCCTACTACCTAAGAGATAAGAACCCAACCAATATAAGACAAGCTTTCACCATGGCACTTCAAATTGAGAACAATATCAAGGCTATTAGGAAACCTCTCAAGAGAGATGGTGTAAAATTGATAAACCCTAAAAAACCTCAAGCTAGCAAAGGTGAAGACTTTGGCGGGTTCATCAAAGAAATCTAATACAAGTTGGTAAGAGCCGAGAAGGGAATGGGTAGACTTCACAAGGTCAACCTAGGCAAAGCGAGAGCACAAGATAGATTTGGCAATCACCATAGGAATGAGCAAAGGTTTGATGACAAGGGTAAAGGGCACATTGGATATGCAAATAGACAACCCCAAACACGTGAAAATAGAAATGTTCTGACCCTCATTGTCAAGGTTCTTGTTGTTTATGAAGTTATTGATATTGATTAGTGTGATAGATGTTTTATTCCTCATCCTCCATGTGAAGTGGACCAACAAGTTGATGAGGCTGATAATGAGGATTGAAATGATGATGATATTTGCATGATGGGCAGCTTTTCAAGCTCGTAACTAGGAAACAACATCAACAGATGTAATAAGTGCAAGGATTGCTACAACCTTTTGGGATTGTATAAAGTAGGTACCACTTCTTTCTCTTTCTCAAACTCATGATGTAGATGTTGTTCAAGCCTTTGAAATTCCTAATAATGATTCTGAATATCTAAGAGCTTTGATGATCAATAAGTATGATGGTGGTATCCCTTTAGAGGAAGATAAACAATTGTTGATAAATGTTGTTGTAGCTCAAGAAAAGGACTATAACACTAGAAGCAAAGTTGTTAAGGGAGTTGGGCCTCAAGCCAAAACTAAAACACCCTTGCTCACAAGCATTCCAAAGGATGCTCCTAGTAAAGAAACACTTGCTAAAGGTTTTGTTGTCCCATGCAAAAATATTAGTCCTCTTCATGTCGATTCTGCCGGTGAATCTTTTTGTGTCCCTTCCAATGTTGTCCTACCAAAGAGTATTCCTTATGACATAGCCCAAGTATTGTTCCAAATCAAAGTGAGTGTTCCAATTATTGAGTTGCTTAGAATTCCTAAGCATAATAAGAGAGCATTTGAGTACTTGGGATTAAAGGAAGAGAAGATCACCCCAAGCAGAAATGTAAAGGTTGTTGAGACTCCTCTTCAAATCATTGTTGGCCTTGAAACACCACCAACAGTGGAAGATCTTGCAGATGCACCTGAGGTATATTTGGGGACATCCTTGGTTGATTCCCAATTGAATGTTGATCCATTATTTACAACTTTACTTATAAAAGATAGATTACTTCACAACTGTATGTTTGATTCTGATGCATCATGTAATGTCATGCCTCTAGAAGTTATGAATGAGTTGGATATCAAGGTGAAAATTTCCTATGGGAAGTGTACTACCATGGATTCAAGGAAGTGCCAGGTGGTTGGTTGTGTGAAGGGTTTGGTAGTGTAACTTGCAGCCTATCCGGGTAAGAATTTGAAACTAGATGTTGTAATTGTTGATTTACCTGCCAAATGGGGTATGCTTTTGTCAAGAAAATGGGCTGCAAGTGTTGGTGGCATTCATATGGACATGTCTTTTGCTATTATTCCCATTGAGGGCAGCCTTGTCAAGCTATATGGAGAAAAGAAAATGTTACATCTAATTGAGGATCCAAATAATGCCTCCTATGAAGTGATATTTGCTAACGGAGATGCTGAGAATTTCATTGGTTATGCTGATGGAAAAGAACACAAGATGGACATATCAAAGTGCCTTGATATGGTAGGTTCTCTTGGACCTTGTTATTTGATGGAGGCTGCTCCAAATTTGGAAATGGTGTTGGTATAGTTACGCTTTCTCCTAGTTTAGAAGAGTATGTTTTTGCCTTCAAGCTTAATTTTGAATACACTAACAACATTGTTGAATATGAGGCATTGTTGTTGGGGTTGATAATTGCATGGAAGTATGGAGTGAAAGATATTGTTGCAAAAGAAGACTCAAAGCTGGTTGGTTTTCAAACAAATAAGAAAACTATATGCTACAAAAAATCAGCATATGAAACAATATAAGCATGCGTTTGGGATCTAATTGAAATGTTTGATTCCTTTAACATTGTTTACTATGATAGAGGTCTTAATGTTATTCTTGATAAGTTGGTAGTGTTGGGTTCTAGATTTGAAAATTGCATCATTTCACCTTATTGTGAATACAACATTAAAGTTCGACTAGGCCAATGTCACCCGATAATGTGAAACATTGGCAAGTCTTTAACAATGATGCTCTAGTGCTCGGGTTCTTGCAAAACCAAGGTGATTTTACAAGTTAGAAAATTGATTAGGAGCCAATGATATACATGATCGAAGGAAGATAAACTTTTTTATGGAAAGGATATCATCCAGTTGAAAACAAACACCATTCCTAGAGGTCTTGTTACACTTGAGTCAAATTTTAACAATGTTGATTGCATCATAAATAGAAAGATGTCTACTTCAAGGGATGTGGAAGAGCATGACTTGGGAACAAAGGATAGACCAAGGAATATTTGGTTATGAAGCAATCTCAAAGAAAGAGGAAAAATAGTCTTATGCCCAACTCTTGAAAAAATATCAAGATTGCCTTGCTTGGTCCTATTCGAGTTGAAAGCATATAGATAAGATTTATTTCAGCATGAGGTACCTCTTAAAACAAATGCCAAACCATTCGAGATAGAGGCAAAGGCCGATTAATCCACTTCTCGCCATGAAAATGCAAGAGGAGTTAAAGAAGTTGAGAGATGGAGGTATTATTCACCCACTAGATATTCATCTTGGGTTGCAAACCTTGTGCCGGTCGAAATAAGAACGGAGACATCGACTTTGTGTGGATTTTAGGAATCTAAATAAAGCATCCATAAAGGAAAAATATCCCTTGCCAAATATAGAAAATATGTTGCAGCTTGTGACAGGTCTTAATTGCTTTCTACATTGGATGGTTTCTCCGGATATAATCAAGTGGTAGTTAAAGAATCGAAAGATTTAAGACAACATTCACTACTCCTTGGGGGACATATGTTTTTGTTAGGATGCCATTTGGATTGATGAATGTTGGAGCCACTTTTCAAAGAGCAATGGATGTTGCATTTTCTAGTTACATCAATGAGTTCATTGCAGTTTACTAAGATGATGTGAATGTATTTTCAAGGCAATAAGGTGATCATTTTCAGCACTTGAAAAAATGTTGATCAGATGTAGGGAGTATGGCATTTATCTTAATCCAAAGAAGTGTCATTTTGGCATGTAAAAGGCAAAGCTACTTGGTCACATTGTATCAAAGTATGGTGTTATGATAGACCTTGAGAGAGTGGAAGCAATCAAAGAAAGTACCTATCCCAAGAACTAAGAAAGGCATCTAATCTTTCTTCGGTCAAATCAATTTTATTAAAAGGTTTGTTTCCAAATTTGCTAAGCTGACTCTTTCAATCACAAGCATGTTAAATAAGGACCAAGTTATCACATGGGGGAATGTTGTCATTCAAGCTTTTGAAGGAATAAAGGATGCACTCAAGCATGCACCTGTTTTAGTAGCTCCAAGCTATAAGAGGCCTTTCCAAATATTTTCCTTTGCCTCTGAATATACCATTGCTTCTGTTTTGTAACAAAAGGATGAGAATGGGGCTAAGAGGCATATTGCCTTCTTTAGCAAGGATTTACAAGCAATCTGAATTGAAGTATACAATCATGGAAAAACAAGTGTTTGCCTTGGTGAAAGTAACAAAGATTTTCAGGCCTTATATACTGAGCTCAAAATTTGTTGCTTATGTTCCCCACACCATGGTGAAATACATCTTATCAGAGATGGAGATCTCAAGAAAAAGATGTAGATGGGTGAACAAATTGCAAGAGTATGATATGGATATCCAAACCACAAATTTAGTAAGAGGTTTGGGTCTTGCTAAGCTCATGGCTGAGAGCAACTTGCAAAATGTAGAAGTGAATCAGCTAGAGGAAGAAAGGGTAGATCTTCTTGAGAAATTGATGAGTTTTGAATGGTACAAAGATGTGATCTTCTACCTCAGGCACCTATGTTGTCCTAGTCACTTGAATAAAAATTAGAAAAGAGCCCTCAAGTTGGCTTCTCAAAAATATATCATAACAGACCTTGGGTTGGCTTGGAAGAACCCTGAGGGTGTCCTCTTGAAATGCATAACTGAAGATGAAGCTCCCAAGATAGTTACTAATTTCCATGGGGGAGTTTTGGAGGCCACTTTGTTGGGAGGGTGACAGCACATAAGATTTTGAGAGCTGGTTATTGGTGGCCTACTCTTTTTAAAGATGCAACCCAGTTTGTTAGAAAGTGTGATAGTTGCAAACGTTTCTCTAGAAGACTGAAAGCTTCAGGCTCCCTTCCTTTGCAGCCTGTATCAATTGAATCCCCTTTCAAACAATGGGGAATGGACTTCATTGGTGAGATTTTAGACCCTTCTAGTGCTGGTCATAAGTGGATTCTTGTAGCCACTGATTATTTTACAAAGTGGGTTGAGGCAATTCCATCTAAGAAGGCAACACACCAAGTGGCAATGGATTTCTTGTTGGATCATATCATATGCAGATTTGGAGGTCCATTTAAGATTGTATCTCGATAATGTCATGTACTTTAGAGCCAGCCTTTAATAGCAATGTGCAATGAATATGGGATAAATCTGACTTATTCTTCAAACTACAACCCCCAAGGGAATGGAAAAGCTGAGTCCAATAATAAGAACTTGATGAAGATCATTAGGAGGACCATGGAAATGAACAAGAAGAAGTGGGGAGAATAATTGAAGTTTGCAGTTTGGGCTGATAGAATAACTCCTAAAAGAGCAAGCTGGTAGAAACTCGTTTAAATTGGTGTATGGAACTCAGGCTTTTCTACCCTTACATCTGCAATTATCCTCATTTCAGTTTGCCCAACAGTTAGAAGATCAAGAGCATGGCCCATATGAATTAAGGATCAATCAAATTATTGAGCTTGATGAGGAAAGAACATCATCCCATCAGAGGCATATCAGATTTAGAGAGAAATTGAAGAAATTGTTTGATAAGAAAGTAACTCCTAGAGCCTTCAATGTTGGAGATCTGGTTTTGTTGTGGGATAGTAGGCATGAAGACAAGGGCAAGCATGGCAAGTTTTATGCTCTATGGATGGGCCCTTATGTCATTGACATCAGAATTGGTGAACATACCTTTTTTCTCAAAGATCTAGATGGGGAATTGTTGGAGTTGTCAGTTAATGGCAGACATTTAAATAATTTCTTGGATTAAATCCCCAAGGTAAGGTATGCAAAAATTGTATATTTGTATAGTCTTTGTTCTTGCTTGGTTTTTTGTTGTTTTCTGGTGTGTGGTTTGCCCTTTTGTCCTTGGCAACCCTTTTTGGGTGGTTTTCTCGGTTTGTTTTTTGTGGTAATTCTAGTTTTTTTAGTTGCCTTGTATTTTGACTCCTTTGCCCGATGGTTTTTGGCACTTGGTCTACATTTTGTCCTTGTGGCACTCACTGAGGGTGCCCATCCCCAAGCAGGAGCCAACGTTAGTACTGCAGTTCGAGCTTGCATAATGTGCCCCATTGTTCCATGTCCAAATCTGCTCACAAACGTTTTATTTTTTGATTTGGTGGTCTCACGAGTTCATCTTCCCCAATTGAATGCTTCGAAGATGCCCAAGATATTATTGTTTTTCCTTAATTTGAAACAACAATCCAAGTTTCCCCCTTTTTTGTGCCCTAGCTTTTTCAAATGGTCGGGTTGTGTCATTTTTTCCTTTGTCAAATCATGTAAAAACTCAAAATTGATCGAATCTAAAGTAATTGCAACTAATTTCCCAATCCCAAGGTTGAAAGCAATGTCAAAAATGATTCAGTTGATTTAAAATTATAAAAATCTGCCTTCCTTGTCAAAATTTTGATTTCTAGGGCATCTTGTGAATTTTTTACGTTTTGACAGGCATACGGGTGTCATTTGCCCGTCAAATTCATCATCTACAATGCATTGGCAACGTGGCATGATATGATTAGCTAGAGGATTGGTGGGTGGCGGGTTGTCCTTGAGAAATTTGGCTTTTACTTTGCAAAATTTTCAGAGTAAATTTTTGGCCTAAAGGCCAACCACATCGAGACACGTATCCGGGAGAACTCAATATGAGGGGGCGGAGGTTTTGGTGCATTTGAAGTTTTTAACTTCAAAATTTTAAAAGTTAAATTTTTACCTGAAGGTCCACGACCAATGAGAAGTGGACATGTGTCCAGAAATGCAAAAAATCAAGCAAGGGGGCCGAAGGAAAATTTTGTGAATGTTTTTCGCTCCCAATCCAGGGCCAACACGTGTCCCAAAAGGGCAAAATGGAGAAGCGGGGCTTGGGGAGAATTTGAGATTTTTTTGCCTTTGGAGGCAAAATCTCAAAAGTAAAGTTTGGTCCACCTTGCCACATGGGAAAAAATTTGTATGAGGGGGTGGAGGTTCGGGCCTTGGAGAGAATTTTGAAACTTTGCAATTTTGGCAGGGAGGTTTAAAGGAAAATAGGATGCTTGGCCCCACAGCGAATAGGGAGAAGACATGTGATAAAGAAGAAAAATGGGGTGAGGGCCCATGGGGAAAACTATAATTTTTTTCCAAAATCTAAAAAATGGCAAAATTAATAGAATTTATCTGTGTTTTCAATGGGACCCACCTTTGGACACGTGCGAGGCTCGGGAGACAAGCGGGGAAAAGTGGTGAAAATTTCCAAAGTCAAAAAGGTCGCAGATGCATTTTTAAAGGGCATGGGCCCAATCCAATCACATTTTGACACATGTCCCACCTTATTTCAAAGGTTAAAAAGGTAATTTTGGGCTTGTGTTTGGGATCTCATCTACCACATGGAGGGCTAGTATTTAGAGTTATCCAAAATCGACATTCTTGGTCATTCACCCTTTTGGCTACCATGGGAGCTCCAAGAAGCTTGGAATCATGTTTTCTTCATCAAATTTATTCAAACCTTATTTGATTTTGCATCGTCTCGACCTTCTGAGTGCAATGGCACCATTTTCGTGACCTAATTTAGTGATATATGATGTTTTTGATACATTTTTTGCCAAGGCCTAATAAAAAACGTAAAAGTCAGATCTGGAAGTTGTAGAGGTAAAAATTGAAAAGGTAAAAAGGTGAAAAATGATTGATAAAACATGTTGGCATGCCTAAATGATAAAAACATGACCCTGTGATGGATAAGAATCTGAATTTGTGTAATAATTTAAAAAAATTATGCATCCTGGCAACCTACGAGTTGTTTTCCAATTTGATGTCATTTTCTACAAATCATGAGGAGTTTTTGTAACAAATTTGATCCCATAGCATATTATTTGCTTGGGAAGGAGGACTCCAATGTGGTATGTGGTATATTATGCATTCTTGGAGAATTTTGTGATGGTTGAGAGTTGAAAATCATAAGTGCATTTTGAGAAAAGGCCCATTTTCTCTAAGAAGACCGCCTGAGAGCCATTTTCAATTCTATTTTGCATCAGGTTTTATCATGTTGAGTCGGTTTCAAGTTGTAAAGCCATCAACAAGCTCTGAGATTGTTCTCATGACATTCCCCTGTTGATATATATTTGATCATTTTCTGGATTATCTAGTTTATTCTCTTGGCAAAGTTTGCATATACTTATGTTTCAGAATGTTTTCAATTTGTGTTTCTTGCTCATGTTGCAATCTTGTGTTTAGGATCTCTTTGATCATACATGGTTTCATTTCTTGTTGATGGTTTGATGACATCTACAATATTATATTCGAAGATCCTTCATCTGATAGAAGATAAATAGATTTAAAATCATTTCACTATCCTTGAATCTTGAGATTGTTTGTAAACCTTTGGGGGTACCTTAGGTCATGATCAAATAGGGATTTCTAGATACTTTATTGGTATATTTGCTTCAAGATTTTGTAGTAGGTTGTCAAAGATTGTGTGGAAGAGTGTAGATCTAGGCCTCCATTTGTGCACATATCCTGGTTGAAGGAGTATTTTAAACCTTTTGAAGCATTCTTGTTGTGTAAGTGTTACAAATTTCTTGCAAAGGTCCTCAAAGAGTTTGGTAATCTTTGGTTGGTCTTGTCTAACATCTCCCAACAAAATTTCATTCAAAATAACTAACCCTACCCTATACTACCCCTGCATTGCATTGTGTGTTAACAAGAGAATACAATCCATTTACAAAAATGCACAAAGCAAATCAAGATAATACTATGTCTCTAGCAGCCTCGGCCTTGTTTTGAAAACATTTCCATCATTTAGTAGTGGCAACTCTTTTGAGTTTGAATAATGGAGAATTGATCATGTTTTCCCAAGGCCCCTCCCATATAATATGCAAAATATAAGGATATCTCAACCTCCTTCACCAAACAAAGGCTTCAATATAGGTTATCTTGCCTTGGTTGATAGGCACAACCTAAAATAGTGAGGATCATATCAAAATCCTTCTGAGGTGCTACCCACTCCTTCAAATCTTGAGTTCTAACAAGTTAGATAGATGTCTCCCTAGCTACAAATGACATACAAATCATTTATCTGCCTCTGAGTGTCTTGTGCAAATCCATGATGTTGCTTGAGTTGTGAAGGAGATTATGTTTGGGTACCAACAGAACAATCAACACATAACCCACATGACTTGGCCAACACTTGACAGTAAAACTGTTTTCCCTAATTTAGGAATATAAAACCACTCGGTCATGTCCCTCATCTCGCGTAGTTCATATACATCTTGACCCATACTTGGGCTCAAAAATAATGAAACCCGACACCAATGCAAGTGATGAGCTCACATAACCGCTCGGTGGTATATCCATAGCCCAAAAAATCATGTGGCCCAACCAAAGGGTGATATGTGGCCATAGCCATGATGTTATTGGGATTTCACCCCCAATATAAAACTCTAGTTGACCCCTCACATGATGGATGTCAAATTTTATGCCCACCAATGCAAAACCATCGGTGCCAAATAGGAAGAAGGGTTACTTGATCCCACGACACTGGGAAACAAACGAAGTGCCCAACCAACTTGCCAAATGGCTCGGTAGAGATGAAAAAGAGCTAGTTGTTGAAAAGAAAAAAAGGTGTTAAGTGTTGGGCATGTGAATGTAGGGCGCTAGAAGAGTGTGCGGTGCTACTACAGATAGCTGAATCTCCCATTATCAGGAGTTAGTCATTTCTATTGGTAAGGCTATTTTCGAAGTTAGCATACTGAGCACACAAAGACATGAAGACTTTCGAGTCCATGCAAGGGTATTTTGGGAATAAGAATTAGTCGAGCACCATGCATAGTTTAGGCTAATAATAGGATTTCTACTCAGAGTTAACTATAGGAAGTCTATTGTTAGAGCACTTGCATGTTTTGCATCCTTTTTGTAAAGGTGCATGGCTATTATTAACATGCGATCTATTTTTAGATAGTGCATGGGTAGTGAAGGGTAATTCCCCACCCCTATATATATGTATTGATTTTCATGGTTTTGTGTGTGTCAATTTGTAGAGTTATGTTGTTGGTTTTGTTATGCGCATGACTCATGGAGATACTTATATAATGTAAGAAGCTTATGTGTTTTACAGTATTCAATACAATGGATCTTATTGGCTAAATAATGGTGCTAAAAATTACTGAAATTGGTCCTTGTATGGTAAATCTTGTTATAGTCATTGTTTAGTTCATCTTATATATATTCTGAGATCTAGATCTAGTTTATGCAATGTGGATTGTTTACTATTGTTGGTTATGAATTTGAATATACATATGCACTATCATGCTAAAATTCTGAATAAGCAACCATAAAGAGGGACCTGATGCCTTTGCGTGCTTTGGGTGAGCACTCAACTTAGGCTAAGTGATGTGCTAGCGTGCCTAGGTTATTCACAATGAATTCTAGGCTGCATCATTGGTTCCATTTTGGGACCTCTTTTTCAGTTTTTTTTAGGATGTTGCGTGATGAAGACATATTGGTTGACCTTAGCAAGTGTTGAGGAGTGGATAGTAGATCTGGAAGAAGAGTACACTTGGAGATTCAGCACTAGATCTGAGTTTGACGCACGTGTGTGGGTTGAGCAGAATTTGTATGACTGCTTATATGAAATCTTCTTTTCTATCTTCCCCATAGAACTATATGAGTGGCTGGTTGCTTACGCGTCTAAAAGGAATTGGAGGTTTCACACACTTGTCTAGATGTAAGAAGAATTTTAGGCTCTCTATGATGCTGATCTAATTTGGATGTGCGTTGTGGATACTTAGTTCCGTGGTGTTCTAAATAACTATATTTTGGAGTACTCAATTTTAAATTTTTCTTGTCGAATTAATGAGTTTCAATTTTTACATTATCCCAGGGGATCATATCTACACAAAATTCTATTGGCGATCAAGATCTTGATGGTAACCCTGAATTTGGAAGAGAATTTGATGGCTAGCTAAACCCCACCACATGCGGGGGTAGTTGCAGGTTTGGTGAAGGATGGTGGACATAGCGAAAAAGAGGTAAAGAGAAGAAAGGTGGCTTAAGTTCAATGAGGCATGTGAGAGGGATTTAGAGAAGTAGCGCAAGGTTGTAGAATGGATGGCGTTTTGGAGAGAGATGGCTCATGAAGGATTTGGAACTCATGCAGAGGACATGGAGCCAGAGCATCTACAACTCCCCCATCTGGGCAAGCATGATAGGGAACCCTCATTGGCCTCTTATGAGAGCGCGCCAACAGAGACAACATGGGCCACGAGGCACACATCTGAATCTACTTGGCAACCTATCCCGTGTGCTTGGTTTTCAATTTTCTAGTACAACTAATAGTCTGTAACCTATTTTGGGCAGTAAAGTAGTAAGAGGTAAAGTAGACTTATTAGTAGGATTAGGAGTAAATCAAATAGCAAGCACATTTATGGCCAAGAATACGTCTTCCTTGTTATTTGGAGGTCTGGTTGGAGGTACCTTTTCAAGAGCATTGTCACAAAAAGAACACAAGCGCATAAAAATTGGACTCACATCTGGGAGTAGTGTAACTTCACGGATCATGTATGAGTCCGGTTTAGCACCACTATAGGGACACAAGGCAGTGCACCCTCTAGTTCAATTCTTGTTACAAGGGGAGGATCGGGACACACAGGTTACTTGTGATCGGTGGATCGAAGGTGGAGGTAACACAGAGATTCTCGGATCGGTGGGCATGGTCCTCATCGGCTCTAGAATATTTACATGGAGATGTCACTTTTTCTCCCAGATTATAGGGGAATAGAATATGTTGTTGAGCATGTGCATATGTGTGAGATACTGTGGCATGAAAAAGGAATTACCATTTCAGAGCGCAAGGCAAGTTAGTTTACAACTACATTACAGGGATGCGTGCATAACTGGTACAGGAAGTTTGACCCTGATCATACTTGTGTGGATTATAAGGCGTTACAGGATCTTTTCCATAAATAATTTTATATCCCTAAGTTTGAGCATAAAACTATAAGCACGCTCAAGGATATCAAGTAGGGCACTACTGAGAGTGTCCGAGAGTATGATGATCATTTCAAAACCCTCTTGTCTAAACTATCATATGATATCCATGCAAGTCAACATGCACAGTCGTTCATCAGAGGCCTGATCACACCTTTTAGGAGGGCACTCTCATATAAGACTTATACAGACCTGCGTGAGGCACTTGAAGTAGCTTTGTGTGCTGAGGTAGTTGGGAGCATAGATAATAGAGTGAGCCCATTCTTGGAGGCTCAAATTATGGGTAATGGAAAAACAGTTAGAGAAACTATCATCCAATACAACACATAAGACACGCACTAGAATTTGGTGCACATATTGTGAAGTAGAAGGGCATACTAAGGATAGTTTTCCTCGTAGATCGAGTGTGCTCCTTATTACTAGAATGTGAGATATGTCATTTAGACCATGATGTAAGTCATTTCCCATTGTTGCAACATGTGATAAGGAAGAATGTGTCCTACTACTGTAAGATTTTTCAATCCACAACTCACAATACTAAAGATTGTAGGTTGATTGATCAGATCCATGATGCAATTGACATCGGTGTATGACATACTGGAGTTACGAATAACTCTAAGGATAAAAGTGAGCAACATGATCATGATCACACTCAAGGGTGCTATGATCATAATGAAGGGTGCTTTAAAGGAGGTTGAGGTAGAGGTTGAGGATATTGTGGTGGATTCAGAGGCCGAGGCCGTGGCGGTGGACAGAGGTGAGTTCCCTCATGGAACATGTTATACATGCAGATCTCCTAACCATTATAGGCACGAGTGCCCTTAGAACATTACTTGTTCTTTTTGCAGAAAGAATCACAACTATGAAGAGTGCCTGGACTTATATGAACATCTGAGAAAGAATCACAAACAAGAGAATAAGGGCACAAGGATGGTTAGAATACGACACAAGACACCGTGGAAAACCAATGGATGTCAAATTTAGCACTGGATCCTAAGGTAGTACCTATGAATATTACTACATGCGTTGAGGTCAATTTGCAAGCGCAGAAACTATTACAACATAAGACTACCATTGCGAGGAGGAGGTTTTACACGTAAAGTATCCGAGACCCTACACATCAGAAGGAGGTTTATCAAGAAACCATGGAGGTACTCTGAAATATGGAGGGTGAAAAAGAATGTTTAAAGGAATAGTCACGGAAGTTGGAACGGAAGAAACAAGTTTGATACTTTCCGGTTGGATGTTGATGATCTGAAGGAATTATGCAAGATGTTGTGTCAGGAGAACATTATTCCATTACTAGGGATTTGGTTAAAGGGAAACACTCTACGCGTTGGTATTGAGAATAGATGGCAGATTTTGCATGTTAATCTCCCTCCTCATAGCTTGGATTATGACAAGGAGATCACTCTGAATGTTATTGTAGATGGTTGGCTTTTGAGAAATATTTTGATTGACACGGCGCGGAAGTGAATTTTCTTACCTTAGATGCATGGGTTTAGATGGGAAGACCTCCATTGCAGCCATCTTCCAATGTATTATATATGGAAAATTAGACTAAGGCCATGCCAATTGGAGTCTTGAAGGATGCATCTATTACTATATAGGGGGCCAAGTTCACTAGGGACTTTGAGGTCTTAGCACTTTCAGAAGTGAAAAGCTTCCCGATCTACTTAGGTGCCCTTGGTGTTATGCAAATAATGTTGATCTACGATTCAATAAGGGATATATCAATTTTGAGAACAAGGAAGAATGAGTTATTATCCCTTTGACAAATGGGAAATCTGCACCTTATGTTGAGCCCTTAAGTGAAGAAGACCTGAACATAATTTATGTGCACACCATTCGAGATCCGGAAGCACTTGAGCCATCTAAGGAAGGAATTCTCTAGTGGGGTCATGCAGATTCCATCAATGATACTGCAAGTATTTCTTGTGATAATTGGGCACATGACACTTACAATATGGTTGGGTGTGTAGGATGCGTTGTGTTAGGCGGTTAGGCAATAACCCTATACCCTGGTACACTGGTGAAGGAAACCCTGAGGTATTCCTGCGAGGCATGAAAGTATAGTGGAAGTATCAGGTGGATAGAAAGAACATGTTAGTTTATACCATGCGCGGGACAACAATGTGTTGGTGGATGGTTCATAGGGATAATCTCATAGAATTGAGAGAGGTAAGAATTGCTCTATCAGCAAGGTTTCTCAGAAGTAATGTACCTACTCAAATCTATGAATATCATGGTAATAACCATGTTCAAGCGGTGTGAGAGACTCGGATAGAGGGGTAGGAAGCTTTACTACCTTTTTGTGGGTACACAATCTTTATTTCACCTTGTGAAGTTGCGCGCGTGCTTGGTCTTTTTATGTGGAGTTGCATAGAGAGATTGGAAATTGGCAAGACTTGAATGAAGATATGATCCAAACTTTTGACTACTTCTCCACTAAACCTCCAGTGAAAGAGGCATTACAGGTTATGAAGTGATTGACTATGGGAGATAGTGCAAAGGCTGAAGAACTCATTCAGGAGTTATTTGGTGAATCAAACCTAGAAGCGTGTTTTGATAAAGTAGATGAGACATATGCAAAACTATTTGAGCGTGCTTTCCTAGAAAAGGAAAAAGGAAAGATGGTCTACATGGTGGATGATGAAGAAGTGGAAAATTCGGACATAGATCATTCATAGGGTACGTGTGAAGTCTTAGACAGTGCGGATGAGAAGGCGCGCACCTACCATGAACCTTTGAAGACAAAGAAAGTAAACATTGGAATGAATGTTGAATTTAAGGAGGCCATAATTGGAGATTACTTGGTATGACTCGAAGTGGATAAGATACTTGAGTTACTACGGTATTTCTAGGACTTGTTTCCTAGGGGCTACCATGAGTTGAAAGGAGTTCATGAATCTTTGGGTGAGATGAAAATTAAGTTAAAAGAAGGGCGCACCCGAGTTAGGAAGAGACCTTACAGGATGAACCCTAACATGTGCGTAAAAGTTAAAGAAGAAATTAAAAAGATGTTGGAATATGGCATTATTGAGCCCATAGAGGAATCGAGTGGGTTATCCCTATGGTAATCAGCATAAATAAAGATGGAAGAATAAGGATTTGTGTGGACTACAGGGAGCTAAATGTTGTATGTGTGATTGATCCTTTCCCTACACCATTCACTAAGGAAATATTGGAAGGCGTTGTAGGGCATTGCAGGGCGTGAAATTTACTCTTTTACAGATGGATTCTTTGGGTATCATCAAGTAAGAATTGCTAAATAAGATCAAGAGAAGACAACTTTCACCACTGAATGGGGAAGTTTTGCATACATGGTGATTCCCTTTGGATTGAAGAATGCGCCTGCAATATTTTCACACATTGTTGTTCAAGCATTCTAAGATTTTATTGACAAATTCTTAGATGATTGGACCATGTATGGGCTTGTCAAGGATCATTATGAAAATTTGAGGTTAATGTTTGAGAGGTGTAGACAATTAAGCATCTCTTTAAATATCAGGAAGTGTGTATTTGCTACACCTTTTGGAACTTTGCTAGGGCATATCATATGCAAGGAGGGTTTGTTAGTAGATCCAACTAAGATTGTAGTCATTTTAGGCTTAGAGGAACCCACTAGTCAGAGTGAGGTGTGCAGATTCTTGGGCCACACAGGGTATTACAAAAAATTTATCAAAGGATATGCTAAAATTTTTGCACCTCTAGAGGAGTTATTAAAAGGTAAAGGTACATTCTATTGGGGAGAACAGCGAGAGCAGTGCATTTGAAGCAACAAGGAAAGGCTTACTACTGCACCTATTTTGCATTTTCAAGTACATGTGGATACCTATGACATGGCCATTGGTGCCGTTTTAGCTCAACTTTGAAGATGATATTATAGACCATCATATTTTCTTTACTAGCGAAAGTTGACTCCAACAAAACAAAATTATACAACTATGGAACACGAGGCTTTTTCAATGATCTACGCGATGCATAAGTTTAGACAATACTTGTTGGCAACTCCCTTCATTTTCTATACAGATCACATGGAATTGAAGTACTTATTGAACAAGCCTATTTTACAAGGGCACATATGTCAATGGGTTCTATTATTCCAGTAGTTTGACTTTACAGTTGTGGTAAAGCCATGTAAAAGTAATTCTGGTCTAGATCATTTATCAAGGATTCAATCAGGTGAGGATGCACATAGTATTGAAGATACTATGTCGGATGCACAGTTATACAGGTTAAACCGTGTGCCCTCGGACTTAGAGGATATTGTTGTCTTTTTATGCACAGGTATTGTGCCCGAAGGAATGAAGGCATTATAAAAGAAATAACTTGCAATTTGTGTCACACCTTTCATGTTGATCAATGGTGACTTATACAAACTAGGCCAAGATGAAGTATTGTGTCGGTGTGTACTGGAGCATGAGCGAATGGAAATTATGGAGGAATCTCATGGCGGTATTGCAGGTGGACATTATGCAGGGGATGTCACCACGCATAAGATTCTACTAGTTGGTTTATTATGGGAGACCGTGTACAAGGATTACAGAGAGTATTGTAAGGTGTGTGACCACTATCAATGCCTTCGAAAACCTAGGCAATGAGATGAAATACCTTTGAGGCCTATTACTAGGGAAGAATTGTTTTAAAAGTGGGCAATTGACTTTATGGGTCCTATTTCATCAATCGCATGCAAAACCGAGATCACGCTACATCATCACTTGTAAAGATTATCTTATAAGATGCGTGGAAGTGACACCTACAAGGGATTTTATAAAGAAGAGAAGTTCTTGTGGGAAAATATTTTTACCGATTATGTTGTCCTTTAATTCTTACAAGTGATAGGGGCACTCATTTCCTTAATGAGACTATCAGGATATTATTGGATGAATTTATGGTTGCACCATAAGACAATGCCCTACCACCCTCAAGCAAATGGGATTGTTGAGGCTTTCAATAAGATATTGAGACAAACATTGACAAAAAAATCAATGTTGGAAGGAAAGACTGGGATGATAAAGTTCCTATTGTGCTTTGGGCATATAGAACAACCTACAAAGAGTTGAATAAGGCAACACCATTTTAGTTGGTGTTTGGTGCGGAGGCAGTTCTACCCATGGAATTCACGTTACCTTCTTTTTGTATTGCGCACACAGGAGGATTGGCTGATGAGAAAGCATTAGAAGAATGAATTGAAAATTTGATACAACTGGATGAGATGTGTGCAATAGCATGATGGAGTCAAAAGTAAGAAAAATCTAGGCAAAAGCCATGGCATGACAGGCACATCAAGGACAAGAAGCTTGAGGTTGAGAAAATGGTACTTATTTATGACTCAAAGTTTTTGCCACTTAGGAAAGCTTAAGGTGCATTGGTTGGGACCGTATGTTATCACTCATATACTTGACTCGGGGCTTTCTAGCTAGAGGCACTTGATGGAACACATTTTCCTAGTTACTTCAACGAGTAGGTTGAAGCCCTACTATAAATAATTCTTCTTAGTGTTTTTAATAAGGTAGTATTTCCATTTAGATTATATTTCCCTTACTATATTTCCTTTCGATGTGTTTCCTTCATCGTCGTTATGCTTTTTCAATTTAGTTCAGTGTTATGTATAGTAAGCACACTTATGCACCGGAATCTTGTTGTAATATAAAGTGTTTTTATGTGTAAGGACTACACATACCCTTAGTGTGGGGTGGATAAAGAAGGTTAGTCTGGTACAGAAAATAAATAAACTCATGGGTGACCATAAAGGGAACAAGATTTCAAAATTAATGAAAACTTTAGGAGAAATTGCTCAAAGTTAACACCACGTGTAAGGCGATGAGCACTCAGTATAAAGAAAGGAGGTTGTAATATTAGAGACTACGTATGTTGGGTCACATTGGATAAACTACTTTGGCGTAAGGAAGCACAGGTAGAGGAGATCTATGATAGATAAGTAGTGGCGCACCAAAAATTTATGAATGAGGTGCAAAAGTTTGAGGCACGAGAGATTGGGGCACGAGACAAAGAAGCACAAAACGTGCTCAATGTGAATTAATTCTAAGTACGGTGGTAGGTGGAGAAATTAAGGAAGGGGATTTTTGAAACTTGTATTAAAGTTGGAATTTGCAATGTCATTTGTTACCTTGTGAGTTTGAAGAAAATTGAGAAGTGCGAAGAAGAGTTGGAGATGACGAGCACTCTATAGATCGAGTAAACCTATCAAGATTTGAAGCATGTTGTTGAGCATCCAAGCACGGAAGTAGGATTCAAGTGATGGTGTGGGTGCGCGATGAAGGGTTTAGGCACGATTTGGGTATGTAGCAACTAGGGTTTCATCAAACTTGTGGATTAGAAGGAACAATGGCACCATGAAAGGCTCTAGTTGTGGAGAAGGAAGTTGATGACCCAACAGAGGAATGGCTGGTAGAAATTCTTTACCCAGAAGAGGTGATCGAGGGGTGGCCATGGGAGACAAAAATAATGTAGTGTAGGGTTTTTGAAATTAACCACTAAATTGAGAAGTGCCTGAAGGACATTACCGCAGAGGTTTACAGGAAAACTAACCAATGTTTAGTAGATGACACTAGAGTTTTGGACACCTCCGTGAAGAGGTTACTGGAAAGCGTAGTTGCCCTATTTTGGGAAGCCCAAGAAATTATACCAGTGGCTCATTTCACGTGTGTATGAGGAATTTTTCTAATTCGTGGGTAGCAGAGTGAGGATCACCGCCAAAATTATTGGAAAGGTGACAAGGTTGCGTGACTTAGGCTCATAGATCTCTGGCAATTTATCTAATGATGAGGGTATTGATGCAATGGCTTCCATACATCAGTATAAGAAGGGGGTCGAGCTTTTAAAGTAACCAACATTGTGGATATGGCCACCAGGGTTACAACACGCTTGGCGAGAAGCAACTTGGGAATCACTAAACAGTGGAATGAGGTGAATATGTGTTGGTTATATATAGTGCATAAGATGGTCAACAAGACATACTACAACATTGTGGGGTACATTACAGAAATCTTGGTAAATGAGGCATGTGTCCATGTGAATCTACTTACTCCATGATAATCTTGCTTGCGAGTGCGCATATTTTACATCTCTGTGTCAACCTAATCCCAACAATACAATTACTTGTTGGGCGAGTGCTTTGAAAGTGAGTGTAAATGATTTTTACTTGGTCATCTAAGTAGCCCAAATTTTGCATTCCCACTTTGCCTCTTCACCTTCATACTTGACACTGTTTGTTCCCGCACATTTTCTTGAACATGCACACCTTCCCCTTGTGGTTCTCCATCTCCTGCGTCTTTTTCTTCTCCTCCTCTCACATTCGCTTACTTCACCCTCTTTCTCTTCTCCTCTAGGTGCGGGGCATTCTAGGACTTTTATATCCCCACCGGCGCTACTTTCCCCTTCACTGAGCACTTTGCTCATGGGTACTCATATTGTCGTCAATAGTTTCATATACTACCGGGTCCCCAATATCTTCATCCTCATGTATTTCCACACCGGGGTGGCCTATGTTCTATGCTCTCCCATACTTGGATTGGTATCCTCATTACTGCACTTGGGCCGTGGGGAGTCCTCCTCACTATCCTTTACTGGAACATATTTTCTGTGCTTTCTCCTTTCTTCTTCCTCATTCTTCATAGGAGTTACGCTTAGTGATCTTCTTACCAGCTACGATGTCCCTGTGCTAGTGTCTCTGGATGTGTGCCTCCTCCGTAGAACTCCCCTTCTATGAACAAGTCGATGATGTCTTACGGTTCTTCCCGCTCCAGACATTCTCTAACCCGTAGGCTCTAGATTTTCTGAGTAGGGGGTGCAGAGGAAACTTTCCTTGATGTTCCCATGACTGCCCCTTTTTAGAGGTCCTAGGAGTGTCATATCCATGCCATTTAGCACCTTGCCATCCTTGAACCTTGGCCTTAGATAAATGTACATGCACGCTGGTTCAATTTTTCCTATGGCCAGACTCTCCGGCGTGATGTCCACATTGTCTAATTCCATGGTTTCCACATAGGCCTCTTTCCCTAGCCATACATAAGTGTTGCACATAATGAAAGGGGCTAAAGTGTTTGAACTAGAATCATTCATGACAACTAAAGAGGAAATCCGTGATTGGCTCCTTTGAAGGAGTCAATCACTATTGAAGATTCTTCAACTCATTAACTGATTGAAGAGAATTTCGGTGATGACAGATCTCTAGTTCGGAGCACTTCATCCTCAAAGTTGGGTGAAATGTTTATTGAGTTAATGGCAACTGCGTCATGTCCAAGATATGGTGCTTTGCCAGCTGTGATTCCAATAATTTGAATTATCTACATGTATGTGTGAATTTCCTACTTTGGAGAATCATGGTTGATGACCTGGATGATCTTGATGTGGTACTTTGAGTTCCCTATTAACGTGGAGGCGAGTCTTGTGCCAAGGCGAATCATGTGCCAACACGTCAATAGAGTCCTACACTAGTGCATGAATTAAGTCCTTGTGCTCCATGTGATAACTCAACACATACTCTTCCAAAAGTGCAGTTAATGTTTCACAACAAATCTATTTAAGCCATTTCTGAAGAAGAATTAACAAAGTAAAAATAACAAACATATGCACAATAATTCCTTCAAAATCATAGTAAAGTATTAAATATAAGAAGTTAACATTGTTCATCATGCACTATGACATCAAAATGGTATAAGGCTAAACATGGCTTAAACATCACAAAATGGGGTTCATCAAAATCTATGAAAACAAGGAATTGATCAATTTTAGAGAATTGAATCAGAAATTGGTTAAATTTATAAGATCCATGAAAACATTTAAAAAGATTAAATAATTACTTGGGCACTTAGGTTTGCAATAATGCTTAGAAAACCTCCTCTGAGGTGTCATAAGGAGTTCACCTTTAGTAGCCTTTGATCACTTTGAGGCCGCACCAAGATTGCCGAAGTCTCTAAAAACTTACAATGAAATATGCACCTTCAAAAACCTCACCTAGACATCAAATCCTAAAAAATAAAGATGTAAAATGAAGGGTTAGAGTGTCCTCAGTTATCACAATGGTGAACTTACGACTAAGCATTGCACTACATCTTAGACCCAATGTAGTTCTTTATGTGTGTGTGTGTGTGGAATTGTGCCCTAGGTTGCTCTTATGTGTGTCACACTTGGATAGTGAGCAAGTAACTAGATGTAGAATGTAGTAAATGTGTGTATGAAATAGAATGAACTTCCCTCCTATGAAGTGTGATGTAAAAAACCAGCCCTTGTGTCCCTTGTGATGGAGCTAGATGGATGAAATGGAGCTCTTAGATGCCTTGATGGATGCAACCTTAGGTGGTGATAGATAGTGCTTAGTGTTTGGTCCCTTATTATGATCACATAACTTTATATTTATATGATTCCTTTGCTTGAATTTCGTAATTAACCCCAAAAAGGCCGACTACCAAAAAGATAAGATGCTCAAACGGATAGAAAGGACCCAAAAGTGTGATTAAAGTAGAAAGAGGATAGGGGTGCCTAGAGGGGGTGAGGGTGCCTAGCGGCGGCATCTTGGTTGCGCGCTGGTGTCCAGGATGACAAATGTCAAAGAGTAAAAAGGTAGACTGAACAAGTAAGGGTGCAAGACTGAAAGTAGCAACATAAAGCAAAGAAAGGTGGCCAAAGACATGAGTTAATTGATACTCTTCTTACCTAGGAATCATATGAATAGTAGTATGTAATCAAGACTAGATAATTACCCAAAGTGTGTGATTTTATGTCCACATCTATGTTTTTTTTATTAAAGGCAAATAGTTACAAGGGACTATACCTGTTACAAAAGAGGCTCAACACGCCGAAAAACATGATAAAGTAGCAAAAAAAAGATCTAAATCTAGATATTACAATAAGTCAAACAGTAGTCAAAAGAAAAACTACTAAGAAAAAGAAAGGCAAGTATAAAATCAGTAACTAAACAACATAAAAACAACATGTTATCAGCAACAAAACATCAACTTGATCGCATTCATCCCGCCTAGAAGGTGTTATTTCTTCGAAGCCCTATCTATTCTTAATTTGACTATATAGAGAGGTAAAAGTGCCAGAGTGGTGACGTGCGTGGGGTCATTTACATTCAGCTATGAGATGACCTGGTTTCTTTCCTTTTCTGTACCTCAAATGAACTCAAGGACTCCACTCAGCATAGTGATGCTTCTGACCTATTGATCAAGAAAATCACATATAGCTTTGAAGATGGCCATATTGTGATCGTGTCTATCCTTAGATTTCCCAAGTCTATTATCTAGGGAATTCAATTTCTTGTATATTTCATCTATCTGATTTGTCCCAATACCAACATCCTCATTCAACTTTCTTTTCCCCTTTTGCTTATTTAACTGATGTAGATCATTTTTGATACTTTCCACCTCCTTTTCCAATATTTCCATTTTGTGGAGAATATTCTCCTTCTCTTGTTGAGTAACATTGTCTTGCCCTACATTACTGATATGTAATAGATTGTGTGCTATTTCAATATCCTTATTGCTCCTAAGGACACAACCAGAGGAAGAGGGGGTCACTTTAGAGAATGAAGGGTTTTTAGTCTTGACATTTCTATGACTGGGAATGGTGGTCGGGTTAACAGTGGGAATATTGTGAATGGGAATGGGCGGGGCACTAGGGGTAGTGGGGATGGCAGGAAAATTGATGAGGCAATGCCTATGTAGGAGAAAGATAAGCCCCTGATGGAGAGGAATGGCCTTGGTATGCTTTTGAAAGTCAAGAATAGAACGCTCCATTGAATTCAAGAGATAGTGCAGGAAGCATATAGAAAAATTTCTCCTAAAATGATTTAGAAAGATCAAGTGTTTTGTGGGGACAGTGATGTACCAACCTTCAAGGGAAATAAATCTAACCATCATTCTGGTAATTTCATCAAAGGGTTCCGGTATGGAACTCACCTTAATGCCAGCCGTAACAAAGAGGAGCTCCTCCCTGTTTCTACAAACTTCTTCACTTTAGCATTTTTGTCTACCCTTTTGCTAAAAAACCTAATTCCATCCAAAGCTAGACCCGTAACCTCGACAATAAGCTCCTCATTCACCAACACTTTTTCCCTCCATACCTAACCTTCCACTCTTTCCAATATGTAGCAAAACGCACTAAAATGTTCTAGTCGTGACCTTGGATTTTCTCGATAAAACTGGTGACACCCCCATCTAAAGATAATTCCACATCTCAATGTTATCTTTCCATGTGGGATCACAGTTGGGTTCTAACTGACATGGAGCTCCCCCCATTTTCCTACCTCTATGATTTTCTTGCTTGAATTTTAGTGTCTTCAATTTCCCTTTCTTAAAATCCTAAGGCTCTTAATCCATGGAAAATGGGAGACAATGAAAGAGAATAAGAATTGAGAGAAAGGTAATTCCTAAAACCATATCCTATCCAAATGAGGCTAGGTTGAATCATTTTTGAATCTTTTCAAATGTTTAAATTGGAAACAAAAATACCACCCATCTTAACTAGCATTGAGGTGATAATAAGTGACTCGAACTCAAATATACGCAATATTTTCTTCCAGAGGGGATCCTTGGGATGTGTAATTTCTATAAAAAAATCCATACCTCGGAACCTTACAAGCCCACAATAACTCTTTTAAAACTTAGGGCATGACCTTATAGTTTGTTGTTAATGATATATAGACCCCTTTCTTCCCTTGGTATGTAATAAATACTCTAAAAGACCCCATGGTATCCTTTGTTTCCTTTTGATTCAGCCCATAAAAACTTTCTCGATAACTTCTCTACTTTATCATAGGTAGATTTAGAAGGAGCCTAAGAAGAGGAATGATAAACATGAGTAAAGAACAAGCACTTTAGAAAAAACTTGGAATTTACCTACCAAGTATAGAGGTTTGGCGATCCAATACACCATCTTCTTCTCAACCCTTTGAACCAAATATCACAGAAGTTTAAAGGAGAAACCCAGAAAGAAGAAGATATGCTATTTTTTTAATCACACCCCTGGCTGAATCCATTCCCATTGATATCCCTCTAATTAAGGAGGGATGAGAGAGAGAGAGAATGTTTATAGCATCGATTCCTTCTCCATTGAATGTAAGATCTCAAAGCGAGGTGAAAGTATCAAGGTAACCCGTGGAATTCTCTAATGAATATTCCTCTTCCAAAAGGATGAAAAACGAATCATCGAGAAAATGAACAATGATGGGCTTTTGGTTAGAATGTGGTAGAGATACACCTGTAAACAACCTCTATAAGAGTAATTAGAAAGGTAGTTGAATCCTTCCTAAATAGCACATTCAAAGAGGATTCAAAGGACAACCTTGCCTAATTGATTTTTATAGCCAAAACTAGTGTGATTACACCCATTAATAGTAATACAAGCTTCAAATTTTTGAAACAACATATCGATAATATGAACAAATTGAGGTCCAAAATATAGGGCTTCACATATGGAAATAATGAAATGTCATTCAATCATGTCATAAGTGTTTTCAAAATCAATCTTGATAAACACAACTTTTTGGTTAGAAACATTGACCCATTTCATACCATCCCGATATAGCAATAACATTGTCTAGCATATACATGTGTTAAATTAATCATATCTACTTAGTTCGGACATTGAGTGGAAGAATATGCCTTAATCTAAGAGTAAGAGCTTTAACAATGATTTTATAGGAAACATTCGGAGAGTGATATGTCTCCTTTTACTAATGAGCTCATGATCACCAAACTTTAGAATGCATTTTATATTTCCTTAATCAAGAAAAAACCCCAAAATGATGGTCTACACAACTTCAAAATAAAAATATCAAAGGGTTATCCTAGTTGTATCCCAAATAGTCTAGTGAAATTCACAAGGGAAACCATAAATTCCAAGGGATTTATTAGTGACCATCTACATAACCACTTCTTTGAGATAATTAAAATTAAGAGGTGTGTCACATGCAACTCTTTAGGCTTCAAAAATCTTGTAGGAAACAACTTGAAGGCATTGAAAGAGAAAATCTTATTGAGTAGGAGAAGAGGATTGGGTGGTAAACACTCCACACGACAATAAAAATAAAAAAGCTTCGAGGATGTTGCAAAGATTGGTTAACCTAGCATTAGCATCTTTAAAAGCCTTGATTCTACATGCATCTTGTCTAGATTAGAGAAGGGGAAAAATTCTTTAGTGACCCTATCATCCACTATCAACCAATGTGAAACCAATGTTTTATAGTTTTGAGTTGAGCCCCTTAGCTTTGTAAGATTCCTCAATTTTGAGATCATGTCTCCATTGAATGCTTGTGTTTATAAGTGCACATTAAAGGGAAATTTATGAATCTCACATGAAATTATGTTGAACTCATAGTATGTCAAACTCATAGTATGGGGCTTCATAAGTGTACCATCTAAAGATGATCACTTGCTTTCTATTGATTTAAGAAAGGTGGTATTCTAAGTTATCCATCGATAAATGCATCTTGTATCACATGTGGTCTAGAAATTAGATTCCTAATCCTTTTGATGTGACATAGAGTTATCTCATTCTTGAGATGTATAATATTGAGATATAATTCAAAATTGGTTGACTTAGCTCGAGGGGTGGTCTATTAAATAAAAATCAAATGGGAAGACCAATACGAGACGGTAACATCATCAATGATAGACATAAGGTGATTAATGGAACACAACAAGAAAAAGAGATATTGCTCCAAAATTAGAACATGGTTCAATCTTTTGACCACCGTGTTTAACCTTGTCTCGAAATTAGACTATGTGAACCATGATGAGGCAAAGTCTCTTCTTTGATGGTGGTTCAAATAAAAAGGCCAAACTTCTTGTGAATATAAAGCTATGTCTCTCTTTCACTTTGACACACCAATGCATGGGAAAATGATCCTCTTTGTCTTGAATATATTCTACCATGTTAAAATCGCCACACAAAATATAGTGAGCATTGGGAAGTGAATCAACAAGCCATATCTAGAGTGGAGCTCTTTCCATGGCATCATTGGAAACATATAGGTTAGCCAACCTTATCGGTCGATTGTTAAAATAAAAAAGGGATCCACACTACTTGACGAGTTCAAACCCCAAAGAAGTAACATTATGTGAAAGTTTTGACGTGACCTACGTGATCACTCCTCTCGCATCTAGGTTCATGATCAAACACATGGAAAAACGCACCTACTCAAATAGTGCAAGAGGATGACTAAAGAAGAAATATTATGATTTTAACATCTTCCAAACACATTGACTTTATATTGTAGAAAATTTGACAACTGTGACCTTATATCTATGGATTGTTTTATAAAGGCCTAGTATATTCCATAAATAAATTATCATGTGAAACATCAAGGTGCTTGTCAATTACCTCTTCGAGATCTTCTAGGCCTGTAAAATTGTTAGCGAAAGGAAAGTTTTTATAGGATGCCACACATGAAATCATTGGTTTGAAATGATAATTATTTCTCTTAGCATATTCCCATATGTTGAAGGTGAATGACTGTGTGACTAACATAGCACAATTTTGCATTCAAGTATAACCAATTTATCCTCCACATATTTAGGTATCATCCTAGAATGGGGTTGTGATGAATCTAAGGTGAACATCATAGTCTGTAGTGAATAATTGTATTTTTCACATACATGGTGTAGGAGAAGGATGACATCGGTTTGGCAAGAAATGGAATAGCTTACTAACCACCATCCACTTTGAATTTCTAACTTTAGGACCACACGCATGTCTATACACAATAACATGTAGTTTGTTTGTGTCATGAGAGGTAAAAGAGTTTCTTTCGGTGGTAATAATGGTCCAAAAAACACTAATGGAACTGGTCGCTTTGTTTTTTGTTGTGCCTTTTTTGTGGCATTGGTTGAGAGTTAGCCATTAAAGGTTATTCTTGAATCATGTGGTTTGAGGATTGGCATCTAAAATAAGTATTCAAGAGGTTAATGTATATAACATGATGAGAGAAATGGGTATCTTCGATATAAATTTCAATAGTTTCCTTTAGGACTTTCACCAAGTCACTTTCAATATAAATTCATTTCTACTAGCGCAGCCATATATAATTTGGATTGGTCATTTGTTATCAGCTAATTTTGACTTCACAAAATTAATAAGCATGAATTTTTTAAAAAAATCAAAAGTATTCTTTTACGTGTTTTATCACCCTCGCCGTGATCGTCTTATTCTCATGATCGTTTTGGTCTTTGTTTTGTCCATTTTGGGTGAGAACTCCTCCCGCCATGTCACAAACTACGTTAATAATTAATTAATTAATATTTAATTAATTTCTTACCCGTTTATTTAATAAAATTAATTTTATTAAATTTTGGGGTTTTTAATTAAATGAATATTAATTTAATATTTATTGAAAATCAATCGACAAGTTTTTTGTTATTTCCGTGGGAAATAAGAATTCCACTTCCAATGTCGGGAATGTTAAATTGGCTTTCCACACCCAATTTTCCCTTTCCTAGCAAAATCTTCTTTTTTCTACTTGTGGAATTTCTCCTGCTGATTTGCCAACCTAACCGGATGACAAACTAGCAAAAGATCTCCCAATTTCCCACATGGGGAAATAAATGGGAATTGCTAACCTGCTTTGCCATTGCCACAGGCAAATGATTGAGTTTTTCCCATATTTCCCTGGCAATTAATTCCCACTACCGAGAAAGGGAAATTGGTTATTCCAATGGAAACAAAGAAACAGTTATGGGGAAGCTTCTTTAATCCTCACAACAAATCCTCCGTGAAACTCTGTGGAAGAAGTCGTGCGTAAGAAGTTGAGGCTCTTTATTTCTAACTTTTTTTTTTGTTATTTCCAAATTCTTCTTATTTCCCGAACGTTTGTAGAGGAATATTTTTCAAAGATTCATAGCACATTTTTCACAGACGTTGATTCTCCACTCATTCCAAGGAAGTTATTTGCAACAATATTCACGTGAGAAAGAAGAAATTCATTCACACGTTGAAGGAAAGGAAGACAGTATGAGAAAATACCAAATCCCACACATTTACTTGGGAAAATCACATAAGAGTGAAAAGAAAAGTCAAGCCTTCACCATGTAGCTTGAAGTAAAAACAACGACGCATTGGTAAAACAAAATGGTTCAATGCATGCAACAAAGCTCACGCAAAGGCAAAAGATTTGGATCCACACATTCAAAGCTCCATCCATCTTCCACGCAGGTTTTGAGAAGCATGCCACGTGGGAAAGGAGAGGTTGAAGAGGAGCCCATGTTGAAGCAGAGAAGACCCACGTGCTGGAGGAAGAAACCCATGTTGCCTTAGCAAGGAAATCCACGCAGAGGAGAATCAGATATCCAACGCAAGTAAAAGGAAGTGAAGATCAGTCCACCATGCAACCATAGAAGGAATTTCCAATGCATGTTTTGGGAGAAGGAGACATCCACGTGGCCAAGGAGGATTACACACCACAAAAAAAAAAAAACAAAGCACTTTGCCCACACCAGTACAAGCCAAATATTTGGTCATGCAAGTGCAAGTTAAAATCCATCCACGCATTCACCAAGCCAGGAAGTACATTTCCACGTAGGTTTTGAGAAATGAAATCCACGCTCAGGTTACAGTTTTCCATGCTTTAGCCAAAGAATAAATCATTTCCATCACGCATTCAGGAAGAATAATTGCTCGTGTTCCAAAATTTTCCTTGGTAATGATTGCATGCAATTGAAGAGAAGTCACGGTTTGCGCATGCAGAGGAAATCTAATTCACTCACTATCGAAAGCAAAGGATTGAGATTCACGCATTTAGGTGGAGAAATAGTGAATTAAAAAGATTAAATTGATCCTACGTAAAATCATTATAATCAGGAGAATTTAATTAAAAAATATATTGTTTTTGTCGATCTATAACTCGAGCTTAGTCTCGATATTTTGCTTGTATTAATATTTTAAAAATTTGTAATTCGGGATCAATTATTATTATTATTTTTAAAATAATAATAATAATAATTAAACGAGCCATATTTCTCTTGTGTTGATGGTGGTTCGGAGACTAAGACCCGACACTGTTTACATCATTTTGCATGCCTAAGTCATTTTATATTAAATTCATAATGGCCAGAAAAATCCAATAAATCTACAGAAAATCAAGGAAGCCAGTGGAGAAATCAAATAAGTCCATGCTCAAGTACAAATTCCAAGGGATCATTCCTCCCACTTCCATCAAGTCTGCATATGACAATATCACTCGACACAAATCTTGGCCACATCAACGTGCAACAATTTTGTGATCGGGTGAAAGATGAAGACAAAACGTGTTCTCGGATATGCTCTACCATAGTGGTTTACCCCAAGCAGTGGAATTTCTTGTCTTGGTGCGGTGCCTAAGCTAGTCATCACCTACACAGCATTATGCTCTTGAGAGGTGAGGAATTTATAAAGATAATCGTGAGTTGTTCCTCTTGATCACACCAGAGGATATTGAAGAATTTCTTAGCATACCTGACTTCCCTGAGAATGTTGACATCACTCGAAAGTCAACACAAGATTTTTGGGATGAAGAGCCCCTCAGGTGGAGTAAGATGGTGAATAAAAATTAGTTAGTGACCAAGCGGCCTCGTGTTGACCGTCTTCCTAAGGAGTTGTACCGTGTTGAGTTCGTGGAGGAAATTGGTGACATGATCACTCTCATGAGTCGGGTCTTGATCTACCCTTTGCCGGATCTTTGACCCATGGATGTATCAGTTTATCTATATCATCCTTGCCAAGAGAGAGTTTGTGGATTGGGCCACTATCATTAGCGATACTCTTCACAAACAATTAATTGAAGTGAAGATGATGGGGTGCTTCTACATGACATCATACCTGACTTATGCAGTGGCCAGGAGGAAGCTATTTTCGGGGCTAGAAATGAAAGGAGTCATGGGACCATCAAATAATGTCTTCCATCATTATCCACAACTGAGTTTCAAAAATAACTCTCATCATTTCAGGAGGGTTAACGATGCATTCACCTTCCGCGTGATTTGAAACTTGAATCGAATACGAAGAAAGATTCTCCAAAGAGGTCATGGATGTCATTTCCTAGTGGGGAACATAGTTTATTCAATTTCCGTCATTTTCCTACATTCATGTGAGTGACTTTGCGGGTACTCCATGGAAGCTTCCCAAGTATGTCGCTGGCAAGTTGTTAGGAATTAATAAAATCTAATGCGGAATAATTCCTCAAAATTGCAATAATAAGAAGGATGAATAGAAATTATAGAAATGAAATACGCAAAACACACGAAGACAATATTTTACGTGGTTCACCTAATGTGGGCTACATCCACCAAGAACACTTCCTCGATTTTATCACAAACCAAGAGTCTTCACAATTACAATAACCGGATCTTGTTTGGAGCTACACTCAACAAACCCTCTCGAATTCGCACTTGAATTCGTACACACTATTCACCTTCACAAAACACACTCATATCAATCCTATTGTATGTCCATCTATTTATAAGTACATCAATAGGTAGCCAAAGAGGCAGTTTTACAAAACAATGGGTACCGAAAAACCATGGGCCCAAAATAGCCCATAATGGTTACCCATTACCCATGGGTTAATAAACCACCCATGAAAATTTGCTTCGGGGGATTCACCCCCGAACCCCCTTGACCCACTCACCGGCGGCCGGACCACTCTGTAAAAATATCCGAGTGTAACACATGGAAGGTGTACCAAACTCTAACATGAAAACTGCTCCACAAACATAACAATCTCCCACTTGGAGATTGATTTCCACTGAGCAAGCTTCTCAACCCTTCACTGTCATCCGCGAAGGCCAACCAAAGCTGAACATAGCTTTAGTTTATCCCTTGTGACCACCTTGGTCATCATGTCTGCAGGATTCTGACTGGTATGAATCTTCTCCAACTTCAACTTATCTTCCTCCAAAGTTGTCTTGATGAAGTGATATCTCAACTGTATATGCTTCGTCCTGGAGTGGAAAGCAGAGTTCTTAGCTAGGTGTATAACACTCTGACTATCACTATGTAACTTACATTCCTCCTGCTTATGCCCCAACTCCTCAAGCAATTGTTGTAACCAAATCATCTCTTTGCTTGCCTCTATGGCAACAATAACATACTTAGCCTTCGTGGTTGACAAAGCCACTTAGCCACGTAGTCATGAAATACACTCACTTTGTTGTCCCACCTACAGTGTAAATATAACATGTCATGCTCCTCCTGTTATCAACATCTCCAGCCATGTCTGAATCTACATAACCACGTAAAGTGGTGTCTAATCCACTGTAGCACAAAACTATCCCCATGGTCCCTCTCAAATATCGAAGGATCCACTTTACTGCTTGTCAATGCTCTTTACCTAGATCACTCATAAATCTACTCACAACTCCCACTGCATGGGCAATATCAGGCCTAGTGCACACCATAGCATACATCAAACTACCAACCGCGATGAGTAAGGTACCTTGGACATTTGGTTTCTTTCCTGCTCTGTCTTAGGACACTGCTCCTTTGATAACTTAAAATGGCCTGCCAAAGGAGTCCCAACCGGTTTAGCATCCTGCATGTTAAACCTATCCAATACCTTCTTAATGTACTCTTCCTGAGATAAAGTCAGCTTTCGTTCCTTCCTATCCCGAGTTATCCTCATACCAAGGATTTTTCTGCTACCCCCAAATCCTTCATATCAAAGGATTCACTTAGTTTGCTTTCTTGAGTACTTTTATTTCCCGCATGTTTTTACTGCAACCAACATGTCATCAACATACAAACATAGGATAATATAACTTCCATCCTCAAATTTATTTGTATACATGCAATGGTCGAAATGACATATAATATAACCTTGCTTTATCATGAAGCTATCAAACTTCTTATACCATTGACATGGAGCTTGTTTCGTGCCATACAAGCTCTTCTTTAGTTTACACACCATTTCCTCTTTACCTTTGACTTCATATCCTTTCCTGAGCTCGCTACATATATAGCCCCTCCTCCAAATCACCATGGAGAAATGCAATCTTTACATCTAATTGTTTTAAGTGCAAGTCTTTTGTTGCCACTATTCCAAGAATAGTTCTGATAGAATTCATTTTTACTACAGAGAAAAAATCTCATCAAAATCTATACCTTGTTTCTGTGCAAACCCCTTGACCACCAACTAGGCCTTATATCTTTTCTTTCCTCCTTCATCTTTAACTTTGTACACCCACTTGTTCTACAATGCTCTTTTGCCTTCTGGTAGCTTCACCAAATCCCAAGTCTGGTTCTCCATGAGATACTTATGTTCCTCATCCATGGCTTGCTCCCACTTCTTATTGGCATCTTCCTACATTGCCTCATCAAAGCTCTCTGGCTCTCCACTATCGCTGAATAATAAATAATAAAGAGAAGGAGAAAATGTTCGGGTTCTTTTCTTACCCTAGAAGACCTCCTCACCGTAGGATTTTGGGATTCCTATTGAGTAGGTTCTGAACTAATTCATGGGTCATTGTCCCATCCGCAAGATCCTCTACCATTGCATATTCTTTCTTGGATTCTTCCCTATTTTCCCGCAATCAAGCTTATACGTGACTTTCTCATTAAAGACCACATCCCTAGATCGAATGATTTTCTTTTCCTTAATACTCCAACATTTAAATCCAAAGTTATCACCACCATAACCAATAAAAGTGTATTTTTCTGATTTAGCCTCTAGTTTGGTCCTATCATCCTTGTCAATATGAACAAACACCTCACATCCAAAGACTCTAAGAAATGAGTAATCAACTTTCTTACCATACCAAGCCTCCTCAGGTATGCCTCCATCCAAGGCACTTGAGGGTCCTCTGTTTATTAAGTACACAGCTGTGCTCACCGCTTTTGCCCAAAAATAAAGAGGCAGTCTTGCATGTATCCTCATGCTCCTAGCACGTTCCATTATTGTTCTGTTCATCCTTTCTGACACCCCATTCTGTTGTGGGGTTCCTGAACCGTCTTTTGCCTACGAATTCCATTCTTAGAACAATAATCATCAAATTCATTGTTGCAATACTCCCCTCCATTATCTGACTTGAGACATTTTAACTTAAGACTTGTTTCATTCTCTACCAAGGCTTTCCATTTAACAAAAGTATCAAATACATCAGATTTGTTTCTAATACAATAAACCCAAACTTTCCTTGTTGCATCATCAATAAAAGTAACATAATAACTTGAGCCCCCAGAGATGATACCGAGCCAACCCCACACATCGAATATACCAGCTCTAACTTACTCTCTTTCTTCGTAGGTCCAACCTTGATAAACCTTACTCGCTTTTGTTTCCCATATATGCAGCTTCTCACATAAATCCAACCCTGCTTCGTATATCTAGGCAAATTCTTCTTTATGATGTCCATGCCCTTATGGTTCATATGACCGAGCCTATAGTGCCATAATGTTGTATCTCGCATCCAAGCCACAAGATTACAATCATTAGTACTATCGGTGGTTAAATACAATGTTCTAACCTTCTTACCTCTTGCCACCACAAGAGCACCCTTGTAACCTTCCAAGAGTCAACTGTAAATATCACAGTACAACCATCACTTCCCAATTGCCCCACCAATATCAAATTTCTCCTTAATGTAGGCACATGTCTAACATCCTTCAATAGCCATGTATTCCCATTCTGCATCTTAACTTGAACAAAACATTTTCTAACTATACTTTGCAAGGCTCATCATCACCAAGAAAAACATGCCCAAAATCCCCTTAAACATAATCAACAAAATAATGCCTATGTGGAGTAGCATGAAAAGAAGCCCCTGAATCTAAAACCCAAGATTCAATAATATTATGCAAAGAAAGAATCAAAGCATCCTGACATACATTACCCGATGCCACATTTGCCTCCTTGTTTTCTTCCTATTGTTTCTTCTTGTCCCAAAGCTCCCAATAGTCCTTCTTTGCATGCCCAGACTTTCCACAGTGCTAGCATACTATCTTGCTTTTGGATTTTGACCTTGCCCGATCCTTTGATTTTCCATGGTTTCCTCTATTCTTCTGTCTCCCTCTAGTTTCCACTGTCAAAGCATTCCCTGAAGTAGAAGATTCACCAGAGCTTTTTCTTCACATTTCCTCGCTTAGAATCACCCCTACAACATCCTCAAACTTCAACTTTGAGTTAGCAAGAACCGAGTTGCTTACCGCCATTACCGTGCGCTATTCCAACTCTCAGGTAAAGAGCATAGAACTAATAAATCCCTAACTTCTTCATCAAAATCTATTGAACCAAGCTAGCATATTTACAACCGTATATAAAAATCATTTAGATGGTCTGCTACTGAACCATTCTCAGACATCTTCATATTAAACAACTTTTTCATTAAAAATATCTTATTAGAGGCAGAGGGTTTTTCATATAACTTCCCTAATGCATCCATTAGTTCTTTTGTAGTCTTTTCCTTTGAAACATTAAATAATACCGAAGATGCAAGACATAGCCAGATCATTCCAAGTGCCTTCTAATCTAACAAATCCCATTCCACATCTATCATACTCGAGGGTTTGTTCACCTTCTTAGACAACGGAGTATAAAGATCCTTCTGATAAAGGTAATCTTCCATCTGCATCTTCCAAAGACTAAAATTCTACCCGTTGAATTTATCAACCCTTGATCTTCCATCATCTTCCATAGCTCCCACTCAAGCTAAAAAAACTTTCCCTACGATTCAACACTTCAGCAAACCAAACCAAGCTTTGATACAAATTGTTAGGAATTAATAGAATCTAATGCGGAATAATTCCTCATAATCGCAATAATAAGAAGTATGAATAGAAATTACAGAAATGAAATATGTAAAACACGAAGACAATATTTAACGTGGTTCACCCAATGTGGGCTACATCCACTAAGAACACTTGCTCAGATTTTATTACAAGCCAACAATCTTCACAATTACAATAACCAGATCTTGTTTGGAGCTACGCTCAACAAACCCTCCCGAATTCACACTTGAATTCGCACACCCTATTCACCTTCACAAAACACACTCATATCAATCCTATTGTATGTCCATCTATTTATAAGTACATCAATAGGTAGTCGAAGAGGTTGTTTTACAAAACAATGGGTACCGAAAAACCATGGGCCCAAAATAGCCCATAACGGTTACCCATTACCCATGGGTTAATAAACCACCCATGAAAATTTGCTTCGGGGGCTTCACCCCCAAACCCCCTTGACTCGCTCACCGGTGACCAGGACCACCGTAAAAATATCCAAGTGTAACACATAGAAGGTGTACCAAACTCTAACATGAAAACAGGCTCCACAAACATAACACAAGTGGGCATTGATGAAGCTTGCATGGAAACTATTCCAAGTTCATTATCTTCTTAGTGACAAGCATCATTCAGGCATTCATTTCCCAATCCAAATTGGGGAATATCAATGTCCAAATCTCTTCAGTGCACAACTCATGGAGAAAGAGTTTGCCCTCATCACTATTCATCCATATGTGAAGAGATTTCAATTTGATATCAACGGATATATGCAGAAGATTCTTGGAGAAAAGTATCAGCACAACCCTACCATGGAATATTTTTGGGCTACCTGTTCAGATGAACATGAAGTAAGAAGGCGAGAATTTTCTCGCCCGACCCTTGCTCAAATCAAGGCCTTTCACATCAGAAACCCTCCAGATTCATTGGTGGATGATGATGAAGATGTTATTGATCCCTCATATGATGTTGTTGCCTTTACTCTATTGCCCTGAATTGATTGGACCAAAAGAGATGAATTTTCTCTTGATAACAAGAATCAACCGATCCTCGAAAGAAGCATATCTTGGTATGAAAGAGAACTTGCCAAGTTACCATCAATTCAAGTTCATACCCCAAGAGTACAAAAATTGCCAACTCAAGGAGGTTTCCAGTCAACCAAAGCTTCTTCTCAGTCAACCTTTGTGCCATCTACCCATATGCATCATGTAAGAAAAGAGTGGTTGCCCAAATCCACTTCTCCAAAGAAGGTGTCGCAAGGTGAAACATCCAAGGGTCCTAGCCCTAGTGAAGGAAGAGAGTGTGTATCAGAATTTCCACTTCAAGTAGAGATTCTTCTACTCACATTGTTGATAGTTCGAAGAAGCTCATAACAAACACTCCTCAGTCGTGTCTTGCACAAGAGTCCACTCAAGTGCAAGTAGTCCAGATATCGAATGCTTTTGAACCTACAATTCATGAAGAGATTTCTCAAGGTCTCCTAATGTTCAAGAGGTTGATATTGAGGTTATTTCTCCGGAGATTGAGGTCATGGAAAGGATTCTTATAGAATCTAATGATGTTGAGAACAATGTGAATGTTGCTTTAGACTCTAGGCTTCTGTATGCGAATTGGTGAAGGATACTCCTTTTTGGGTTGATTGTGAGATCAAGAAAAGGAAGAGGGTTGTCAAGGCAATTGACATTGAATTCGATGCCCTTTTCAAGCTTTCGAATGATGTCATTCCCAAGAAGCCTAAAGTGTTCTCCCGGATAATGGTGGATGATGATGGAAACAAATTTGTGGATCTTGCCATCCCACAAGTTGATAAGGAACGTGATGCCATGACATCTGCTGATTATGAAGTTTCCAGACTTGGACTTGGGAAGTCCACATTGGAAAGTGACATGGCAATGGCTCGAGATTCAATGGATATTGTGCTAAAGAGGCTTGAGAAATATAAATCTCAAAACTCTTAGCTCAAGGTTGAAAAGAATCAATTGGTGGATTATGTTCAACATCTGATAAATCCCATATCATCCACTTTCCCAGTACTTGATGCAGTGGGTGCCGCTGATGAAGAAACTCTCAATTTGTCAAAAGAAATAAACACATTGGGTCATGTCACTAAATCTTAGCTTTCAGAGATTCTCGTTTTGGTGGAGAGACGATCAAAGCAACTTGTTAAGCTCCATGAGGATATTAGTGCATATTTGGATCCAATCCTTTCTTTTAAGGAAGCTTTTGTTTCTAACATATCAAATTTGGATGAGGTATTGCCTAGTCTACAGGAGATGACAAGTATGGAATCTTCAACTTTAGCCATTGAAGGAATTCTTGAATTCGAATGTCGAGGGACACACTTTCTTTGGTGTCTACATCTCAAATCAAGAAAGACACTTCTCGAGGATTCTATGATCCATTACGAGAGCGTATGTAATGAAGCCTTCACTTCACTCACCTTGATTTAAGAGTTCATAGATGAGATCCCTTGTGATCTTGTAAACGAGAAAATCGAGGCATTCATCATAACATGTTGAGGAGCAATTTTCACAATTGTTCAAAGACATATATACTCCTCGCCATCAATTTTCTCTAACTTCAATGGAACGTTGCATAAAATTAAAGAACTTGTTTGAGAATGTTCAATCAAAGATGGTCAATCTGAATGATATGCTAGGTAGGATCTTGGAATTGCAGGTGTTTTGTGAGGTTGTGCTTTCGACCGAGTGAACCTCCTGAGGAAGAAAAGATGTTCAAACATTGGGAAGGTTCAAATCCTTTCAATTGGCAAAGGCGATGGATCCTAATTTCACTGATGGGATGAGGAGATAGCTTTTTGGTATCTAACGAAGAGGGAGAGTTCATTTCTCATATGTTTGAGATAGGTGGACCCCACTTCAATGGATAAGGCACTGGATTTTGTCATATGTTAAATGGTATTTTAAGTGGGTTATTATTAAACTCACTTTTGGCAAACTTTGGATAACTTAAGTGATTTCTATTTTTAGTTGTTTGTTATAAGTTGGTTGAAAAGTCAAAGTCATTTAAGATGCCCTATTTAATGTTCATGTAAACCCTAACTACTTTGTAACCAACTTTTGGGTTATAAAAGAAAGTTGGAGGCTCATTTGTAAGGGTGAATTTGAGAGAGGAGAAGAAAATACTTTTGTATGCAAGCTTTACTTCAGGAAGGAATCTTTGTGTTCTTTTGAGAAGACGTTTTGGAGTTAATGAAATATGAACTTTGTGTCCCATTCATTGTCTCTTGTAACATTTGGTGTTCTTATGTTCATTAGATGTTAGTGTTTGAATCTTGCATGCAAATATTGTCTTGGATCTTATTGTCAACTATATTAATACATTGTTCTAGTTCACAATGAACAAGCTCTGATTATCTACTTGCTCATGTGTGTTCCCTTTTACTCATTCTTGTTTAGCTAACTCAAACTCCGTTTTATTTGTGTTAGTTATTCATCGTTCTTCTTCGTGCAATATTAGGCTCTGCTTTTACCTAACTCTTGCATGTTCCTTCCATTCCATTCCTTCATTCCATTCCATCTCCCTTATTCACTTTTCTTTCCATTGATGTTCCAAAACACCCCCCACATACAACTCGAATGTACAGATGTAAATACGCTTTTGGTTTTCAATAAAGGCAACCTCACCTTCATTGAGGAGGGACTTCATTCCCATATTGTTGCATGTCATTTGCATGCGTGCAAATCCATATGCTAACATCATTACAATTATAGTAGCACAAGTATGTGATGAGTTGTTCAATGAAATCCCAAAGGGGAGGGGAAGACTAGGAAACTCAATCCAAATTGCGATTTTGAGCTTTCCTTACTCTAAAACTTGGAAACTTGGTTTAGTGGGGAAAAATAAGAGTATGACAAATAAATGAGGGACCATGGTTGATAATAACATTATAATGGTCAACATTAGTAAAGCGGAATTAGAAAAACTTTTTGCCATTTTTGCACCTCTTCAAGCTTTACAACACTGGTTGCGCTATTGGTTGTGAACCGATTGCGTAAGCATGTCTTCGGGGAGACTCGACCAATAAAATAACTAACCAAAGTAAATGATTCAAACAAGCGACAAGCTTTGTCAAATTTAGGAAAATAAAACACAACATTAGGTAAAGAGGTTTCTAAGTTAGAATTGGTACTTCATGGAAGACATTTAAGACGAACCTCCTTAATCACTTTGGTGCCATGATTGTTAAAAAATCCACCAACGAAATTCATATCAAATAGTGTATGTGCCATGCAGTGACCATTAATTTAACAAAATTTCACAAATATCATCTTAGAGGGGATGGAAAGTTTGACTCAACACAATAAATGCATAATAAAACTCAATATCTACTTAGATCTATTAACAATTTGTAGTGTAAAACTATAAAAATATGATTCTCAAACTAAGACATTCTCTAGCATAATTAGCCAGGATATTCTATTTATAACCACAATACAATCGCACTCTAGTAGTGGTAGGGAGAGAACCCTATAACCGAGCAGTACCAAAACATGTACATCTCTTTTCACCATAGGTTGTTGACAAAAGCACATAATTGTTCACTTTTTGATTAATTACACTTTTTAAGAGTTACTTAGAATGTGACACATAAGGCGCTCAATCATTGGTCCCTCTTTCAAATGCTTTATATTAATTTTCTTCATATTAAATCAATTCAAAAACTACTTTTCCCTCCAAATAAACACGCGAAATGAAAATGTTGATATGACACAATCATACGCTACACGATGATATAATTTTTTTATGCTACCGACATACCTACATATATTTGCCTCGTCCCTAAAGTTAGGTGCACTTTATAGGGTCCTCTCCCCTAATGTATTATTTATTTTAACAATTTTGTTGATGTGAGGAAAGGAAAGCTAGAGATGTTTGAAAGCAATTAGGTATGGTGAATGTTTGAGAGTAGGGAGAGGACCCTATAACCGTGCACCTAACTTTAGGGGCACGCAAGTATATGTAGGTATGTCGGTTGCGTAAAAAAATTATAGCATCGTGTAGCGTATGATCGTGCCATATTGACATTTTCGTTTCACGTGTTAATTTGGAGGGAAAAGTAGTTTTTGAATTGATTTAATATGAAGAAAATCAATATAAAGCATTTGAAAGAGGGACCAATGACCGAGCGCCCTATGTGTCACATTCTCATTAACTCTTAAAAAGTGTAATTAACCAAAAAGTGAACAACTATTGGTGCTTTTGTCAACAACCTATGGTGAAAAAAGATGTACATGTTTTGGTACCCGCTCGGTTATAGGGTCCTCTCCCCTAGGGTAAAAACGACCTTTTTAAAAATTGTATCATCAGCATCATCATCCGTCGTCGTCGTAGGATTTGTTGAAGAGGAGAAGATGAGCGAGGAAGCGGACGTGAAAGTGTCGACCCATGAATTTGAGCATGGGAGAGAGCTGTATGGTCGCTTACACCTCTCCCCCGATGCCTCCGATGAAGATATCAGGAAAGCATATCGACAGTTTGCGCAGGTTTATCATCCAGACAAATATCAGACTCCCCAGGTCTCTTTATCTCAAACCGACAACCCAAATGCCTTAAAACTTTAGCTCTCAATCAAAATGGTTTCAATGTTTCACTCTTTTTATACTAAAGATATAAGGAGGTCACTGTTTAATACAGTTGCTCAAGTTCAGCTGGGTTATGCTCATTAGTTTATATATACATGGAAACATTTTTCTCATTTTTAGTATTTCTAGGTTTCATTTTTGGTTCGGAATTAGGTTTCATTTTTGGTTCGGAATTGTAACATAACGTGGTATGGCAGGAAGGGGAGTATGATATATACTAACACAGATTTCATTAATTTTTAAATCCATTGGCGAAATACTGACAAACATAGATGCTACCGTTGTTTAAACTATGTTAGTTTGGCTATGCGGACTCACAAAACGCATGCTTAAAAATGCCATGACGTTGTCAGAAGCTCCTGTTCTGCGTCCAACAAATGCATAGCCGTACTCACAAAAAATTAAAGGACAAATACAATTCTTTCTTCATTCTAGAGCATTTGAATTCTCACAATTCAATTGTTCACTCGTGGGAAAACAAATTACCTTATACCTTTCATCACTTATTTCTCCTTCAAAAACATCATTAGCAAACTTGTTTTTTACATACTCAGCTGAAATTAATGATTTCCAATCCGCTGTAATTTTAGATAAAGAACAGAAATGTGACTCACATGAAATGGTGTCTTCCACCAAATAATTAATTTGGGGTGTCTCCGGAAGCATACCTTGCAAGGTGACCCTTTTTCCTTTGTCCATGAAGCTTATCTCCATGCTTTGATAGTTGAGAGTGAGCTCTCCCAACAAACACAACCATTGAACTCCAAGCACAATGTCCAAATCAGCCATGTTAATCACATAAAAATCAGCACATACCTCATATGGTTCCAAGGCAATAAGGAGTTGAGGACACTTCTTGGTGCATTGCATAGAGTGGCCATCCGCTATCCTTACAATGAAACCTTTGAAGTCTTCAACTTTCAATTTCAGATTGGCTACCAAACATGCATCTATGAAGTTGTGAGTGGCTCCCCCATCAATCAAAATGGTGACCTTGTGCCCTTGTAGATCACCCTTAATGTGAAAAGAGTTGTAACTAGGTGCTCCCATCAAGGTAGCAAGAGTGCTATCCACTTCTTCCGGATCTTCTTTCAACATAGTAGCTTCCTCCACATTGCTATCTTCATCTTCACAATCAGAAATTACTTCAATATAATGCACTTTACCTTTGCCCAAACAGCGATGCCCAGGAGTCCATGGATCCTTGCATGAGAAGCACAAATTCTTCCTTCGAAGCTCGTTTCTAGCCTCCTTTTCATGGCTGGTTTTTGGCAGATCTGTGTGAGTATTTGGCACCTTTTGGAGAGGTTTCTTTGGCTGGTCCAAAGGGAAGCTTCTTGGCTGCTTGGTGGGTTGTCCCCACTCAAATTCACCTTAGGAAGACTGCTGCTCGCTGCTGATTTTGGGGCAGCACCTTCAAGATCAAGTGCCTTCTTAATTGCCTCTTGTAGAGACAATGGATCAAAGGCACGAACCAAACCCTTGAGGGGTTCAATCAAACCCTCAACAAAAAGCACTATAAGCCTTCTTTCGGATACATCCGTGATCATGACGGAAAGTCTTTGAAATTCAGTCACATATTCTTCTACGGTGCCTTGTTGTCTCAAGTGTGCAAGCTCACGGAAATGCACCTCCGGATCCACTCTATCAAATCGATCAATGAGTCTTTGGCAAAACTCATCATAGGCATGTATCTCACTATGCCCTTGTGTCACAAGCCCATGGAACCACCATTCATGAGCAACTCCTTCAAGATGAAGTGTGGCAAATTTGATAGCATCCTCCTCTACCATAGGCTTCAAAGACAAGTATGTGTTCAACTTTTGAATCCAAGCCCTAGCGGTACCCTTAGCTGATCCATCAAATGTAGAAAAGGTCATCTTACCCAATACATTCTGGACCTCTCTTTGTGGCATGTGATGTCTAGGCTCGGGCCTAGGTCTTCCTCTATTCACTCCTATGAATTCTGCGAGTGAAATAGCCTCATGAATCTCCCTTGGTAAGGCCATGTATTCCTCATAACTTGCAACGATGTTCCGTCCACCCGTAGGCCTTGCTTCTTCCTCCGGAATAACCTCCTCTCTAGGAAGGAAAGTGGGCTTCGAAATCGATCCTCGGGCTGATCCCATAGGTCGCTTAGCATTATTAGCTCCAATCGAGCTACCTTCACCACTTTGAACCCTAGGTTCAATGATCCTTTGGAGAGATAGGGAAAGAAAATCCATGGTGTCCGCAAGTCTCTCTTGGCCGGCAATTAATTTATCAACTTTAGCTTCTTGTGAATCATGATCAACCATGCCTCCTTCCTCCCTAAGCTGGTCCTCCTTGTTTGCTATCTTTCTTCTCTCGGTAATGGATGAAACCCTTGTTGCCTTATTCCATAAAACCCTTGGTCCTTTAAAGATTCAAGGTCCGATACCACTTTAATATCCCTTTGGTGATAAAACTGAAAATTACAGAAATTAGCTCAAACCCCAATATTAGCAAGTCTGATTTTACAATCAGCAAACTGAAATAAATCTGAAATCAGCAATCTACAAGGGCAACAAACTAATTATGAAATTCAAATCCACTTTGCACCAAGCAAATTAGTCAATAATGCCACAAAACAATTAAACTAGCCACGATAATATTATGGATCACAAATACATCAAAGATGGATGGAATATCAAATTACACAGCTGGAATTAATTATTTAAATCAACAATAGACTAGCCAAAACCGAGGGCTAGGAAAAATAGTAAACCCTTGCAAAAATCACCAAAATGGAGATTCCAGCTTTATAAAATATGCCAAATCAGAAAATGAAGTGAGATCTCAATTTTATGCCCTCTAGGGCACCAAACCACCCTCCAAGGTAGGTCGCTCCACCTAGGGAAGGCTGCCCAATGCCAATAAAAATATGAATATTCAGTATTCTCCTCAAATCTGCAATAATTTTCAAGCTCAATCAATGATGAAGGGTTTTCGTCCTTCACCCAAACCACTAGAAGGGTTTTCGTTTTTTTAGGGAGCCACACAAGAGGGTTTTTTTCCTCAAGTGGAAGAATATGGAGCAACAAGCTCACAATGCCCAAATAGAAAAATGTGCCAAATCTAGATGCACAAATGATGTCTTAAGACTCCTTTTATATTCCTCCATTGGCGCCAATGCTTGAAAAGGTAAAGCCAAACCATAAGAGATGTTCTTCTTCTTTGTTAGCTTCCTTTATTTGACTTTAACTCAAAGCGACCTGCTTTAAGAGGGAAAACACTAAAAAGACAATATTAAAATTAGAAAAACAAAAGCAAATGGAAGCTCAATGTTCTTCTCCAACTTCTATACTTCTTTTCCATGGAGAAGGAATGACAAGAAGTCCAAATAATAACCCTCAAGTGGGAAAAAGGGACATTACAAAGCATAATCCCAAAGGCTTTTGGAGGGAACTCGTAACATAAGAGAAAACAAATAGAGAATAATGTTATAGCCACCCAATGCTTGGAATATGTTAAGTTACTCTATGAATGAGATTAAGATAAAGACACCCTTGTAATCAACATAACCGAGCTCTTCTCCACAGAGGATATCACTCAAGGCCGAAAGAGGTTATTTGGGGGTAAGGCACAAGACATGGATGTATTGCAAGTAGAATATCTAAAATGGGCCGTGGAAGTCTTGATGCCTCTCGTCAAAAACATAGTCAATGGTATCATTCAAGAAGGCTTCTTGACAGATTGGACGACTAGTGTTGTTATCACTCTATATAAAAGTAGGGATATCAATAATCCTTCAAATTATTGCATAATTATGGTAAATCCTCTTATTGCATAATTATGATAGAGCACAAAATTAGTAGTTGAGCAGAAAAAGAAGGAAAAAGGGCAAAATGACAGGTAGGCTTTAGGCCAAAACATTCCACTATCAATCACCGTGTCACTTTTAGGCACTGATAGAAAATGTATTGGATAACCAAGGTGAAGATTTTTTTGTTGCTTTGTCGACTTAAAAAAGTGTTTCACATGGTTCCAAGGAGAACACTCTAGAGCAAGATGAAGGAACTTGGAGTTCTAGATGAGTATAGAATCATGGTTCATAGATTGTATGACTAGGTTAGGGCCGAAATTATAATAGGTGAAGGAATGTCAGAATCAGAAAGTTTTGGGAGTGACATTGGTGTCAAACAAGGATGTCCACTTTCATCCACATTCTTTGGTGATGTAGTCAAAAGTCAATTTAACTCGGTTCACCATGTAAGAACTGATGCACCACTCAATTTCTCTCTTTTAGGTCTCAGATGAGTTATTTGTTCTTATACACCAAGCTCTAAAACTATGCAATCTCTTGAACATTTACCTCACTCCACTAAACCAACCTTCTCAATTATTTTTAGACATTCACCTATGCTATTGCATCCTTTGAAATGGATCAAAACACTGTAATGATTAAAAGATTCAACTTTCCACAAAACTGTCTTCAAATGTTTCTTAAGCAACTTACCACAATTAGCTTCATGACTGTAACTTTGTACAAGTTCCCAATCTGAAATGATGACTGCTCTTAGCACCCTTTGAGCCCTTTATAGTGTATGTCAAAATTGAGGTTTCAAATCTTTACCTAAGGTCTTCCTCTCTCCAATTCTTCCTTCTTAGTTCATCCTTCACTGTTAGCCCTGATTCAGGGCAAAGTCATGTGTATCTAAGGGAATAATACCTTAAATTCCAAACGAAACATTATAACAAATACCCATTTGGAGTGTTCTTTTGTATGCAAAATCCCACCATGTTCTTCTTTGTACCATTCCCCTCAAAATCCCTCAATTAGTTACCAGGTTAGGTCTTTTAAGTGCAATTTTAATGTTGTTACTGGACTGTCATTCACAATTTTTCCCATTTGGCTCATTATCACCCCTTACCACCTTAAACAGTGTTTACACACTCCCAAAATGCTAAGTACAAGGTTTTATCATCCAAATCTCACTTGAATTCCCTCCACCTTTAAAATTCTCTTACTTACCCCCTTACTCTGTTTATCTCAGCCTATTTGAAAGGCACAAATGGCATATGGTGATTACATGAGGCTCTTATAGACCTATAGTCTCCCCATTCTTTCTTACTAGATGCACTCAGACACTCCTAATAAGCTTTCACCGAATAGTTCTCTTCCACAGTCGTTCTTGAACCCTAAGAATATTGTTTTGCAACAAAAATGGGCACCTACAGGTTTTGAAGGAAACTGTCACGTATTTCTTGACATTGGAAGCCTCTCCTATCTTAATATTTTGGAATTACCTTTATTATACCCCTCTGTGACTATCTTCCAAGTTTGAGTTGTTGACTCCTTATAGAAATCAAGAACCATACACTTTCCTCTAAACCCTAATGAGGGTTCTTACACAGACCTGAGAGTTATTATTTTGTTAACAAATAAAAGTTACTTACCTTTCAAACCTAGAACTTGTCTCAAATGATGGTCTTGACCTTCTTCACTGTTATAGCTTACCAGTAGGTTCTAAAACTCCTTTTAGACTTGCATGTGGCTTCAAAATCCACTGCTCTATCTCTGAGACCAGGGTTTCCTAATGTCTGGGATCACAAAATCTCAGTTTTGATCTCTTTATGCTTCTATTGCGGTCTCTTGAGGTTGCTCTCGTCTTGATCACCTTACCCACACCATTTGCACTTGATCTTTCACCTACAGACTCATTCACAATTGTCCCTCAACTCTGTTTCTTTATGCACAGTCACAAGTTTAAAGGTTTCTTTATACACCCAATAACAAAACCCATCAATACTTGCATATAAAGAATTCAACCACTGTCATAGCCTTCTGATCACCTTTACAGACCTTTACCAAAGAGTTTCATATCCACACACATCCAATATAAAGCTGCCATTAACTAAATATACAAGATCACAGTCACACCATTACTCTGCAAACCAAATCTCTCAATTTCTTGGAGCTCCAAGTTCTCTTGTTGATGACCATTCGAATGATGATCAAATTAGTTACAAAAGGGGCTTTTATATGTTTCCACAGGCCTTACAACTAACCCTTAGCTCTTTAAGACCCAATGCATTTCAAGTTCTATCTTTTATTGAGTTACTGAAAGCCTAACTGTAATGTCCCCAAATGGACCCACTGGAAAGAGCAATAGAGAAATCTAATACCCAACTGAAAAATAAGCCCAAATCTAATATATATACGCTGCAACAAAAATATAACTGGGAAATACGATTTGCCAAGTAGAAATAAGCACCATGAACCAAGCAAAAATAACTTTCTTTTTGTAGTTTTTGCAATAGAGATATATTGATAGATAAAAATGGCATAAATTAATACCAAAATGGAGGTTCCAGAAATTGTTTACATTCATAAAATATCTCAGATCTGACCTGGATAATGCAGCAGCAGAATAAGGGTTTGAAACCCCACCAAAACACTTCAAAAACACTAAATAAAATTCTGGAAATGCTCCTTACAAATCTGATTGTAAATATGATATTTTTGTTCCTCAAACACCTGCAAAAACCCTCAAAATGGGTCGCTCCAGCTGTAGAAAATAGTTCCCAAAACCTGAATATTATTCCTGAGTTTCCTCTAGCAAAATAGTAATATTTGGAAGAGTTTTCGTTCTCCCAAAACCAGATTTTCTGAGGGTTTTCGTCCCCAGAAAATTACAACAGCAAGCTCCAAGCTCTCATGCACCAAATGGAAAATGTGAAGTGAAGAATAATCCCCTAAGCAAGTCGATTTTCCTCATAAGAGAAAGATATGACCGAAAGAGCACCATGCCACTCCACCAATCACCATGCAACAATTTTTTAATGTCATTTGCTCCTCCCATATCTCCTTAACCAAGTCGTATTTCCCCATTAGGAGCATTAAAACATAAGTTAACTCCCCTTTATGATTTATCATGGCATAATATTAAGTTACTAATATTATTATAAGTGCTTGTATAGTTTTATTTTTATTTTTATTTTTTTAATAGCACCTTATAATAATAATAGCTAACTTAAGTCACCCTTATGTTTCTCTTTGGCCGTCGGGTGGACAAAATGGGCCAAGGGTCTTCACCATGGTTATTTTAGAAGAGGGGACATTTCACTAATCTAGTCTAGTTCCTAAGAGTCTAGGACCTAGGTTTCAACCTTTGACCCTCCTAAGGCTTATAGGTCTCAACAAGATTAGTTAATAGCTTATCATGCCTCTTAAAGGCTCCAAGATTACATCAATATATAAATACAAACCAAAACTGCCCTCTAAATTCAAATTGGCACTTTTTGGAGGGAAAGTGCTTAGTTCAAACTCATGAAGGACTTATACCTATCAAACACCTCGTGAAGACCCTAGACAACCTCTAAGACCTATAAACTCTCTTAGAAAGCCAAAAATTGATGATATATTTCATATTTACATATTGAGAGTTGATGCTCCTGCATCATTTGGACTATACTTCGATAAGCTAGAGGATTTGATAAACAAAATTGGTTAAGGGGGTGTTCACCTAGCCAACTATGTACTAAAATTGCTCCTTTATGCAGATGATCTCTTTTTAATAGCAAAAACAACACAATTTCAGAGACACCAAAAGGCCCTTGAGCTATTTTGGCAAGAGGTAGGAATGCAAGTGAATATTAGTAAAACCAAATTCATGATTTTTTCATTACATAGGAAAAAGAAGAAAATTAACTTTCTTTTCGAAGGAAACCTACTTTGGAAAGTAGTGAAAAAATGCAAATATCTCAGGTTGGACTTCACAGCAAACTTAGTTGGGAAACTTGCAGTGACAAAAATACAAGGGGGGTGGAAAGTATTATACACGTTACAAAATAGAAGTAGAAATACAGAGTTATGGGATAGGAAGACTAAAAGTACCTTGTTCAACTTGCTTGTCACACCAATGGTTCTTTATGGGTGCGAGGTTTTGGAAAGCAATGTGTCGATATCAAATGGAGATCGGTAGAGATAATCCAAAAGCACCTAATCAAAAACAACCTCAAAATAAAAACATCAATTCCATATGAGATTTTGTTAGCTGAAACAGCAAAGTTTCCTTTAGAGGCTTTAGCGATGACTCAACCGCTAAGTTATTTAAAGAAGATACAAAACATGGAGTCTCATTGGTGGCCTAGAATGGTGGTAGAGGAAGATCTAGGCAGGAGGAAGAACACGTGGATGAAACAAAACAACAAACGAAAGAGTAAATGTGAGATTTATTTGCAAGATTGCCCAAACACTAGTGAGGAAATAAATGTGAGAGAAATTCAGGATAATCATGCGGACAAAGCAACTTGGGTGGAAGAAAGAATATTATATCAACAAATTTAACCCAACTTGGGACCGTGGAGAAAAGGCTTGTAGAGGGGCAAAATTCAAATGGAATGTGAAAATGCTGATAACTCGCGAAGGACTAGTTCACGTCATCTTAGATGTGAAAATGATAGGTGGACATTGCCCAAAAATGAGTGGAAAAGAGAACACGCCTTTTCTACGTAACTCGGGGGTGGTGGAGACATAATGACACTATGTCATGGAGTGCATAGCTTATAATGACATTCAAATCAAGTAGGAGGATAATGTGAAAGTAGATAGCCTAACGATTTTGGTTTAGGAAGAGAGGGTTGACAAAATAGTTATTCTCTTGATCAAGATTGATAATAGAAGATTGAGCATCAAAAAGGAATGGAATTTTGGCTTTGCTTTAGGAAGAGAGGGTTGATGAAATAGTTATTCTCTTGATCAAGATTCATAATAGAAGATTGAGCATAAAAAAAGGAATGGACTTTTGCAAGACTATTAGGGCATTGTTGTATATATATCTTCCCAGGGTAGATACGATAATAGAAGGATATGGAAACCAAAGAAATTCAAACCTCGGCCCATGGCGCACAAAAGAGGCGCACAAAGAATGAGTGTCAACAGGGGGTGTTGCGCCTTGGCGCACATAAGAGGATGTCGACATAAATGTAAATGCGCCCTTGGCGCACAGAAGAAGATGTCAACATAGAAATAGATGCGCCCTTGGCGCACAGAAAGGAATGTTGACACGGAAAAGTTGCGCCCTTGGCGCAGGTAAAGTGGCGCACGTAAACATGTGTCGACACAAACATATTTGCGCCTTTGGCGCACAGAAAAGAGTGTTGACATGCAAATGAATGCGCCTTTGGCGCACAAAAAGGGTTGTCGACACAAACATATTTGCGCCTTTGGCGCACGAAAAGGATTGTCAACATGCATATGGATGCGCCAAGGCGCACCTTCAGGAGGCGCAACATTCTGAGCGCTGACAGGAAGCAGACCCTGACCCAGATATTCAGATGGCCATAACTTTTGACTGGGAGCTCCGATTCACACAAGGTTGGACTTTTCGGAAAGCCTACGGCGTCCTCTACCTAACTACGACTGGATATCTTTAATTGGGTGGGAACAAGTTCTTAAAAATGCAAAATACAGTTTGCCACTTTTGGGGTTTGATATGGTCCTCACCTACCACCATAATGAGATGAATTAGATACAACCTGAGGTGGTTGGGGTAGATTTGGACTTTCTCTCTCTTCTCTCTCTCATTCTTCCTATAAATTGTAAGGAGGGGCTTCTTTCTAAAGGTTGGACATTCTTGTTTTGCCCCTCCCTTCTTCTCTTTGGCAGGTGAATCTGTGGAGTTCAAACCTCCCATATGAAACCATAATGCGCCTTTGCCTCTGGGCATTTTGCAGTGTATTGTATCAACCTTCGAGCAAATAAATGCATGACTATGGATGTTTCTCAACCCTCTATGTGTTTCATTTGCATCCTCCCGATCTTTCACTTTGTGAATATGTTTATCTCAGCATGATTTTGCATTACATTTCTGTGGTCTGTGTTTAATTGGCAAAACGTATGTTCTTCATTCCTCGGTGCATCACCTCCTTAGCTTAGGTTTATTTTTATGCATTTCTCTCTCCCTGTCTCCTTGGTAGTTAGGTTAGGTTTTTGGGTAAACCTCTGCGTTTTATTGGTGCATCTGAACAGAGGAATAGGAGCCGGCCTTCATCCGGAGAGCTTTTCCGATTTCGCGAGGTCCCACACTTGGGAAAAGCTCCATGTTGTGCAATCGCACTGGGAGTCTCAAACGATCGAGTTGCAGAGTCTTAGGGGTGCTGTGATTCGACACCAACAGTTTTGGCACGCCCGGTGGGACCTTGGAGGTCTTTCACTTCATCTTTTGCAGGTTGATGTGTTCCTGTGAAGATTTTAGCCTTTGGAGGCACTTGCAAACACATCTGGCGACTCCATCTGGTCAACAACCCATCTCTGAAGTTGCAGACCTTCCTTTCCATTCATTTTCATTCATTTTCCATTCATCCTTCTTTCCATCTCTTTCATTCTTTCCCATTCCATGAGGTTGTGCAATCATGACTTCATTTCCATCATGGATTTCATATCAACAACAGCAGTATATTCCACCTCCAACAGGTTTTACAAATCCTCCAGATCAGCATGCATATTCATATGAACAGCAGTGCCAAAGTCAGTTTGGCTATGGAGCTTTCCAAGAGCAAGAGTATGCATATAATGAAGACAATCAGATGCAAGATGCTGGTCTGTTGGAGAAAATCCAAAAGATGGAGGTAAACATAGTGCAGTCCAGGGCTCAAGCACAAATGAAAGCTTTTGGAATCGGTTATGGAGCACCTTGTCCATGGGTGGGACCTTTTCCAAGGCACTACAGCCCTCAGGAGAAGCTGGACTTCATGATAAAGATGCTGCCCCAACTTGCACAATGGACAGCAGAGATAGAGGCCTACAGACTTGTTGTTGAACAACCTTGTCAATGGGTAAGTTCTACACCATCATCTGGTTTTTCTCTTTCCATTACTCAAGCAGCACCATCTCATTTAAACTCCCCATCTGCTGTCCCATGTGTTGAATCCATCCCTCCATCCCCTAGTCTTCCACCCCATCTCGATTCTTCTTTCCTTTTCCCTTCCAAACAGTCATCCCCTCCACAAGAGCTAACAGAAATACCCCCTCCTCCAAAGAAACAAGAGGTTTCACTGCCTCCACCACCACAAAAAATTGTAAAATCGGTTGAGTTTCAACCCATTCCTCCTTTTGCATTCCCAATTCCATGTGGGGAAGAAGAAATTGAAAAAATCAGTCATCAAGGACAGCAAGAGGAAGAGCCAGGAAAAGAAGAAATGATTAAGAGCTTAGTAAGTTTGGCTCTTAAATTTGGAATTGAAAAGATCCCTTTGCTGGTAAAGCCTACAGAAGAGGCTAAGGTTGAACAAACGGTGGTTAAAACTGATTTTGTGGCAGCAGAAGAAGAGAAAAAGGAAGAAAGCTCCGAAGAAGATCTTGCAGCCCCAACTTGTCCTCTAGAGCAGCAGATTGAAGAGTTTGACTTAAGAAACTTCATGCTGGAGGAAGAGTTATATCAAGATCAAGATTGCCTTCGACTAGTAGAGGAAGGAGAAGCTGCTCCAAAGGCAAAAGAAGAGGAGCACATCCTAGTTGTGGAGGAGAAAAGTGCAAATCCAAGGGCTTTGAGCACAAAGCGGGCTACAGGAGAACCTTCATTTCTTCTTTCTACTTCACCTCTCCCGAGTTCTAGTACTGAAGAGGAGTTTGATCTCTCAAACTCAATATTGGAGAGTGAAGGAAACCATGGTGGTCAAGTTGCAGATCAAGAGGACACCATGGAGGAAGTTGAACACGAGCAGCAGGACAACAATGAGGCAGTTTACCTGTCAGATTTGGAGGACTGTTTTGATGGAGAAGAACCGGTTGAGTTTTCACCATTCTCTCTTTCATCATCCACATTCCAAACACAAGAATCTGCTGTCATGAAGGAGAGCTTTCATTTGCAGCAGCCTGCATCTTACAGCAGCTCTTTGGAATCAAAATTGGAAGATTCTAATCTTCCCTGTTCTTCATTGGAGGAAGAGAAAGGACAGAAGAATTTCACCATTTCTTCCACGCCATCCATTCAAGGAGGTCTACAAGAAGACTCCATTCTTGGAGTTGAAAATCAGAGCTATGGGCATATCAAACGGATCAGACCTTGCCCAATCAGGTATTTGGCTTCATTGGAGCCAAAGGAGAAGCCACAACCAGTCATGCTTGCTTCTGAGCATGAGGGTGAGCTACAAAGTACCAAGGATCAGTTGTCATACCTCTTCAATCCAAATGCAGAGCAACTAAAAGAGGTATTGGATTTTTCAGTTGATACCTTGATGATTTGGATAGAAGACCAACTTCTTGTTGATTTTCCATCCATCCAAACAGCCATGATCAGTGCCAAATCAGTTGCATGGCTGCTAATTTTGAAGAAAGGGAGCTATTTTGCACAACCAGTTGCAGGGTTTGTTTAGCTTGCCTTTGCTTCCAGTTAGAGTAGAGTAGGTAGGTTTGCTTTCAGCAGAAGAAGTGCTTATGCACACTCTGCATGTTCCATTTGGAGCATGTATGATTTTCATTTTGTACATAGTTTTTGGTGTTGCTGGTCTTGCTCAGCACGCTTCATTTCAAAGGGCATTTTGGTAAGGTCAACTCCAAGTTCAATGGGTTCCAAGTGGCTCAGAAGGGAAGTTTTCAAAGTTCAGATCAGTTTTCAGGCTTGCTTATGACTCCATGCCCAATGGATTGCTAAAAGGCCACTGATCTTCTACCTAGCAGGTAGGTGACCCCGTTGAGTCGCCAAATTGTTGTATATATATCTTCCCCAGGGTAGATACAGACAATAGAAGGATATGGAAACCAAAGAAATTCAAACCTCAGCCCATGGCGCACAAAAGAGGCGCACAACAATGAGTGTCAACAGGGAAAAAGTTGCGCCTTGGCGCACATAAGAGGATGTCGACATAAATGTAAATGCGCCCTTGGCGCACAGAAGAAGATGTCAACATAGAAATAGACGCGCCCTTGGCGCACAGAAAGGAATGTTGACACGGAAAAAGTTGCGCCCTTGGCGCAGGTAAAGTGGCGCACGTAAACATGTGTCGACACAAACATATTTGCGCCTTTGGCGCACAGAAAAGAGTGTTGACATGCAAATGAATGCGCCTTTGGCGCACAAAAAGGGTTGTCGACACAAACATATTTGCGCCTTTGGCACACGAAAAGGATTGTCAACATGCATATGGATGCGCCAAGGCGCACCTTCAGGAGGCGCAACATTCTGAGCGCTGACAGGAAGCAGACCCTGACCCAGATATTCAGATGGCCATAACTTTTGACTGGGAGCTCCGATTCACACAAGGTTGGACTTTTCGGAAAGCCTACGGCGTCCTCTACCTAACTACGATTGGATATCTTTAATTGGGTGGGAACAAGTTCTTAAAAATGCAAAATACAGTTTGCCACTTTTGGGGTTTGATATGGTCCTCACCTACCACCATAATGAGATGAATTAGATACAACCTGAGGTGGTTGGGGTAGATTTGGACTTTCTCTCTCTTCTCTCTCTCATTCTTCCTATAAATTGTAAGGAGGGGCTTCTTTCTAAAGGTTGGACATTCTTGTTTTGCCCCTCCCTTCTTCTCTTTGGCAGGTGAATCTGTGGAGTTCAAACCTCCCATATGAAACTGTAATGCGCCTTTGCCTCTGGGCATTTTTGCAGTGTATTGTATCAACCTTCAGAGCAAATAAATGCATGACTGTGGATGTTTCTCAACCCTCTATGTGTTTCATTTTGCATCCTCCTGATCTTTCACTGTGAATATGTTTATCTGTGCATGATTTTGCATTACATTTCTGTGGTCTGTGTTTAATTGGCAAAACGTATGTTCTTCATTCCTCGGTGCATCACCTCCTTAGCTTAGGTTTATTTTTCATGCATTTCTCTCTCCCTGTCTCCTTGGTAGTTAGGTTAGGGTTTTTTGGGTAAACCTCTGCGTTTCATTGGTGCATCTGAACAGAGGAATAGGAGCCGGCCTTCATCCGGAGAGCTTTTCCGATTTCGCGAGGTCCCACACTTGGGAAAAGCTCCATGTTGTGCAGCATCGCACCGGGAGTCTCAAACGATCGAGTTGCGAGTCCCGTGGGTGCCGTGATTCGACACCAACAGCATCTTGGGGCAAAATGTTCAAGTGATTTTGTTGGCTTTGAACACTCTTGTTGCGACTCTCGGATCCAAAGGCTACTTAGTCTCTTGGGCGTTATCAAAGTCTTTCATTCATTCATTCTAGTTGACTCCTTATGTGGCACTTAGCGTACTTGTGCAAAAACTTTACCAATATCCATGACTTCATGAGTTTGTGGGTAGGTGTGTGCCATCAAGATGAGCACGTTGACATAACTCTAGCCTTTGACTTGAGGTATGCATACCACACACACGTTAGAAGGTTCTCGGGCTTGTTCTAAGTTTCCATCTATTTGGGCAATGTTTTGACCTCGCATCAAGTGTATAAGCTTCGTGTCATGATTTGCAAGCTCTCTTTGGTTGTGCATGGGAGTCTAGCTGCCATATCACCTTTCTTGTATTGTGCTTTATGATACACACATGCGTGTGCCAACTTCTAAGAATTGTTTTGGATTCAAGAAGTTACTGCAAACCCTATGAAACATTATGCCAATGCCACAATTAAAACAAGTATAGAACACACAAAACTACTAATGTCTACTCTAACTATTTTTGGTTAGATGCAAAATTACTTGTGAACCCGAATGCTCTTGCATTAGTATGATATGTGGTGATACTCATGCAAGATGGATGACCTATCACATTTGAGAGTCACCAACTCAAAGGTAAGAATTTGATGAAGTTCATTTATTAGAAGGAAATGATGGCTATCTTTCATGTAGTCAAACAATTGAGACCATATTTGATGGGAAGACACTTTAAGGTGAAGACAAATCATGATAGTTTAAAATACTTCTTGGATCAAAGGTTGTCATTAGAAGAACAACAAAAGTGGGTTACAAAGATGTTGGGATGACTTTGAGATCATCTGCAAGAAAGGAGAATGTGGTGTTTGATGCATTATCCAAGAGGGACGAGTCCACATAGACAGTATTGTACACCATGTTCATATTGCAGGAATATTGGGTGGATGAGGAAAGATTAGAGAGGGAGAATGACACAAATACACATAATTTCATTCATAAACTCCAACAATAGATGAGCGTATTAGAAAAAAATATGTGGAAAGAGGACTTCTATGGTATAAGGATTTGGCTGTACCTATGCTAGAACCCAACTTTTAAGTATAAGGTTCTTGTGGAGCTCCATGTGTCTCTAGTAGGGGGACACTTATGCTTCTTGAAGACTTATCAAAGAGTCGAACAAGATTTTTTTGTGAAGAGCTTAAGGAGGAAGTCAAGAAATCTGTGGCAGAATGCATGGAGTGCCAGCAAAACAATGGTGAGACAATTAAGATCCTGGGTCTTCTGCAATCTCTATCTATTCCTAACCAGAGGTAGGAAGAGGATTCCATGGATTTCATCCCAGGATTGCCTGAGTTTGAAGGGAAAAATGCCATCATGGTTGTCGTGGATATGCTCACCAAATATGTTTTTTTGGTCTGTCACTTACTTTTGTAGCGAGTATGGCAGCATCAACTTTTTATGGATACAATTTTTGGACTGTGTTATTCTCATATTTGCGTACTTAGTTGGCACGTAGCTTGTCATATCATACACAATTTGATGGGAAACAAAGGTGGTCAACAAGTGCTTGGAGGGTTATCTCCGTTGTTTTGCTTCAGATAAATTGGAGAGATGGATTCAATGCTGCCACTAGCAGAATGGTGATATAGCACTTCTTTCCATCCCTTGTCCAAAATGTGTCCATTTTTAGTACTTAACGCATTCCATCCATCACCTCGTCTTTGAAAGTACAACCTAAGGTTTGAGCAGTCAAAGAACACATTTAACACCATCATAAGGTACTTTCTAGTTTCAAAAAGAATGTGGCAATGGCACAAGACCCCATGAAGCAGAAAGCTGAGCAACACCACAATGAAAGACATTTTGAAGTATGAGAATGGGTTTTTGTGCGCTTAAACCATATACAAAAATTTCCTTGAAACAAATGAAGAAGAATAACAAGTTTTCTTCTAATCATTATGGCACTCATAAGGGTTTGAAGAAGATTGGTAGTGTAACATACTACTAGGGTTACCCCAATTAGCAAAAATACATCCGGTCTTTCATGTTTCATGCTTGAAGAGCGTCATTGGACAAAGAGTTTCAGCCTAGGCTGAGTTACCAGAGCTTGATGAGGAGGGCAGAATCATTCTGGAACCTGTTGAAATCCTTCAAACACGTAATAAGAGGTTGCAGATATTGGTGATTATAGAATATGTGATCAAGTGGAAGTATTTGGCTAGTGAGGATGTGACATGGGAGAATGAAGCGTTCCTTCAGAAGCATCCATCAATAGTCAACGTTAAGGACAATGTTGGTTCGAAAGGGAGGGGCATGTTATGCCCTTAACCTAGAACTTGTATTGGGTCATGTGTCCTTGACTTGTGGCTAGCACATAAGCTTTTACTTAGTCATGTTATAATTCTCTATATCTTCATATTGATACTAAGGTCGGTCTATGGACCAACCAAAGTATAAGTAGGGTATGTATAGATCATAGTTCGCATACTTGTATTCGCGAATACTCAAACCCCAAAAAAATGACTCGGCAAAAGTCGGCAAGACTCGAGGCAAATATTGGGCAATACCCGACAACTTAAAAAATATGCAAATTTCTTTAAAAAACATAAATTTTAAGCAAAATATTTAAAAAAATTCTCTCCAAAACTCGTGAGTATTCGCCAAAAACTCATGAGTATTCGGCAAAACTCTTGAGTATTCGCAAATATTTGCCAAAGACTCGTGAGTATTCATCAAAAACTCGTCTGTGCAGGTTTTGGTGAGTTTTTCAGGCGAATATTTGGCTGTAGAAAAGTTATAGTACGGCGAGTACTCGCCGAGTATGCATACTATGATAGATAATAGTAAGTACTTGAGGATCGTATTGTATATCCTGCTTTTATTGTAAGGCTGCCTCTTAAAGTGGCTTAGTCATATTTTTTCTGTGTTCTGCCTGGTTTCAATCATATTAAGTAGATCTGCTCTATTCTGAGTTGCTACCATTGTTCTGCTATTTATATTCATATTGCTATTTATTGCCATAATTCTACTTATCTATCCTAGTAATTTCGTTACAAACGGTGGTATTTACTTGCCAAACTTTCGTTGAACATCTTCCCCAAAGATGGAATCATGGAAGGTGGCATTTTCCTGCCAAACCTTCCCACCAATGCTCCCCCAAAATAGGAGTCATAATGAAGGATGACATAAGAGAAAGGTGCCATTGCACTAACATCCGCCCCTTAATGGCAACTTTCCCAATCCAAAATATGATGATGAGTGAAAATGCCGAAGCCAACTAATGATTTGAAGTGTTGAACACATGATGATTACCAAATGCTCCCAGCCAAAGGCTATTCTTGAACCACTCCAACAATGGGTCCTCAACCTTACAACCTTTTTATTGTAATATTATCCTAGGGTACCTAATACAAGTAATGTCCCTGATGTTTAGATTCCTTGTAATTTCACGGTATTTCTAGACGGATTGGACTCCAGCTATGTGTTTAATGGTTCACCATAGTGCCAAGCATGTTTAATTCTTGTTTTGACTCACTGGTACCTAATGAGCTCCTGGGTCCCCATTCCCCCAGAGTTGCCTTTAGCTATTCTCAGTTCCTTACTATATATTTAACTTGTACTTATGAAGAAATGGCTTAAAACCTTGATACAAAATGTTAAAATTCTGTTCCCTAGTGAGCTCCCAAGTTGTGCTCTCTCAGGGTTGCCTTTAACCATCCTCAATTCCTTATTATATATTTAACTTGTACCTATGAAGGTCTCGTTGAAAACCTTGATACAAAAATTCATCTTCTGAATTTAGTTTCAGCTTTCTTTTACAACAAATTCATACGTTTCTTATATTATTTAAAACTTTGTTTTTCCGTATCATGTCTTGCAGACAGATGCTTGAAATTTAGAGTTCCATTCATAAGAAAATGCACAAAAGTTAACAAATTTTGAAAGTGAAGAATAGACCTTGTTCATTTGGAATGCTACCAAGGAAAAACACTGCCACAGGAAGCAAAGGAGGCAGAAAATATAAAGCTTACACTCCACAAGTGGAAACAAGAGGAGATGTGGAGTTGGGAAGTGAGAGACCTTTGAGCAAGAAAGGCATTAAGAGTCAAATGAGGTGGGTAATACCCATGCTTTTTAATGAAATATTAACAGTTTAATTTCTAGCTGCAAAGTCTTATGAATCACCTCAAGACTCTTGAAGGACACGAAGATAGGAAATTGCCAAATTAGTGTTTTAGTGTTAGCATAATGCAAGCCTACTCAAGCACATACAGGTGTTTGTGAGGCAAATATGCACTATGTGACTATTTTCCTTCATGTAATGAGGAACAGACTGCATTCAATTCTAACACCCTGCTTTAGATGCGTATAGTTGTATTATGAGAGGCAGCCATCATCAATGACTCAATTTTGTTTTACGGAATGCATTTGTGATGCATATTAGGGATTCAATCTGTTCTTTTGGAATTTCCTTATATAAAAATAAGTTTGATGCAATTATGAATTTAACTTTCCAGATTTCAATGTCTTATGCACCCGAGACCTTTCTACATTGATTTATCCATGCTAAACTCTGCAGGCTGCTTTGCTCTTACGTGATATTTATATTATTATTTTACCCATGGGAATCTTTGAAGTTGGGATCAGCCCAGAGGCAAAGATGAAATAAGCATTAGTATTTGGTGGTCTTATTGGTTAGGTGTTCGGTGTTGATTTCAGTTTTAAAGAACTTTTTTCCCTTTGTTTAAATCTTCATGGATGCATTCTCATAATGTGATTTCATTGGTTGTGAGGGAATGGATTGATTATTCCTAGTAGACAAGCATTGATTCCATGTATCTTTAACTTTATTATTGGTCCATAAGAATTTAACTTTGTTACTTAAATTTCCATAATGACAGATGCAAGATATTGCTACACAGAACTTCCAAAGAATACGCGAAGCATATGAAATTTTGAGCGATGAGGGGAAGAGACAAATTTATGATATCTATGGTATGGAAGGCTTACTCTCAGGTTTGGAACTGGGTCCAAAACTGAACACACCAGAAGAAATTAAGGCGGAGTTTGAGAGAATAAAGCAACGTCGAGAGGAGGAAAAGTTTGCAGCCCACGTGCGACCGTCTGGGTCTTGGCTGGCAACTTTGTCTTTGCCACAGTTTCTGAATGGAGGTGGCATTCTGAAAGGGTATAAAGAAGAGTTATTTTGCAAAACTTGTTTTCTTGAAACTTATGATTGCCGCCTTTTGCTTGGTATTTTTATTACTCCATTTCTGCTTATTGTTGTTGCATGTTTAGCTTATAATTGCCAGAATTACATATTTCCTTGTGTGTTTGTCATTTGTAATGGCAAATGATTTAAATTGAATGATTTTGGAAGGCGAAAGAGTAAAATTGCAACCTTAAGTTTTCGTGAACGAATCATTTCAATATGCCATTCTCTATTTTAGAAAAGAAAGAAAAATGATAATTTCCAAACAAAAATGCCTGCAAGAATTTCCTGATGGAGGTTTGCATGGCAAAGTAGCTTGCTGAGGCAACTGGGTTGATATAAGGTCAAGGAAGACTCCTGTAAGAGGTTCCTTGAGTAATTGCAGAAATTGATTAAGAAAATGCCTAATTTATAATCTGAATAGAAAACTTAATCCCAGAAAAGAAATGCTCTGTAAAGAAATTGACGTAGAATGTTGTGCATACAGGGCTAATGTGAGTGGGTGAAAACTCTAACAATTTGCAAAATACCCCGAAACCTAAAGATTTCAACCTCTTTATGCAACTGGATAGACAATAAAGACCATACTCTATTTCGATTCTCTCTTCTTTCAAGAACATTAATGCACGTTTACTTGAATATGATTTGTAGCATACCTTGTTAGTGGTTTGGTTTCACAAGAGAAATAAAGAGGATATGGAGAAAGATAACCTATAAATGACATAAATATGCTTCTTTTATGTTTCATCAACTTACATGAAAACATCAAGTGGAGTGGATATGCAATCTAGCTTAGTTGGATGGACTCATGGAGCATACACTGGTGGAAGTTTGAAAACAGTTCATCAGTTAATAAGGGTTAAATACAAAGTCTTCTATAATGATGTATTGTAGATGGTGTTTGGTCTAGAATTATAAGTTTTCAGTTCAAACTTGGGGACTAATCCAAAACCTCAATATCTTCCATTTTATAGTTAATAGAGCTTTGAATTCGATTTTAAATGGCCTCGTTTTTATAACTGGCGACTCTGAAGAAAATAATAATTTGATTGTTTTCCTCTGACCTGTCAGGTTTTGTAATGCATACATGTTCCTCTCAAGTGTCTGTTTTGGCTCTGATACCATGTCAAGCATGCAGTGTGCTCATAAATTAATGAATGAGGATAATTGAGAACATTGGATGGACATGATAATATTTGAATGACTAGCCTCAGTTAGGCTTCGGTGTGCACCATACCAGTTTTTCAGCCATCACAATTTCACATAATGTTTATAACACCTCATATGTGGTTATGGTAGTTTAACAACATAACCAGTAACCACAATAATTAATGTAACCTTGTTCATGTGTCTAAAACGTGTTATATTTTCCTATTATGTTGTAATAAACCTTTGTTTTCAGAATGTGTAGTATTCAAAACAAATATTTTCTACTTCATCTGTGATTGTGCAACTAAATTACACTTTGGTATTTAGTACATATGTTAGCATGTTTATATTTGGGATGTCTTTGAAGTTAAATTCTTGTAGAATTAATACACATCGCTTTTTGTGAAATTTCCTATATTTTATGTTTGAAAGTTCTTGAGTCTTGGTGCGGAGTCCAATCCAATTCCAAATTGACTCGGCGAATCGGCCTTGCCAAGTCAGGACCAAGTTTGAGTCTGTCCAGCATGGTGGTCACAGCATATATAAATACCGTACTTGATTCAAATTAGAGTTCTTCTCCAAAAGCCTTCATATCTTCTAATTTAAATAAAACCTGTACTTATCTTATAATGGCCTTTCTAATATCTGAAAACTAATAAAGCCTGTGATTTTATTTCAAATGGCCTCCTTTTTATATAATTACTGACAATGAAGAAAAGCATAGCTCTAAGACCTTTATCTGACTGTTCAAGTTTTTGTACTGTATACTCATTCCTCAGGTTAAGGAGCCTATATCTTAGTTTTGATACCATGCCAAAAAAATGGGGTGCTCATAAATTAATGGTCGAGAACAACTGAGAAATTGGAGAGTATGATACTATATCAAATACTGCAGTAGATAATTATATATATGGCGAGCCTGAGGTGGGTTGCTGTGTATTCCATATCAGAATCCCTCAACCATCTCAATTATACATTACCCACATGCAGTTATGGTTGTTTAACTGCCTAATCATTAATCACAACAACTAATATAAACTTGGTTACCTGACTAACATTAAATATTACTTTATATTTTCATGTTATATTTTAATAGAGCTCTGTTTTGTTAAATTTTAACATGCAAAACCAACATTTTCTGCTTTGTCTACAAGTTTGCATATAATTGAATTATATATATATATATATATATATGCATATCTTAGCATATTTATGTTTTGGTGCCTTTGAAGATAAATTCGTGTAGAGTGAAAATGCCCATCTTTATATTCTGCAGCTAACTATATTTGATGATCTTGAAAATTCCAAAGTCTTTGTTTGAGTTGGTGCAAAGTCCAGTCTGAGCCTGAAGCAGCTTTGGTGAATCAGTAATGTCAATCCTACACTTAATACGAGTCTGTCTTGTATGGCCACAACATATATAAATGCTATACTTATCTATAAAGTATATCCAGATTCCAGAAGAATTTTGGCAAACAGATGTACACCGTGGAAACCATAGAGCTCTAATACCATACTTATTTCCACATCAGACTTCTGAGTTTACTGTCTTTTTATCTCCATTGGTACATTGTAACAACACTAATGTAATGACTTTGATCTCAATCTGTAATATCTTTTCAGCCCATAAGAGTAGATTCTTTTCATTTTAAGCGGATGTTATGAACCTTTTTGCCAATCTGTAATAGCTTTCCAGCTCATAAGAGTTGATTATTTTCATTTTAAGCAGATGTTATGAACCTTTTTTGTCCTAAGCTGATGATAATCAAACCATAGTTCGCATACTCGTATTCAGCAAATATTCGGCAAACCCTAAAAAAATTGACTCGCAAATATTCGGGTGTATTCGGCAACTTAAAAATATGCAAATTTCTTTAAAAACATAAATTTTATGCAAAATATAACTACAAAATGTATCAAATGAGTCTATAAAATGTTGGAGAAGTGTTTTCTATTAGATTTGAATACAAATACAATACAAAATTGCATCATCATGTGAATACAACAGCCGGCTGATAAGTGCTATGAATTGGATGCTATAAATAGTAAGGAATAAATTGTCAAAACTGAAACAAGTGCAAGGCAGCTAGCAATCAGGAAATGATAGGTGATTACAAGGATCCCTTACATTATTTCTTGCAGCTTGGAAGAAATAGCATAACTATGGGACTCATGCTTCTTAAAGAGTACCGAAAAGGACATGCAAAAGAATTGGAAGCGTACTCTAGACCCAAAAGCATTATTTATACAATAATAACAGTCGTTCAACAGCTAAGAGCAAGGAAATGATACATGATCCCAGGAATCACATATAATTATTACTGAGCTTGGCAGGCAGCGATGGCAACAGGCCAAGTGCAGCTTACAGAAAACAGCAGGGGATATACATAACAATGTGAGCTTAGGACATATACCCTTAAAGCACAAGTCATCAAAGAAGTAAAACCCACTTTATATTTTGACTGATGAAATAAATAAGAAAGATAATAAACAAATGATGTCATAAATCTGTCTAGTTTTCCCATTAACAAAATATGATATCACAACTTAGAAAAAGTCTTAACTTCGCCGTAGCATCAAACAACATCTCTTTTAAGGATACCATATGTAAAGTTGAAACGAAAATCCTATACCTCCAATCGCATGATACTGAAGAAATAAGATAAGATGTTTCTCATATTTTATGTCCTAAACCCAACTTATTCAGAGATGAATATAATGCTCTCAAAGAACTAAATAACAATCGCAACATTGTAATATTACAAGCTGATAAAGGTAATGCCACTGTCATTATGAATAAAAAGGAGTATGAAAATAAAATGTCTGACCACCTTACAACATCGAGCAAAAGAATCAATTCCATACCCATAGAAAACTTACTAACAGAAATAAACATATCATCAAAGCTTCATCTCTTGACCCTTCCATTAAGCACAAATTAATAAATACCTAAAGCCCCTTTATTCCCAAAATTTATGGCTAAACTAAAATTCATAAAGATATTATTCCTTTGTCCCGTTTGAGTACAATTGAATACCCAACCTTTGGCCTTGCCAAATTCTTAACTAAGCAACTGCGACTCCCAAACTAGTCATCCTCCATCATGCCTCAAAAGATTCTGCTGATTTTGTCACTAAAATAAATAACCTTAAACTCAAAGATAATGATCTCCTTGTAAGAATATTTGCCATGAAAACTCGCAGGGGAATATTTGCCGAATATTGGTGAATATTCTCGGCGAATATTCGCCAATATTCAGCAAATATTCCCCTGCGAGTTTTCATGGCGAATATTCGTTTAGGCAGGGTTTTGGCGAGTACTTGCCGAGTTTGCTAACTATGAATCAAACGATTAGGTAGTGGGCTCAGCCCACCCTTTATATGTAAATGGGAGACCAATTTTGCGGTTAATGGGCCAACCCTCCCTCCTTTTCAGGTAGTCAGTCTACCAGCCTCGTTTTTGTACAATTTATTCATCTTCAATGTATCTAGGCTGTACGGTAGGATTTGGTAGGTATAACAAAATAAGTATCCCAAATGCTATAAGTGAACAAGTGATCAAGGGAAAGTAGATATTAGTGGACCCTTAGGCCTTGAACACGTGATTATGTTTTGGACGGAAGTTGTTCTGACAAGTTTGTGGCAATTGTTTTTGGGTTAAGGGCAGCATTCATACTGCCTTGGATATTTGAACCTGAGCTCACATCCATACCTTCTTGGGAAACTTCTTGCATTTTCTATGCACTTTCAAATCTATTCATAATTTTAGTAGCAATCTTTCGAGTTTTCAAAATAAATAAAAATTCATTTTCAGATTTTAAGTGGTTCTGGATTTAGTTTTTTCTCTGTTTCGGACTTTCAGTTTCATAGTAGTTTTCCAGATTGCAGACTTGCAACATATTTGGAATTTAAGATTTCAGTTCAGATTTTTAGTTTCAGACATAAGGTTCATACTGTTATTTCAGAGTTTCAGTTTGTCTGTTTATTTGGTTCTAACTTCTAACTAAGATTGTACCATTTCAGGGCTAAGTTTTCTACCCGAGAGTTAAAATACCTGTAGCAAGGGACAACTGGGATCATAACAGTCATATCAGTACTCTAGTTTTCAGATTTCCAGATTTTATTTGAGATTTCAAAATTTCAGATTTTAAATCAAGTTTTTCTAGCTAAACAACAGCTACCTGTTACAAACCTAACAATGGAGCAATCTCCTTCTTGTAAGAGTGTAAGAGACAGACAAACTTTGTCTGAAATCCACATACTTACATAAGTCGCAGGAACAGGGGACCGGGTTTCCAGGATAGCAAACGATTTTTCAGATTTCTGGGACGGCTAATAAAATAATGTATAAGTATAAAAATTAATGTTTATATATTCAACTTTATTCAATGAAATATTGGGGTTTAAACTTTATTTTATGTTTTTCAAGGTACTTTGGGAGTAGGGTCAAATGTTTTTGGTAAAAATAACAACTTTTTCTGAGGGGTTCTATTTTAAAGTAATAGTGTGAGAAAAATAAAAATAAAAATAATCCAGGGACTTCTCTTCCGTTTCTTCAAAATATCCAGAACGTAAATCTAGGAGACAGATCCCCATGTAACACTGGTCAAATCCATGAGGATTCAATATAAACTTTGCTTTCTCAAAGAAAGGATTATATCTCCAGCATTGGTATATGATATTTATATTATATAAAGGGTATAATGAATAATCTAATGGCACGTGGCGTATTCAACCCACCGTTTAATATGTAACCTTATCAGAAGCTAGAGTAGGAGGTTGGTGTATACACAAGATATAGAAAAGGTTGGTCTATTCAACCTATCGCTTAATAGCCAAGTTATAAACATAGAAAAGGTAGCAACAAGGTATGCTATAAGTCTTTCCTTCTAGAAAATCTCTGACCTTGAATGGTTACTAAAAATGTTAAAATCAGTGATAATACTTTTTGTTGTTATGACTTTCTACATGGTTTTATTATGAAGTTACCAATATGATTGTAACCTTATCAGAAGCTAGAGTAGGAGGTTGGTGTATACACAAGATATAGAAAAGATTGGCCTATTCAACCTATCGTTTAATATCCAAGTTATAAACATAGAAAAGGTAGCAACGAGGTATGCTATGAGTCTTTCCTTCTAGAAAATCTCTGACCTTGAATGGTTACTAAAAATTTTCAAATCGGTGATAATGCTTTTTGTTGGTTTGACTTTCTCCATGATTTTATTATGAAGCTATCAATATGATTGTAAAATTTATTTGTTGTTTTATTGTTTTATTGTTTTATTGTGCTATATTGTGATTAGAATGCCTTTGATCCAAACTGTATGTGTTTCGAAGAATCATATCTCATATTTATTCAAGCAATTTCTGATTAGGATCCTTAGAATAAAAATTAATAAATATGAAGCTGGCATTAAATTTAATTAATTTCTGAAAATTGTGATTAGACGCCTTTTAAGGTCCTTTGGTATACTGATTGAGTGCTTCTCTAGGTATCTAATTGTAGGAATCCCTTGGAAATAGTTATCTTGTTAACCTCAGAAGCGAAATCTGACAATGCAAGATCAGTTGCCACGGTAATATGTTATATGACCTTGTAGATTGCCCTTCCATTGATTTAGTCAATTCATCTTTCCGGACACAATTTGTTGTGGTATGGTACCACTTCCGCCTCTTGTGTTGGATTTCTTGATCTGGCTGTGAAGACTGAGCAACACTCTTTTCACTATTAGATCCCTCCTGAGAACTTGACTCCTCTAGTGCTTGCAACTTTGAACCTTGTTTAACTCTTCTACCAGAATGTGTTCTATAAACCTTGTCAATAGTAACCGCTAAAATACTTTCCGTAGATTCACCATTATCAGGAAAAAATGGTACTTTCTCATCTACAACATCCCTACTTACCACAGTCCTGTTTGTTGAGACATCTAGTAACCTGTATGCTGTAGATTCCTCACTATAGCCAAAAAAACATATACAGTTTGTTCAATGTAGAAGCAGTGCTTCTAAACACTTGAAAATCACTTGCATCAGGTGTTTTACATGACCAAGCTTCTTCTGGTGTAATGTTATGCATTACAGGACTTTTGTTGAGAACCTAAACGAATGCATTGATATATTCTGACCAGTACTGATAACGTACATTCTGGCTATGCACCACACACTGTGCCATATCCATGAGTATCCTATTCCTTACTTCCACAACATCATTTTCCTGCGGAGCCTGTGGAGTGTAAGTAGTATACTGTCTGTGTATACCTTCCTTTTTGCAGAATGCCTTGAATTGTTTAGAGATGAACTTGCCTCCATCATCCAATTTGAGAGCTTTTACTTGTTTCCCTCCCTGTTTCTTTACGATAGCTTTACAAGCAACAAAGTTAGAGAAACAATCTGTCTTTGTATTCAGAAAATAAACCTTCATATTCCTATAGAAGTCATCTACTATCAACAATAATACAGAGCTCCATATACTGTGATTTTCCACATTGGACCATGCAAATCTGTAATGAATACAATGCTCCTTTGGATCTCCATGCCCACCAATATTTTAATGGATGTCGAATTCGCTTACCCATTTGGCACCTAGTATTTAAATTATCACTCTCCTGAATAGACGGAAGCCCATTCACCATGTTAGTCTTATTTAATGTATACAAATACTGATAATTGAGGTGACCATACCTCTTGAAGTACATGTCACCTTACCTCTCAAAGTACGCTAGTGTTCTCTATCGCTGCTATTGCATGTTCTTTTTCTGTTTTGGGATATCTCCTTTACACAACCGATTTTCACCAATTCCTACAACAATTACATTCTTATCTTGAAGAGTAGTTATCACACATTTGTTTCATTGAAATTTTACACAAAGATTAGGATTTGCAGTGATTTTACTATTAGATAGTTTTTGTTTATGTACAGTACACATTTAATGTTCTTAAAAATACAACTAAGAGCATTGTTCAATTAACCTGAATATCTCCACATCCTCTTACATAGTGAATTTGTCCATCAGTCATTACCCTAAGAAATAAACTCATTACTATTATCATCTACTATGAAATTAACATACTAGTCTCTGATACATATAGTGTTGGGATATTCTTGAGTCAAACTACCAAATTCTTGACTCTACTGACTGGTTTGGAGAGGCCACAAATGCAAAATCACTCACTGATCCTTGTTCATCTTCCTCAACCATATTTGCATACCGTGATTTTTTCTGACCATCGACTTGGTCATACTGTCTCTTCAGACAGTCCCTCCTGAAATGCCGCATTGGCATATAATATTGGCATTTCCATTGTGACATGTTACTGCTTTTGAAAGCCTTGTCACTTGAAGAATCATTGCTACTATATTGTCTCCCTCTACCCTTGAACTGACGTGTGTTGAATGCATTTTCTGTAGAGCCCGATGTTGTTGTTTCCGACTGAACTTCCCTTCTTTCCTTCTGCAATAGAAATCGAAACAACTACTCAAAAGTGAGCTCTCAAGTCTCTGCAAACAGGTGCAAGGACTCAACAAAGGCATCAACGGATAATGGCAAGTTCTACAATACTAGAGCAATCAAATCTTGGTCATCGGCAGGCTTTTCAACTGGATTCAGTTGATCTACGATGTCCTTCAGCTGCAACAGAAACTCAGAAACAAAACCACACTCTCCTGCATTTTGGTGGAAATAACAAATATTTCAAGTATAATAGTTTGCTTCTGAAGCCTGGTATTTAACAGTTAGATCTTTCCATAACTTAGATGTTACAGATGCATTTCTAACCTCTGGAATTAAGCTATCAGCAACAAAAATCATTAATGCTTCTCTATGTCACTTATGATAGTCATTTTTGGGCCTCGTTTCTTTTTCCAGTACAATTTGATCAAGATTTCTATATTTACATACCATAAGTATTTTATGACACAAGCTGTAGTTTTTACCAATTAACTTCTGTGTGTCAGGCAATAACAAATTCTGAATCCAAGTCATTTCTTTACAAAATTGACCTCTTTGACAACTAAAACAATTGTTCAGAAAAACATGCATGTCTTCTGACAAAATGTTTTACGCCACTTGTTTTATTTCCCTTAACCTGACTACACTGCACATTTTCAGGGCAAAATTTCTTTCCAGACAAAAGATATTGTATTAATTGCCTTACTGGTAGACTACCTAAAAATATGGAAAAATTTAAATCTGGAGACTGACAATGTTTTGGACGAAAAATTCTTTCACCACTACTTTGGGCTTTCTAAACCGGACAATGTGACAAATTTTGAGGTCTAGACTCTTTTGCATTCATCAGATATAGAATTAATTTCTGTCTAACAACTTTAAAGTTATTAAAATTGTTTTTAAAGTTTATAATACTTAAAATTTAAAAAGAATTAAATAAATCTAAAAGCTCATATCTGTCTCAGCTTGTCCTAGATATTTATAAAGCAAAAACTTGATATTAAACCTTTAACATACCTGTGCTAGCATTTGAAGTGTTTTACGAGACCAAGCTTAGAGGCTGCGCCCAGCTCTCTCATGGATCTGCCAGATGGCTGCACATTTCTCCCCAGGTGCCCAGGCAACACCACTTTTGAGCCAGCAAGTAATACAATATTCCCACGCCTATGACTTCAGTCGGTGCACACACCATTACCATGGATATCTCAGTGTCACAATCCCAGGCTGCCATGCACTTCACTTGTTTCACCAATGCAATGAATTTCAGGTTCCCTTTGTATGGCTTCCCCAGTATCTTCAAGCAATCACATCATCCAGGGAATGTCACGTTCCTCACCGACAATGCGCTCACCAAACTGCTTCATAGGCTGGTAAAACAATTGCTCACGCCTTCTCTTTTGATTCACACCTTCTCCAAAGGCTTCCCTGCAACTTCTCTCCAGGTGCCACTACTTTTGCAAATCAAAAGATGCGCCTCCTTCAAGCAAACATACCCAGGAAAGAGAAATCACACTCAGGCTGTTAATAGTCTGCTATATACTTTTTCAGGCACCCAGGTAGCACTGCACAACAGTGCAAATGTGTTCTCCAGGGTTCTTTGCTTGCAAAAGCATGTACAAAGAAAACATGCCCAAAGAATGCTAGAAACAAAGAAACCATATTGAATAAAATAATTGCTTCTTAATATCTTATTATTTTAACAATATTTCATCACAGCTTCTCTCTCATGCTTTTTCATTCAAAGCTGAGCTCCTCTTTTCCTACACTTGTCCTCTCACCAACTCTAACTCTACCTTCACCAGCTTTAGGTTTACCAAAGAAAATCTTCAGGCAAATTCCATAGGCTCTTCAATAATGGTTTTAATACAATAAAAGATTACCATGCAAGCCGTGGAATATTACAATCATAGTTCAAAAAATTGTTATTGGCAATTACTTGACAGGCCAAAATTTGACTCAGAAATCAGGAATCAACAATTTATCGGCATTAATCGGTAACTTTATCGCTACTTAAAAAACTTTTAAATTCATAAAATAAACTTAAATTAAATGCAAAACATGATATTCAAAACCCTAGCAGGCTTGAAGAGTTGAAACGCTAGCAAAACGCGGGGGCAAAAATTCAGGTCAAATTGTGGAGGAAAAATTACTGAAAACGCTTTGAAATGACCTTTTTTTCGGTTTGGATTTTTCATATCCTGCCTTGCGATATTCCATGATTTTCAAGGCAATATTTGGCAATTTTTCATGAGTTTTATTGCCGGAAATCACCAATTAATCACCAAAAAAGAAATCGCGGTTTTTCAGGAGATGTATCATTTTTCTTATGTGTCACGATTTATTGCCGATAAATTGCAATTTTTAGAACAAAGATTACAATTTAGGATGGCTACTACATAGCAGAAGAGCTTCCTACATCTAAGGAAGCAAAGCAATCAACAACAACTAATGAGTTAAACATAGCTCAAGAGACTTAAGGATCAACAAGATAACAATAACTGAGATTAAGGCAGTTTAACTTTTATTAATCTATTTACTAACTTATTCATTTGGTTGGAGTCTACATCAGATGGATGTTAAAACTGCATTCCTCAATGGAGAAATTGAGGAAGAGATCTACATCAAGCAGCCACAAGGATTTGAAGTCTTTGGTAAGGAGAACCATGTTTGCAAACTCAAGAAGACTCTCTATGGCCTTAAGCAAGCTCCCTGGGCTTGGTATGCCCGCATTGATGAGTACCTTGCCAAATTGGGCTTCTCTAGGACAGCTGCTGATCCTAACCTCTATTACCTCGTCCAAGATGGAGATATATTGTTAATTGTACTTTATGTTGATGACCTCATCTTGGCAAGTAACTCTTCCAAACTAATCACTTGGGTTAAGAGGGAGCTAAGAAAGGAATTTGACACAAAGGACTTGGGTCCTTTACATTATTGCTTGGGCGTTGAAGCTTGCAGCCAGGAGGGTAAAGATGTTTCTCTCACAAAGCAAGTATGCCTCAGAAATCTCAAGGTTTTATGTTGGATTCAAAACCATTTTGTACTTCTATGGTTCCAAACTTAAACTTAATTCCCGAATATTGTGCTAAACTTGTTGAAGCAACCAAATATAGGCAACTGATTGGTTCCTTGACGTTTCTGGTCAACACAAGACCATATATGTGTTATGCTTTTCACACACTTAGTCAATTTATGGTTGCCCCAAGGGAAACACATTGGCTAGCAGCCAGACATGTATTGAGATATCTGTAACGATGAGTTTGGAGTACTTGGATTTGTGGACAGTGATTGGGGAGGAGATGTGAACCAGAAAGTCCACTTCTGGCCATTGCTTCTCTCTTGGGTCAGCCATGATTTCTTGGTCCAGCAGGAAGCAAAGTGTGGTGGCTCTGAGCTCAGCTGAAGCTGGGTACAGCCTCCTTTTCTGCTTGTGAGATCATTTGGTTACAGAAGCTTATCTCAGGAAGCTTTGGAACGTATTGTCATTTATTGTGACAACCAAAGCTGCATCAAAATGTCTAATAATTCATTTTTCATGAAAAGTAAGCATACTGATCTCGGGTTCCACTTTCTAAGAGATTGAGTGCAAAAGGGAGTTGCTACATTGGATTATGTTCCTCGGCAGATTGAGTTGCAGATATTTTGACAAAGCCACTCTCAGAAAGATCGTTTCAGAAGCTTAGATGTGATGCCCCAAATCCAACTCACAATATAACTTGATTTAGAGGTAAATTTATGGAATAATAATAATTTTTTGTTTTGTTAGAGAAAGAATCAATGGGAAGTAACTTAAGTGTGCGTTATCCGAAAGCTGCCACCTTGTTGTGCGATATGACAACCTACGTCGTTATGACTTAATGCAAGATGCGATTGCGTTAAGGCAATCGGCGGTTAAATTAGCGATGCCAATAACTCGTGTGAATGATCCAACCTTAAAAGGAATGTTATGAGGGTTACTTAGAAGTTACAAACGTTGTAATTTTTTATATGTACATATATATATATATATATATATTTACTTTACGGGATAATAATACTAAATGTTTTCTAAGTGCACATGATTCACTAACATTTAAACCATTATCTCCCAATATTAGAGTTACTTGTAATCGACTTATAAAATTAATCTATCTCGATACATATACCCCTTTTATTCCCCACTATTCAACTCAAATCCTGTGCGTTCAACACAAGGGATAAATAATTTACTTAAGTCTCATTTGAACTATTAGTCCACATTTCCTACCTAGGTTTCTAAGGAATAATTAACTCACTACATTATAAATATATTAGAACTCATTTTATCTTAGGACCCTAGATTCCTAAAAATAATCAAAACACTATATTATAAATCATTGATGGGACCTATTATTATATTTAGTCGACTTGGCAACAAGTGGGGAGGAGGATGTAATGTGAGCCCTTAGATTGGGCAAACCTCCTCCCTTAGATCTAGGTCATCTAGAAACCTAAGTCATCCTAAAGGATTGCTAAGGCAACTTCTTTTCTTCTATCCTTTTCATTTCCCACTTTATCTCTCTCTCTCTCTCTCGTTTTCCTATTTTTTTGTTTGCAAGTCCATGGAGGATGGCTTCAAACTAAAAGGAGGATTTCATTCATACTTGTACACTGCATCAGCACACACACACACACACACATGCGTATGTATTTATATATATGAAAGTATAAAGAAGGAATAATAGAGAGGCTATGGGGAGAAAGGGACGAATGTGTTAACACACAAATAACTATGCGTGGAAGAGGAGTCATGCACATGTGCTTGAGGTCGGTAGTGGCGGGGCAGAGGCCAGGGGTGCATGGAAGGGTAGGTGTGGGGGTCAGCCTTAGGCCGCTTAACACGGGCTTAGGGGGTTTTTGGGAGTTGAGTCCGTGGTTTAGCTGCTGTCACATGGGTGTGGGGGTGGGTCGGCCAATGGCCGCTTAGTTTAGGGTATAAGGGTTTGTGGGGTTGCGGCTGTGTAGGTGGGCCCCCAATCTACATATTTTTTTTTTTGTTTCAAATAATAGGGGATGGATGGGTAGGGCCGAGCCCTCCCATCCTCAAATTTTGTTTTTATTATTAATTATTTTATATAAAATTTATTTTATAAGTAATCTTCTTTTTTATCAAAACTCAACATTTATTTGTTGAGTATAAATATATAGTTATTAGTATAATATATATATATAAATAAATAATATCTTGATATTTTATATATATATATATATATTATTATCCGTCCATATTGATTTATGAATTATAGGATTGTATGTATTGTTATTATAATACTTGTTATAACGTATCAAAAATATATACTTGTGTACAAATTTTAGACGTGTAAATTTGTATATAAATTTGATACTACAAATGTAATGCAACTAAGCTTACACAACGTCAATAGAAACTCGGATATGACTAATTATACACTAACCAATTAATTAATTAACCAAGGAATTACTTAAAGAATTTGCTTCCATTCATATATGGTAACATGCCAACTACTAGAATCCATAGCCATAGTGATATGCAAAGTTTATTTAATCCTCCATTTACCAAAACTAATCAATAATCACTATTTTGCCACGAAAACTAATCACTATTTAATCATTAATCCAAAATTTCTTTCGCAACCAAAAACTTAACTAAATGAGAGGCATATTGTTAGGAAATTTAAGGGATGAATAATGTTACAAATTATAAATCCACAATATAAATTGCTGAAGATTATATTTTATGAAGTGCAATAATTAAGAACATAGATTTAGATGTTTATAATGCAAATTACATAATGTAAACAACATGAACAAAAAGTAAATGTACACAGAGACATAAGATATAAGTGGGAAAACCATGGAAGGTAAAAAACCACTGAAAATCACTTATCTTTATTGAGAATAAACTTTCACCCAACACTCCCACTATTTCCACATGCAGTTACACCTTCAAAAAGGGATTACAAACCGCCTCATACATTCGCTCATGAGTTTCACCTCATTCGCATCATGTATCTATAATCAACTTGCACATATAGCTTGCATACATGTTACAACCTGTGTAACCGATCTCTAATGAGATCACCTTGTTATATACAAGGTGGGTGGTCATGATCCACTCTTAAAAGCCGACCCGTTTGGGTCCAACATGCTTATATTTTAAATATAAGCTATAAACCAAAAACATACAAGTCTTTGGCATGGTTTCATAAATAAGCAATTTCCTGCTTAATATTATAAACCCAACACTCCCCCTTAATGTTAAGTAGGGAAACATGCAAAAACATGTCAAAGTTTGTTCCTTATGCCAAGTCACCTTTTGGTACAAAAGGAATTACAATCCATAAATCAATGCGTGATTTAGGATAACATCCAAAAAACACTTGTTCCACGGGTTTGTAGTTCCATGGTGCACTACTATAGAGTCCTGCAGGTTTTCAATTCCGCGGTACACTACCGCAGTGTCCCGTGGACTTATACAAGCCGTGAACAACCGTAAACGCATTGCTGGTTTTAGAGAAGCCATGGACACTGTTTTGCTGCGGTTCAAAGCAATGTTCCACGGATTCTATAAAAACCACAAATACAAAGGAACATTACAAATTCTCAAGATAAAGTGATTAAGGATGAAGACTTACATAAGACTATGGAGTTAATAAACTCTTCATATCTAATGCTTCATTGGGATTACAAGTAAACTTCACATACATGACAATTTACTTAAACAACATAGAAATAGTCTTGAGAGTATCCACTTTGACACATTCAAGCCGTTAAGAGATGGCATTGCACAAGAAAAACATGCAACATGCCCATTTCTTATTTTCCCCTCAAGGGCAACTCTGAAAGGCCAAAACTCATATGATTCAGAGGTGAAGATCAATGTCATTCACATGATCATAAGAGCCAAACAACATATGCTTTGCTGATTCAGAGGTGGAGATCAACGTCATCCACATGATCATAAGAGCTAATATCTGAAATGCCCAACATAGCACGAAACTTGTAGAACTTTGTAGCACCCAAGGGCTTAGTAAAAATGTTTGCAACCTGCTCATCAATGGAACAAAACTTGAGATCTATATCACCATTGAGAACTTTTTCCCGGATGAAGTGCATATGAATCTCAATATGCTTGGTTCTTTTGATGCTGTTGATTGGTGTTTGCAAGGGCAATGCAACTTTGGTTGTCACATAGAAGAGTGTTTCCTTTGATGCCCATATGAAGTCCTTCCAACAGCCTTTTGAGCCACATGACTTTTTTTTTCACGCTTCCATAACACTTCTATACTCACTTTGAATAAAGAGATATATACTCTTGATTGTTTATTGCTGCTCCAAGTTATCACACTTTGCACCCAACTTGAAAACATATCCAGAAGTAGATATTCTATCCGCAACATCACCAACATGGTCAAAATTACAATAACCAAATAGAATTACAAAGATCACAAGAAGAATAACACAAGTTATAATTGATTGTACCTTTGATATACCTTAAATCCTTTTTGCCATTTTTTAATGGTCCTCATAAAGATCCTGCATGAATCTAGAAACAATTCCAACTGCATAGGAAATATCAGGTCTAGTGATAGTTAGATAAATCAAACTACCAACCAATTGTCTATAAATAGTAGGATTAAATTTATCACAAGAAGGTTTTGGATCTAATTTAACACCAACTTCCATAGAATAGAGACAAACTTACAATCAATCATATTAAATATTTTAAGAATATTAGTAGCATATTGTGATTGAGATGCAATAATAGATTTGTGATTTTGACAAATAACCATGCCTATAAAATGATTTAACAATCCTAAATCAATCATTTCAAATGTTGTCTTAACTTCTCTTTGATTCTAAGAATTAGATTCTTATCACTACTAGTAATCAAGATATCATCAACATATAAGACAATAATGATAACATGATTGTTTTCATACTTGACAAATAAATCATTATCAAAAAACAATTAGAGAAACCAAGCTCATGAAAGAAACTATTTATCTTAGCATACCAAGCTCTAGAGCTTGTTTAAGACCATACAAAGATTTCTTAAGTTTACACACAAATAATTCTTTTGCCAGTTTCTTCAAAACCTTTAGGTTGATGCATATAAATTTCTTCTTTCAAGTCACCATTTAAAAATGCATTTTTAACATCCATTTGGTGAATCTCCCAACCATGTTGAGCAGCTAAAGCTAGAAGAATTCTAACAATGCTCATTTTGGCAACAGAGAAAAGGTTTCAACATAATCCAAACCAGGTTTTTGAGTAAACCCCTAACAACTAATCTTGCCTTGAATTTATCAACCTTACCAATAGAGTTATATTTGATTTTATACAACCATCTAGAGCCTACAATGCTTCTTTTAGGAGGAAGAGGGACTAATTCCCAAGTTTGATTCTTGATAAGAGCATTGTATTCAACTTCCATAGTTGTAATCCATCTTTCATCTAGGATGGCTTCTTCAAAAGATTGAGGTTCAACCTCATAAACAATTGACAAGGCATGATAAGAATGTTGACTATGGGTCATCTTTCTCAAATCATTAGGTTGAGAATTTGAAACCAGATTTTTGGCCCATTTAGGAATTCTAGATTTAGACAAGGATTGAGAAGACTCCCCTCAATGTCTACATCCATCATATCGATGAAGGATGATTAGACTCTTGCAAATCAGTTTCCATATTGTCTAAGCAAGGATTATCATCTAGAAAATCAATTTCAAACTTAGGAAACTCAGAAGAGGGAAAAGCGAAAAATTTACAAAAAGTTTCTCAAGAACATGCACATTCCTATTTTCTACAATCACATGCTTAACTAGATCATGACTCTTAATCCTTTTGTTTGACTGCCATACCCAACAAAAATGCAAGAGTAAGAGGTAGGATCAAACTTTTGTCTTTTAACTTTAGGAATAAGAAGAGGACTGCCAAATATCTTTAAATAAGAGATATCAGGTTTTTGCTTAGTCCATACTTCATGAGGTGTGGTTTGATGCAACACTTTGGTAGGAATTCTATTTAGAATATGAACAACAATGTTCATAGCTTCAACCCATAGAAATTTAGGTACATTAGAAGCATGAAGCATAGTCTTAGCCATTTCTAAGATTGTTCTATTCTTCCTTTCAGCTATGCCATTTTGTTGAGGAGAATAGGAGTTGTTAGCTCCCTTTGAATTCCATTAGATACACAAAACTCATCAAACTTCTTATTAACATACTCACCTCCATTATCAGTTCGATTCTTTTAATTTTCAGATTAGCCATGTTTTCAACAAGGGCTTTAAACTCTTGAAACTTAGATAAGACATCGACTTTTTCCTAATGTAATAAGACCAAGTCATTATTGAGAAATCATCAATAAAATTAACATATAAAGCACCACCAAGAGAAGGTACTTCCAAAGGACCTCTAACATCACTATGAATTAACTCAAGTAAGCAAGAGGAATTCGACTCATGATATCTATGAAATGGTTAGTACATGTTGCTTACCACGCAAACAACTTCCACAAGATTCATGGTCTGATTTTATCTTAGGAAGACCTATAACAAGGTTAAGGCGGGACATCTCATACAAAATTTTAAAGTTCACATGCCCAAGTGATGCCATACTTAGCTCAGCCCATACTGATACAAATCGTGCTTTTGCATCATAAAATACCCACAAATTCTCCTTTCGGTTAAATGATGATCCTAGGATAACAACATGGAGATCATGCCTTTGAGTCGATATGGTTTATGACATTCCAATTCATAAATGGTCACACCCTATCTATTAAATCCTTGTCTTGAGTCACATTCAAGAGCCTAACTCTTCATTAACTAATATACCCTTGAAATTGGCAAACTCTATATACAGCTCTTACCTTTAAGTAGATATGATCCCGATCATCTAATGGATGAAGTTCTCATTTGAGGTCTACCTTGTCCTTAATCCATCAAGGCTTTGTCACCGCACTCAATCCACTTCCTAGACTTCATCTCACATTAATATCTCCATCATTTGCACTATACAAGGACCGGTACAAATATGAACCCTTTCACGACTATATAGCATGACAATATCTCTTATAACTCGTCCTATCCTTTTCACAAATACATTTTTCATGAGGAGGAAAGATTAACATGTTTCATACCCGTGGAGGATGGTTTCATCAAAGTCCAACCCTATAGATACCATTTCTCATATGGTCCTTGCTAGATCTTTAAGGTCTTCAATCTCGTACTAGTAACTTTTCTTAGTCAAATTTGTCATAATTTTAGCTCATCGCATCCTTACCTTCCTTATGACCGTGATTATAGGACTCTAGTCACCATTTGAACACCTTTTGCAGGGACTTGAAACTTGTATAACCTTTGTAAGAATCATTTAGCAACAAATTTAAGGAATCAAGGTTAAACTGCCCTCTCATAAGCTTAATTTAGGACTCATATATAACAAAGGCAAAAAAAAGATGCAAAAAGAAGAAAGAACTCAGAGAAGGAGAGAGAGCAAACTGCACTGTTCAAATGACACAGGCAGAGGTTTATTTATTGGAGAAAGAGGTGGTTGAACAGTTAACAACCGAACAACTACATAACTGTTTTTACATGCTATATAAAGTGTTATATTTTAACACCCCCTCTTAATGACTAAACCGGAAACAAGACAAAATTTGTCCCGAAATTTTACAAATTTCCTAAAGCTCATATGTTTAGTCATTACATCTACAGACTATGCCATAAGTTGTACTTTAAAATCAGTAGTCCATGACTGTGTTGCGGTTGTCGAATGAAGAACCGCAAAACAAAAATCTGGTCCCATGAACAAAAGATATGGCAAGTGGTCCACTGGTTCTCACGTGATTTATTGACCAAAGTGATGAATCACCAATGGTGAGAGTGTCGCCCCATCTCCGAGAGTGCTGAAATTAGAACCTCGAAGATGTGGATTGAAAAATCTATTCCAGGCTTGTGTAGCCTATTGGAGTCTGTACAAAGACTCAATTATCCTGCAATCGAAGTCACCTCGATCACGTCCCGCACCACCATGTAGTGTTCATCCAACTTTTTGCAAGAAGAGAAATGTGACCATCTCAGGCAAAGAGGAGTTAGAGCCAACTCCACAATAGTAGGAGAAATAACCATCTCCGTCTTAGCAATGGTCTCTATCTCAACAGTGGTAGGAGTGAGAATCAACTCCTCATCTATTTGCTCATCTATCCCCCTCTGTTGGGAAAGATTATTCACAACACAATGAGCAAACTGGTCATGCTCTATTGTCCTTCGAGCAAGGACCTCTGAGTGAGTGGTTAGGCATGCCATCTCACCATGCATCATTAGTGCATTTGGAATAGTGGAGTCTTTGTCCACAACAAATTGTTCTTCAGAATGAGGAAATCCATCCTCCCAAGGCATGTCCGCCTCCCGTACACTTGGTATAGTGGATACTCCCTCCACAATAGGTGCATGTAGGTTGACTGTATCCAAGTCAACAGATTTGTGAGGAATGGCTTCCTCCCAAGGCATTGCAGCCTCTTGCACATCCTGAATGGTGGAGCTGTCCTCCACATGTGCATTCATGTTGATCGCAGCCGGATCAACAAGCCGATATTGACCACCTTCCCCAATACCAAGGGCAATTATCCGTCTCTGTTTCACATCAGAGACAACACACTTCTTTCCACAAAAATCCACAAAAATATTGGGATTTTCAGTCAATTGACGAGTAGATAGAAGATTCTTTTCGCAAAGAAGGGACATATCTAACATTCCGTACCAACAATTTATGAGCATTATTCAATACAATGCATATATCTCCTATCCCTTCTATCATAAGTGATTCTCCATCAGCTAGTACTATTGATTCAAAACATATATTTTTCAAGAAATGAAACATACCAAATTACTACGACATGAAAAGTGTGTAGACGCACTGCAGTCAATGATCCAACAATCGGTACCAGATCATTCGAGCATGATGTCGTAATACAATAAAGAGCATGCTCGCATCCGAATCTCGTTCTTCGCAACTCCCGCTACATGTTCCTCATTACATGGCTTTTGTTACGCTCAAAGATCATAAGTCCGCTTCCGACAATCCTTCTTTAGGTGCCCAACCTTGTGACGAATAACACGTGACTTGATACCGAGTGGAAGACTCACTAGATTGACGTTTCCACTTTCCCTTTGACTGAGTGACAAGAGCACTCTCTGAATGGTCACAATTAGATTCTGCCTGAAGTTGTCTCCGCTCCTTTTGCAACAGGTAGGAACTCACCTTGTCAAACGTGAGTGTTTGACTTTTAGCCATTAAATGGAGTGCCTCCACAAATGACTCATACGAAGAAGGTAAGCTGTTCAAAACCAGAGCCACCATATCATCGTCGTCCACCTTTTTGTTGATGGAAGATAACTGGTCTTGGAGATCTTTCATCCGAAGTAGGTGCTCAGACAACGATCCTCCTTGTAACTTTATGTAAAAGAGCATATTTTTCAGGTATAAAACCCGACTCTTTTCTCGATGTCCGATATTTATCCCTCGATCGCCCATAACATGCTCGCTTCGCCACAAAGTGGCATTCCGCACTTCCGGTATCAAATCATCCGACACCGATAACTTGAGAAGCAATAATGCTTCCTTATGACGTTTGTCATAATCCTCGAAGTTCGTCATTGGTCGACTTTCATCACCCTTGATTATTTTATCACAATCACGAAACTCCGCGACCATTAAAATCTTATGACTCCATACATTGAAATTAGTGCCCGTTAATTTTTGTGTCTCCGACAAAGTCAAGTGTGATATATTTGCCATTTTATTATTCCAAAGTAATGGAAAATAATAAAATAATAATTTGCCCCACACTTAATAAAATATCCTTTTTCCAGCAAATATATTTAATTAATTTAATTTCTCCAGCATATAGTATGAGATTAATTTCTCACATGCAAATTACCCCTCCAACTGCCTTCGAACTATATTTGCATATATTAAAAAAATATTATTACTTATTCCACCAAGTAATATTAAAATTAATTGCTCCACCAAATCGTATGAAATAAATTATGCAAAGGTGAATACCTTTGTTGAAATTAATTCATCGACTTTTTAGAAGGAAGAATAAAAATGACTCTGCTTGGAATCACGACCCTGTTGTTGACGCCACGATTTTCTTCGACTGTTCATGTTTTTCCTTTCTACCCTCGTGAACGGCTTTGCCTCCAAAATTTGTGAGTGGCCCACGTTTTTGATACCACGATTTCCGTCAGAAACCGTATTCGTGTCACTGGAAATCGTAACAGTTTTATTGCAGGTTATTCGCGACTGGGGTTTTCGCTGGTTATTCGCTGCTCAAAACAACTGTTATCTCTGCTGTTGTGATAAGGAAACCACATATTTGCCCTCACGACTTTATGCCCTCGTTTTCTTGCTCCACGACTCTTCTGGGTCTTGAACCACACCTTCACACCCTCGATTCGCGACTGCACCAGTCGTTCTTTGCACTGGATGGAATAACTTCAGTTTGTGCCCTACCAGGGCTTCCCCAAACTTCCAGTTCGTGCCTGTTGACAAGGCTTCCTCAAACTGCGAACCGACCACTCTGATACCAATGTTAGAAGATGCAAAAAGAAGAAAGAACTCAGAGAAGTAGAGAGAGCAAACTGCACTGTTCAAATGACACATGCAGAGGTTTATTTATTGTAGGAAGAGGTGGTTGAACAGTTAACAAACGGGCAACTACAAAACTGTTTTTACATGCTATATAGAATGTTATATTTTAACACATAATAGTGGGTGAGAAAAAGGATTCTTCATCAAAGAAAACATTACAAACACCTTTTAAATGCCCCAATTCATTATTCAACCAATTCTCGAGATTCAAATTTAAAGAATTACCAAGATTGCATCACTTACCTTAAGTCCCCTGTTCACTGTCATTGCTCTCACAAATCTGGAGAATTCTGCCGGCATATCTAAAAAATATTCACTTCCAACGCAAACCATTAAAAACCCACCTCAAGAAATGCGTCAAGACCTTTCCTATAAAATTTCAGGTCAATTGAATTTGTTTTGCAGAAGTTATGCCTTCTGATCTGGCCCATGTTCACCAAAACACGGTCTACACGACCTGGCAATTTTCTGTTATTGATTTCTCCTTCCACACGTATCCATTCAAGCTAAAATTTTGCAGGCTCCTTCTTGATGCTCGGGCAGACTTTCTTTTCGAATTTGGGGAGATTTCATCTGTTAAAATGAAAGTTATGGTGAGCCCTAGTTACGACCCAAGACCATAAAATTGCTTGTGACTGACTCAAAACTCAATGTAAAGATCCCTAATAAATTGCATTGAATTTGAAATCAAATCACCCTCCTTTTCGAAATTGCTGAACATATCTAGCAATGTCTTTATGTCGGAGCCACATCAACTGAAATCTGAAAGGGGTCTTGCACGGAGCCGTTCTACCCATTTCCAGGCACACCGGCCAATGATCAGAACCAATATTATTAAGAATCATGGCCTTAGGAACAAAACCCTTTAACCACCAGTTCTTAAAACCAGAAATCGATCCAATCTTTCTAAGATGCAGTCTTGACCCTGCCTTCTATTAGACCATGTCATCATACCATTAGACGTAAGCACATCCACCAAATGATGGTTCTGAATAAATTGGGACATAACATCCGAGCTGGCATCTAACTGGGCATTACCTCCTTGTTTCTCTTGAATGTTCAAGATTGTATTAAAGTCCCCACCTAAAATAACAGGGATCTGAGAACAAGATTGGATAATAGAGGAAATATTCTGCCACTGCTGCCTTTTATCCTCCATAACAAGAGGGGCATAAGTATTAAACAATAAAAATTCCTGGTCCTCTAGATATAGAATAGACATGCAAGCATAAAACACCTTTACTCGCACAGGAATTAAGGACGGTTATCATTCTAGGATCCCAAAGAGAGACAACCCCTCCTGAAGCTCCCTGTGAGCTTATTGAAAGGTGTTCAGCTTTAGGCCAGATATTTCCAATGATCGCCGACATGAGATCAATGGAAGCTTTGGTCTCCTGGATGCAAAGAATCATAGGATGGTCAAACTTAATCAATCTTTTGAGCTCTTGGACTTTTGGGGAGCTTTGAGTGCATTTGGAGTACATACAACTTCATCCATTCATAGAAACACAAAAAGTCGCGGCAAACGGGCCAAGGAGTTGTTCTATGTACATTCCAACTTGCAATTTCTATTCCACAACCAGCCGTAGTACGAAAATGGGGCGACAAAGCATTGGGATGTAGACCCAAAGAATGTTGACTTGGATGCTTCCATTTCCCACCTTTCATTACTTGACATGGAGACTTCTTCGGCGTTGCAAGAGCCACATGGGAGTGCTGCTCCACGTGGTTCTAATGAACCACATCATGATGTTGATATTGATTCTCTCGATGAAAAGCAATATGATGAATACAATAAATATTAATTTTGTTAATAATTATCATGACATTTCTGATTTTTCATGTGGTGAGAAAAAGAAATTAACCACATAGTATGTGTATAAAAAACAAAATAACCACAAAACACTGCTAATTATTTATATAATGGCAACTGAATGCCAGAGAATGTTAATTTGGTTACTTCCGTTCTTGCTCCACATACTATGTCTCATACTGGGACACAATCTTTGTAGCCCACGGTACTTGATACCAATCATATCCCTAGTACTCGCGAACTCTAATTTTCATAGAGAAAATAAGAAAATTGAAAATTAGTGATATCATTGCTCATAAAACCAGTCAATAAGCATAGTATTGCAGACATCATTGCTCATGGTTGACAAGCTGTATCCTGGCCAAAAACAAATCTGCGTACTGGTGAATCTGAATCTCTTTACCACGAATGTGATTCTCTGTATTTGTACCCTATTTTAAAATATGTTGGCAACTTAGTTTATAATCCTTGATCTTTTATTTCTTGCTTATTTTGCAATATGAGAATAGCCATTTTCCCTAAAAGAGAGAAATCTGATTTTACCGAAAGTTGGTGGCTATTTTTAGCACGAAGAATGATATCCTTTATTACCGGTATGAATTGTTATCACAGTGTATTCTATAATTTCCTTAAACAACTGTAATATGAAGCATTCTTGGTTGAAGGCCTCCAAAATGATTTAATGTGATGTGTTTTCTCTACTAATCCTTTTCAATGCATTTTGAGAATTTTGCAGGATGGCTATGTCCAGCGAAGTACAGTCTCACGTGTCCAAGAAAGATACTATTGTACTTGGTGGAAACTTGGTAGTTTCTGGGAAGTCTGGAGGAGGTGCTGCCACAGCCATGTTTAGACATCAAGCATCATCAGCTTCTGCCGTGGAAATTGTTGCCAGTGCAGGATTGCCCTCTCTTCTTGGGATTAATACTTCTAGGTATGGGAGTTTCTTCTGTTTACGGTTAATCCAAAGTTTTTTTATTTTCTCTGGTGCTTTTTGTGTAAATTGAATGTGAAAACAGATAGCACATATGTTAGTATAGGATAGCTTCATATATAATGCATATTTTTGTAACCACATTTTGGTATGTAAGGATCCTGTTGTGCTCTTCTTTTCAGACATTTATCCCTTCATTCAACAGGCACTATGGGGATATCAATATCTTTAAAAGATGGTTCTGTCAATCTGGAAAATACGTGGACCCGAAGGCTATCGGAAATATCATCTGGAAATGTAATCTCCTGAAACTGCATTATTCTTTGTGCTGGACTTGATTACATGCTTGATAGTGTAGCAATATTGTTTTACTCAAATTATGACCTTGCATAATTCTAAAGTCCATAGACGACCTTAAACAAGGGTTACATAAAGGCCCAGCATACCCCTGCCTATTTTATATTATTAGAGAGTACAATTATTATTGCCATTCCATCTCAACAATCAGGAGTAAAATTCAATTTAAAAGCGACAATTAATGCCAGGAACATTTACCTTTTACATTATTCGGTGTGCCTGTGTATTTTGGAATTGCTTTCAGATTGATATTAACCAAAATGATAATAAAGTCGCAACAAGAATGTCTATAGTGATTCCTATTAAAAATAAAAGCTGGCTCTATGTGTGTAAAACCATTGTCTCTGAGAACTTTATGTACTCAAGATTTCAGCCGAAAATCCAATCAGTTATTTAAATGGGCTGGAAACAAAAATATGTTAGGAAATCAATGTAGTGCTCATGGTAATTTATGTTTTACCATGTGGTGAAATGGTACTTATGGTGAAGTTATATTAGTCTAATATATTACAAACTATATTTGTGATATATTATTGTTTATATTATGGGTAAAATAACCACCCGATTATAGGAGAGAATCGTCGATTGTTGACCCCTATCTATAGGACTTAGTTTCCTATATATTTGCATGTGTGAATGTAAATGATATAGAGATGAATATCTTTCTTGTGTAAGATGCTCATACCTTTCATTTGGTATCAGAGCTGGTTTATGATAGAGAAATGAGAAAGTTTCAATGAGAGGCGTCTTTGATGTATGTTTGCATTCAAAAATACAGTACTTCATCCATTCTCGTCAGAACTGCCAGCGCTAAGTGTCATTGACATGCTGTGGAAGAGAGGCAACGCTTTGCATTAGCCCATGTGTGGATCGATTTGAATCAATTTGCATTCATTGATCAAATTTTGCAATGATTTCTCAATGTTGATCTGTTGACTACATACCACGGCTTTGTAGACGTTTTCAAATTCCAGTTCTACAGCTATATACACCATTTCAACTGCCATGCTCATATTATATACGTTTCCTTGCTGTATCTGATGAAATAGTGATATTCATTTCTATGTACTAAGTCCAAAGAGAAGAGACACCAAGTCAAGGAGCGTAATGGTTATGAACTTATGCGTTATAAAATAAACATTGAAGTGTCAGCTTTGGCAGGTACGATTAATAAATTTTTGATTCATTTGTATTTCTGTATCTCATTGTCTGTAATTAAGAGGGTTTCAGCTTTGGAAGGTCCTGCTCGTGCAAAAATATTAAAAGGGTTCCTTCTTGCCTTGGTGTCAATAATTTCCCAGTTGGCCTCCACTTCTATATTTACAAGCTCAGATTCTTTGGCTCATTGAAGTCTCCATACAACCATCGGCATCAGATTTGGCGTTGATAAAGCAGTTAACTTCTATGACAGGTGGGATACATTTCATTGTTTGTTTAAGTATAGTTGCTAGTCTTATCTTAAGTGTCAATGGTTATATCTTATGTTGTTTGATTGGTGTTTTATAAGTCTATATTGAGTTTAAAAAGGCTTGGTCTATATAGTCATTAGTTAGTTTTTAGGTTATAAGTCGCTTTTATTAAGTTTATGATTTATTAAATATTTAAGTGTCTTAAGTTTATGAGTGTGGGCTCTATTTAGTTCTCTTTAGTCTTTTGTGTCAAAAGTCATAATTTAAAAAGTAATAATTTGATTAGTATTATATACATTTCAAAATGTCTCATTAGTTATAAAAATTCGATATATTTGTCATTATATTTTGTATGTTCGTTTAAATATCAAATTTATCAAGTTAGTTGTGAGTCATATTAGTCAAGTTGTCAAAATTGTCTAGTCAAAAGTGTCAATAGAGTCCAAATATTTTTGTGTCATTAGTTGAGCCATCATTAAAATTTGAGTCATTATCAAAAATTGTAAAAAAATAATTGCCTTTCGGATGCATTTTCAATGGAAACCAACATCCAAAGTGAAATGTTTCACATTGAGGGGATTATGATAATAAATCCAATATGAAAACTAGTGTGCTTCAAATCTTCATCGGCTGAATAAGCAACAAGATAATCGGAGGACGAGGAAAACGGAGGCCGGAGGTCACTCAACACCTCTCATTAGTCGCCAACGACGGGCCGCATGAAGGTTTGGTGACATCTTTTTCAGAGTTTGTTTTCTTTTAGTGTTTTCAGTGTGCTTCAGATTTCAAGTGTTCTTGTTTGGTTTGCGGAATAAGTGGAAATTTCACATTGTGGGGGGGAACATGACACCAATGTTCCATTTCCAGTTTCCAGTTTTGTTTGTAATGTGTGAGCACATTTCTTGAGTAATCCCCTGATGGAAGAATGTGATGAGAGCTGATGATAATACTACAACATCATGATATTATGGTTGTTGGTTATCCATTTTGAAAACCATCCCAAAGGTTTGTTGGTTATCCTGAAAACAAAACCATCTTTTGTGGTTGTTGGCTTTCCACTTGAAAAAAACCATCCCGGAGGTTGTTGGCTATCCTGAAAACAAAACCATCCAGATCATGAGCAAGCGTCAAGGTGGCACATTGCAGTACAAGGCAGGTTTTCCCCATGTTCGCACTAAGGGGGGAATGTTAGGAAATCAATGTAGCGCTCACGGTAATTAATGTTTTACCATGTGGTGAAATAGTACTCACGGTGATGTTTTATTAGTGTAATATATTACAAACCATATTTGTGATATATTATTGTTTATATTACAAGTAAAACAACCACCCGATTCTAGGAGAGAATCGTGGATTGTTGACCCTTATCTATAGGACTTAGTTTCCTATATATTTGCATTTCTGAATGTAAATGATATAGAGAAGAATATCTTTCTTGTGTAAGTTGCTCATACCTTTCAAAATAAAATCTTAGATAACTAACCTATGTACCAACCCAAATATGATTCATCTCAAGGAAATTTATGGATTTGATTCTGGAAATTTGAATTGTACAACATAGATAGCATTTGAGTAATATTGTCCTACAGTCCTTAAGATGTCAAGTAGTACTAACACGTATCAAATGGATGACACAATATGGTACTTGCTATACATTTCCTTGGACTAATTTTCAGGCCCTATGGGCTCTGAAAGGCCTGAAAGTTCGTCTGGCTCTACACCAGTTTACAGCCTTGTGTTCATCAGGCCTTGCAAACTATTTGAGTCATTTTAATGCAATATTGCAAATGTAAAACATTAATATAGTTTAACAAGCATTGATTGAGAATTGTTTGGTAAAATACTATTAAGGAACATATTTATTTGAATTAATTTGAAGGGTTGGGATGGCCGTAATTTTTGTATTATATTGTTTTTTTTAGATAAGGTAATAAGATTTGGTTTTGAAGGGACCAAAAACCCTTTACACAAAAAGACATTGAGGGCCCAAAAGCCAACAAAAGGAACCAAAAGCACAAAGTCAAACAGGCTTGACAAGCAGTGCTCACAGAACAGAGCAGACCACAACTGGTCTAAGTATTACAAGATAATATATATATTTTTAAAAAACAAAATACTTAGATCACCAAAGCAACAAAACACAACAAACCCATAGGAAAGTAACACAGAGAAGAGGGCAGCCAAAGGACCGTCATCAGTCCACCTTTCTCTGGGAATCTTTGCTTCTGGTTCTCATACTCAGGCCCGCTTCCCTATTCCCTTTGCATTTGATGATGACCCTGGTAGGTATTTTCTCAGTGTTCTTCTTGTATTATATTATTGTGTATGGAAGAAGAGTATATATACTTGAGTCCTATGAATATATGAATTCTGAATCAAATATTGATGAACCACGATCTTATTGTTCATTGTCTATGTTTTTTCATCACGTCTGTTCGTAATTGTATTATTTTTATATTGTCTTTGAAGATTTGTATATTCTAAATTCTTGGAATTCTAGATATTAACCCCCTATGAACCCTGGCACCTGGTAATTTTGCATCAGTGTTCAACTTATATGGCACAACGTGGATTAGTTTGATTGGGTACATTTAATTTTACTTCTAGATTGAATAATAAAGTGATAGTTATGCAAGTTAATTATCAAATGGATCTATGTTGCATAATTTAACTAATTCAACTCATACAACCCATAGATAAAATGAGTGAACAAGATCCAAATAAACTTGTTTTATGTACATTGTATACACATTTAAAAACCACCAGTTGTAATGACATAATGTAAGTTGAAATATATGTCTAATAATTTAACTAATTCAACTAATACATTCTATAGATAAAACGAGTGAACAGGATCTAACTAAATTTGTTTTATGTACATTGTATATATTTAAAAACAACCACTTGTAATGATTTTATGTAAATTGCAATATGTAGTTTAATATATTAAATATATGTATTGTCAGCTAGGATAAATTTAAACATAGTTACATAAATCTTGGGGATAGGGTGTCCGGGACGGTAAAATTTTTCGCAGTTTTAGGTGATGGCAGGGTGACGGCTATTAAAATAATATATAATAAACTGATATTTTAATATTTTAACTTTCTTCAATGAAATTTAGGGGTTTAAACTGTATTTAATGTTTTTAGGGGTACTTTTGAGATAAGAATTCACTGTTTTTTTTTTGGTAAAAATAACAGCTTTTTAAAAGTGAAACCATCAGATTTTTTTTAAAACTTCAAGAAAATTGGGGACGTTCCCTCCAAGTCCTCGTCTCTGAAACATTTTGGATGTCCAGGATGTCACCAAAATCTAGGGGACACTCCCCATGTAACAGTGAATTTAAAATAGATAATCTGTACAGGATGAACAAATTCCTGAATCTCAACCGTTTGAAATTACAATGGTTTAGAAACTCCATTTGGATGTTCTAGTAAACTATAAAAATACAAGAAATCAGAGCAGAAAAATATTTTGTTCCTCAAGACTTGATCTTTGAATTAGAGATATAGAGCATTTATATTTATATGTCCCACTGGGAGTTTATAGAGATGACACGAGAATTCAACCCTAGCCAGCATTAGATCTAATGCAATAGAAGCTATAATTTGTTATTGACATGGGTGAAACATTTCCACATGGGAGAAAGACTACCTTTATAACCAAAACCCCTAGGCGGATGTTGTAGCATCTTCTGGAGAATATTTTTACTTCAAAAGCTTCCTATTTCCTTGAACTCCGTTTCTTCCAAAGCATCATCATATTTCTGTTGATATCAAAGTCCAACCCATCATTGTGGCCTTTTCTGCGATTAGCATCTTCCTGGCATATTATTCTACACGTAAGGATTGTTTTCATCTTCCCCTTACTCTTAGGATTACTACGTCACTATGGAACCTATCACATATAGTTACATATGATTTTCTTTTGCTTGCAGATACGTCTTTATGTTAGGAGCAGATCCAAATATAGCTGTTGGATGGCAAAGAAAAGAAGAAAAGAGTTCAACAGCAGGCGAGATGAAGGTTTGATTGTTGTACCATATACACTGCAACAGGGGTTTTGTTTTCATATGACATTGGCTACTAGATGAGACTTTGTCCGAACTTTAATTACCTTTAGAAGTATGCTCTTTTAAAAGTTTTCTAGATTATGTTAACAGACATGCTTAGAAAAAAGTTTCAAGGTTTTTCTAGTCAATATTAAATATCTCCTGTGAAGAGAGCTAAAGCAACTGTGTTTTTGGGAGACTCATTTTTGGAGTACGAAATCCAAACTACCAGTAAAATTCATTTCATTTACTGCTTTTTTATTTCTTATCATTGTGTTTATAAAACTTTAATTACTGGCTGGACTTTCTAACTACTTTTCTGGGTAATAGGCTGTCGAGTATATTTCATTGAAGTGTGATTTCTACCCATCGGTTGGATCAAAGATGCAATTTTTATAGTTCTTAGACTAATTATGGCTGCTGCACTTGAACAAGAAATTGTTTTCTTGGGACGCCAAACCAAAGATGGACTACCTATTAATACCATATTTACCCCTTTCAATAAAATACCAACAGAGCTTCCTTATTCTCCTCATAAAAAACATCCAATGAGAAATTGAGGTAGCCATGCCATCCCACATAGAAAGGCGGAGAAAAATCAAAAATCTTAAAACACTGTTAAATGCAAAAGTCTTCTCCAACAACAATATCATAAAAGAGAGCCTCTACACTACATACATATAAGAAGCGCCTAGCCATCAAGGTAGAGATACGAGGATATTAGTGCCACAATACCTTGGAAAATTTTAGAGGCAATCTCCTCACAAGCATCACCATATTTGACATCAGTCATAACCCATTGACTGGTCATTCTGGCAAGCATAGGAGGGTTTTAGCAAGTTTTTTGTTAAAAATTCTGGAGTTGTGGCAGTGGTAATGGAGGAAAAGAATAAAAACCCTCTTACCTCAGCCTCCTCTGCATGGCCAAAAATGCTTTGGACATGACATTTGAGAAGTTTGGAACAGTTAGGGAAGGTCGTGTAATTTCAAGACCACCACCTTCCGTAATTCAAGTCGGTACAAACTTCATTAGTAGTAGGCACGGTCTCCAAGCAGGCTCTGACTAAGGGAAAAAGAAATAGAAAGTGTTCCTCGAAGAAAAATAAAACCAAATTACTGTTCACACCTGAAACCCTTACTTGGGAAAGCATTGCAGGCATAATATCCCGTGCCTGTTGGACCACTAAGCTTGAATAACATGAAGTGAGACTGGTGTTTCTGAGAGTAGTGGTGGACATGGTATTCTAGATGCCCTCCTTTAGTGCTAGGGAGTTCAAACTTTACTTGTTTCGAATAGTCTCTCGCTACAATTGGGAGAGTTGGTGTTCTTTTATTTGTTTTATGGACACAAGTAATCACCATGCACATTGTAGAAGATTTCACTTGGGTGTTTCACATGCCTTCTCATGGGCTGTTGATTAGCAAATGAGGAGGCCAACATCAAGTTACCTAGGCGTAGAAAGACTATGCAGTACATCGGTCAGGTATGATATGGAAGTGGTCATGTAGGTCTCACATAAGTAGAGAAGAGTTAGGTTGCATGTAGATTAAGGGGTATCATGGGATAAAAAATATATTTTGCTTCATACGAATGACATTGTATGTTGGATGTAATCCGATGTCAACTAGTGGTTGCAACTTGGGCATTAGACATTGTAGTTTGGATGATAGACTACATGCTCAGTCTAAAGAAGAGGCAAGATATATAACTGCGAGGAGCTCTTATCTACTTGGATTCATAAATTGTTTTCCTTGATTTGCAAGGGGTTCTATATGACACAACATGCAGTTGGGCTCTTTGTAATGTCCCCAATGGACGTAATTCTAACCCCAAATGGAATAGCGACAAATCCCAACCAAAATAGCAAGTTGTAGAAGATATACTAATTTTTTTATAATGCAGATCTGAATTTACTAACAAAAGTGTGACTTGCTCTAAGAATGAAAATCCACAAAATCTGAAGTAAAACGGCTCAATTCTTTTCCCAAACAGATCAGCAATTTTTATAAGGACAAAAACATTAGAAAAATACCAGATTTTGGATCAATAATAGGCTGAAATTTATTTATAAAATCTGCAGATGACAGTCCTCAGACAGCTGAAAATACAATTTCCTTGAGCCCAAAAATTATGCAAAATAGCTGATCTTATCTCCAAAAATTTGATTAATGAACAGCCAATCAGATCTGGTCATAATGAGCTCTAGATCACCCAAAACCTGGCACAATATGGGTCGCTCCAATGGAGAAGTGCAAGAAATTGAAGGTAGAACTCAACAACATTGTTCTCCCTTCAAACCCTAGCTCAAATCTATGCCACATCTCATAGTTTGCTCATTAGAAGTCAGACCTTTTTCCATTGATTCTTCTTCTTCAAATTGCATGATGGAATCCTCTTTTGTCACCTCGGAAGGGTTGCTTTATAGAGGGAGTTGTATCTTTGAACTTCATCATGACTTCTCCACCTTGTAGCTGATCCTCTACATGCTCTTGGACTTGCTTCTTCACAATGGAGGGTTTTCTTCCCTCTATGGCTGAAACTTGTCTGCCATGGCCTTTTGATGATGTTCGGCCATTATGCCCTGTGCCCTTACTATTTTTCAACTCACAGAAATCGCTGAAAGACAACATTTCTCTCACCTTGAAACTGAGGGTTGCATACTCTTTACCCCATGTCTCCATGTCATCAACATCACTTGGGACTTCCTCCTCAATTGGTTGTTCCTCTCTTTGGAGAAACTTGGCTCTGAAAATCTGATGTGGAGGCTTGGCAGATATCCTAACTGGTCCCGTTGAGCTTCCTTCACCATTGTTGGTTGCTCCTTGATTTGTAGATATATTGTGCCCTTGTAGAATCTTTGCCAAATCTCTGATGGAACCGGTCAATGCTTCACGCATTTCCCTTTGAGATTCCCTCAATACATGATGCATATCTCTTTGACTTTCTCTCATAGACTGTTGTAATTCTCTTTGACTCCTTGTGATCACCTCATGCATGCAACTTAGTTTCTCTGAAGGAGGAGCTCTCTGATCATGCTCGTCCATTGTTCCTTTCTGCATTCGAATATGATTTTTCTTTATTCTTTTAAATTTCTTCCACAACCGGCAAAGATCATCACTCTAATACCATTGTAATGTACCCAATGGACATATTTCTAACCCCAAATGGAATAGCGACAAATCCCAACCAAAATAGCAAGTTGTAGAAGATCTATGATTTTTTTATAATGCAGATCTGAATTTACTAAGGAAAGTGCGACTCGCTCTAAGAATGAAAATCCACAAAATCTGAAGTAAAACAAGTCAATTCTTATCCCAAACAGATCAACAATTTTTATAAAGACAAAAACATTAGAAAAATACCAGATTTTGGATCAATAATAGGCTGGAATTTATTTATTAAAATCTGTAGATGACAGTCCTCAAACACAACTGAAAATACAATTTCTTTAGCCCAAAAATTATGCAAAATAGCTGATCTTATCTCCAAAAATCTGATTAATGGACAACCAATCAGATCTGATCAGAATGAGCTCTAGATCACACAAAACCTCACACAATATGGGTCGCTCCAATGTAGAAGTGCAAGAAATTGAAGGTAGAACTCAACAACATTGTTCTCCCTTCCAAACCCTAGCTCAAATCAATGCCAAATCTGCAAATCAGCCTTCAATATTGTTGGAAAACACAAATAGAACTTTGAAATTCAATGGAAACCCCTAAATAGAGCTCCCTCTCAAAAGAAAGAAGAGTTTTCGTTCTTCTCTCTAAGCTTAAAGAGGGTTTCGTCCTCTAAAGCCAACTTCAAAGGGTTTTCGTCCTTTGGAGTTTTTATGGAAAGCATGCAAGCTTACACCACAAATATGAAAATTATCATAAAACAAGAGATATCCTTCCCTTGCAAGTTGACTTGCTTTTATAACAAATCTTGGCCTTTTAGCCACCCAAAACCACCAATCATATTTCTTTTCCCTCATTTAATTTTTCTTTGGCCTTTTCCCCTTTCCTACATGGGTCGCATTTTCCTTGGGGAAAATAAAATAAAATAAAGTGACTTCTTTTTCTAATCTTATTTTGTCACTTTTCTTTTCTTTTTCTTTTCTTTTTCACTTTGTCATTAATAAATTAATAAAGTGCTTATAATAATATTTTATGATGCACTTTATGATTAATTCATTATGACTAAGTTTCCTTTTATTCCTCCCTTAGCCGTCGGGAAACAATGAATGGGCTAAGGGTCTTCGATCGAGAAGAGGACATTGCAATCTTTCTCGATGCCTTTCATTCTCAATGAATTTTTGAGGGAGACTTCAGTTGGATAGATTTAATCATCCCAACTAGCATCATTATTTCAATAAAGGCACCTTGGTGCTCCCTTAGATACCAAGGAAGATAACCCTGACGCTGTACAACACAAAAGAAAACGAAACTGACTATGTAGCTAGCCACCCTAGAGGAAGAGGAGGAAAAGGTTCAGACACAAAAGAGGATAACAAAGACTATGTTGGACACCTAGATGGGCTGCCAGATTAACACAATTCCAAGTTTTTTGAGACGGGACAGCCTACTACAGCTCCCTCACCATCCGTCATGGTCATGTCCTTACCTTTTGGGAATGTCGGGAAGCAGATAGAAAATCAGATTGAGGATTGGTGAACTAGTTAGTACTAGCTTGGAGATTCAAGTTAGCCCATCACCCGAAGAGTAGGCAGATCCAGAGAAGGCAGCCAATTTGGTTCAGATTGAGGTTGTTATATAACTCCATTAAGGGACATGCACTTATGAGACGGGACCTGCCGAATCCCTGACTCTAGATTATGAGGTTGTCTTGCCCCTTTCAAGCTGGAATAATGTAAATCACTATGAGACCTTGCTTCATTTCTTGAGGGCAATGGGATGTCACATCCCACTTTTAGGATCCCTGAAATTGACGTCCGCGAGGATGTCATTATGCTGTATTAATCATTAGATGTATTTTTAAACTATTGAACACCAATTAAAGGTGTAAGTATGTGTTTGACATCAAATTACTTGTCGCGAGTCTTAAGTCGCCCCAACATCATTAATGAAGTATCATAACTCTTTAACTATCCGTCATGACATTATGTTGGTGGCATTATGACTATGATGGTTTTAAGTTGTTGTGCCATATATGCTTGATGGGCCTTAGAGTCTAGTCTCATGTGTTATTATTGCTTGATGGATTGGAACCTTCCATTATCAACTTTTGGTATTTTATTTTGATGAGGTTATGAGCAAAAAGACCTTACTTGTTTATTAACAAGGCTAGTATATGAACCTTGAAGTGCACCCAAAGGTGGCATCTATCCTTGCATTCGGTATCATGAGTTGAGGACTTATCTTAACTTTGCTTTGGGTTACACTTGCTTAAGAGTTGATATTGTTGAGTGGGAATGTTTGATTATTGCTTTCATATTGAGAGATATAAACTACTGCAGACTATTAAGTAAATCTTAACATGTTATTGAGACACTTTACATTTCAAGGTATTGTTTATCTCTTTCAAAGGATAAAGGATGGAATGGCCTTTCCTACATGTTCTTAGTACCCTTGTTAACCTTGCTTGAAGTAAACACTAGGTAGGGCTTTGGTGTATTTTAGTCCACAAAACTAAACTCATTAACAATTAGCTTATGGAAAGTAACTTGATTACCTATACATCTTTGCAGAAGCACTAGTGGGTGTGTTGAAATTTGTTGATACCGCTTTTATTATAAATCCTCTATAAGATTGAATCGTCATTGGTTGGAAGTCTTGTTCGTTTGTTTTATTATGGTTAATTGACCTTGAATCAAATCATGTTGTCGTTAAGAGCTTGACTTCTAACTAGAATTGTTGTATTTTTGTATGAACCCTTGTAAGCAACTAGGGCGTGATACTCAACTTAGTATTGTTATGATTATTGGCAATACATTATTCTGTTTTGATTTGTCATTTGGGTATTATGTTGTTTGTCGAGGCATGATTGGTTTTCTCGACTTATATAACCAAAAATAATGACTCCAATGATAATATGAAGGTCAGAGACCAGACATAGGATTTCAAAGGGATCAAGTGAAGTTTTGGAATCCACATAAAATGTGAGGTTGACATATTCTTTAATCATTTTTGAAGAAACCCTAGCTGATGCGAATTGCTCGACCGATAGGGAAGAGAATCATGGTGGCACTCAAGATCTGTTACAAAATTTCTAATTGGTAAACTATTAGTTGGGAGGCTAGTTGCATTTAATCACAAAGTCTAGTTCAGTTTGTATACGTGGCGAATCAGTAGGCTTGAATAGGTTGAGTGAGTATTTGAAGCCCTGATTTTGGGGTAAACCGGCATTACAATTATTGTTAAAATCCAATTCCACTACTTTTTTAGCGACAACACTACTAGTCTTTTAGAAATTCTGTTAACAAGCCTATGTTAAATAAAACCCTAGCTAGGGCATGGTTGTGAATATTGGTTCATGTGGAGGTTCGAGCTTGGAAAGAGAGCTGTGAGCTTGGACATTGAGCTAGGGCACAACCACCTTCACCGCACGGTATGGGTTTCATTTACTCTCCTTTAGGTTTTGTACACATACATTTGATTGCATTGAGCCTTTAGATTGTGGATATGAATATGAATGTGGATGCTATGTTGATATGAATGCATGTATATGTGTATGCACCTAGGTATATGCCTTCGTGTGTACACAAAGAGGCATATAGATATACATACATCTATATCTTTGATTCTGCGTTTCCTTTGAGCTTTTGGTTATTGGAAACTCATTATGATATGGCATGACTATATTCTCTCTATTTACCTGAATTGTACTTGATTGGCCTTTTGTGGTAGTATGGGTGAATGGCCAGATTCGAAATGTTGCATAACTTGTTTATCTCAACTTTAAAAACCTGGATGATTATGTTTACTTACCATGAAGAAATATTATGAAATGTTTGTGACGATAGAATTCTATCTCTCTCTACTCTGTTCAATCTGTAATGCAAGAAAAGATTAGTGAGTAAAATGCAAGAAACCAACCAAACTATTTCTCCTACTCTAATCTTCTCAAACAAAACCTCCGATAGAGGAATAAATGAAAGAAGGAGAGAGACAAATACCTGTACTTACAAGTTGCAAAGCTCCTCCTTTGATGTGTTGGATTTTCTCTTGATTGATGTTGGATGCTTCAGATTTTGGAGACTCTTGGGCAGCACCTCCTTGATTGCCTTTGCTTACCAATGATGAACTCCTTGATGCTTTGGATGTGCTCTTGATGGTGGATTGGATGTTTTTGCTTCATATTTTTGAGACAGTAGGGCAACACCTCCCCTTTGCTTGCATTGGATGATTTCTTGATAAAAATGATGATGGATTGATTGTAGATGGATTAAAGATAAATGATGGATTGATTGAGTGCTAAGAGGATAAAATGGATGGATTGAATGGCTTGCTAACTAGCTAGCTCTCATGGAGGAGAAGAACTCAATTTATAGTTTGTGGGTGGAGGATTCAATGGCTAAGATGAAGCCATGTTGGATTTGAATCAATGGTGGAGAGTGCATGATAAGAATGGAGAATTCTAGAATGGAGATTTCTAGAATTTGAGAGAACTCTCCTTTGAATTAAAAATTCAATGGAAAGAGGGAGATATATTTGAATTTTTAAATATGAAATAGGGAAATTTAGAGAGACTTCTAGAAAACCACTAGATTTAGAGGTGAGGAAGTGATTAGGATTAGAAATAGATTAGGTTAATAAATGATGATTAGGGATGAGGTTACATAGAAAGGTTAGGTGTAGGGTTTTGTAGGGTAGGTGGTAAATGTGAGATGTAGGAATATTAATTTCCTAGAAAATGTTAATGAAGGATTATGATGATAATATGATATAATAATGGATTAAAAAGATTAATGATGAAAATGGGATATTGGATGAATTAAAAGGATTAATGATGAAATGTTGGGATAAATGATAAAATGGAATATTAGATAAATGTTAATGTGATAAGAGATTAATAATAATTAATCTCAAGATTAATTATTATATGGATAGTGATGATGTTGGGATATTTGCATGGGACATATTAGTCGTAATTAAGCACTTCGACATTTTACATGTCTACATTTTGTCCCTCTTTGAATGGTTATTATGTAGCAATGACCGTTCAAAGAAAAATAAGAGAAGATGTTAGGATGGTGATATGATGCCCCCTCGAGGGGTTAGGCGGGGAGGAACGAGTTGGGTAACCACTCGAAAGAGGAGAGGCCCAAGTTAGTAGACGAGAGAGGATTAGAGGATGAGAAGATTTGATGACTAGAGGATTAAAAGATGAGGATTAGAGGATTAGAAGATTCAAGGATTTAGAGGATAAGACGATGAGGTGAGAAGATTAGAGGAATTAAAGATTAGAAGATTTGAGGATTCGAGGGATTAGGATTAGGAGATTAGAGGATTAGAAGATTTGAGGATTTAGAGGATGAGGATTAGAGGATTAGAAGATGAGGATTAGAGGATTAGAAGATTTGAGGATTTTGGAGTAGAGGATGCCCTAGTCAATGCGATGTATGACAAGGGTGAAGATTTAGGATGTTGGATTAGAGGATGCCCTAATCAAAAGGTTAGGTGTTGAGGATTTTTGAAGATGTTAGATTTCGAGATGCCCTAGTCAAGGGGGTAGGATTTGAAGATTTGAGGATGTTGGATTTGAAGATGTTAGTTGTTGAGATGCCCTAGTCAAGGGGGTAGGATTTGAATATTTTGGATTATAGGATGCCCATCAAGGGGTTAGGATTGAAGATTTTGGATTTATATTTGAGGATGTTGGAGTTGAAGATGTTAGATTTGAGGATGTTGGATTTGAGGATTGATTGGATATTTGGATTTGGAGGATTAGAAGATTGGGGATGTTTGGATGAGAGGATAAGGATTGATTTGGATGAGAGGACAAGATTGGGATGATGATTGATGAAGTGATGAGAAATATTGTTTGAGTGTGATTGATGAGGGGATGTTAGAAGATGCCCCACCCAGGGGTGAGGATGTTGGATGTTAGATGTTGGATGCTTTAGATGATAAGATCTGGATGTGGATATTTGATTGATTGGATGGGATGAGGATGAGGATGATTAGATGATGATAAAAGGGGTTTGCTACCATAAAGTGCCCATTGTTATCATCATTAGCATTGTTATGAATGTGACAGAGCAAAATGCATCAAGGTATAAAGACCATGACGATTGAATTGCCAAATGCCCTTGTCCTCATATCACTGGACAAATTAATATTATGATGGTCCTCGTATCATTGGACTAGAAAAAGTGGCTTCGTATCATTGGCCGTGCAAAAGAAAAAGAATCAAAAGGGGCCTCATATCATCAACTAAAATGTAAAAGAAGACAAACAAACAAACACACACAAGGAAAAACACACATTGTTTTGTGTTTTTGTTTTTATGAATGTTTTGATTTTTATTTTATTTTTAGATTTTGGATTTTGGATGTTTAGATTATTTGATGGTTTGGATTTTTGGAGGTTTAGATTTTTGGATTTTCGATTGTGGATGTTGGATTTTGAGATTTTGGGCGGTATAGGTGATGGGGGATGGGAAGGAATGTAAGGTGGGATGCGACTTTCTCCTATAAGTCCCAAAGTGTGTTTGGGTAGGATGAAAGGGAAGGATTGAGGGAAATTGGATAGGTTGGATAGGATAGGTTGATTGGTTAGGATTAGATGGGGAATATGGAGGATGATAAGATATGCCCCGGTATAAGGGGGATGGATTGAGGGATAGAGGTGGTGTGCCCCAAGCGTAAAGTAGGGTGGCTTTGTGTGGATGGATAGATGGGTTCGATTTTCCCCGGGTGTAGGGTAGGATGGGAAGTGAGGGTATCTAAAATGAATGATGTCCTCGATGGATGATAGCAATCACTGCCCCAATCATGATGATGATAGTTCGAAAGGGACATGAGGAGGATTGGATGAAAGGGAAAGTGTAATGCCCCTCTTTTTGTGAGACATTACTATCAAATCCTAGGTTACCGGAAACGCCTATAAAGGGCGAGCAGGAGCGGGAGCGGCGGTGGGAGCGGGCAGGGGCTGCGGAAATGCCAGGGTGCGGCATGCCGTGCCGGGCGTTTCCATAGCCCCTGCCCGCTCCTTGGTCACTCCCACGTTGAAAAAAACATTTTTAAAATTTTTTTAAATTTTTTTATGTTTTTAAAGCCACACAACAATAAAAAATTATAAATTCTTCTAATCTAAAACCTAAAAGCTACCTCTAAACAATAAAACAAAAGAACAACACACAAACAAAACATAAAGCAAACAAACTCACATTGTGGCTCTCCAAAATTGCATTGTGCTTGTCTAGGGTTTGAGGAGCTATTGCTAAGCTTGTAGGAGTGTGGGGAGCTGCAAAGGAGGATTTGTGAAGGATTTGATTTGTGGTTTACTAAGTGAAGGTAAGTTTTTTTTTAATTTCTAGCCTTGTTCCTCTATTTTTTTTTTTATTATTTAATCTTTCACACATTACATTTTTTTGCTTATGTTCATTTTTATTTTGCTCTTTCCATTTAATTTTTTTAATTTTCATTATTCAATCACAATGCAATTGCATGCCATTGTTTTCTTTGCTTATTTTTTTAAAACCTTGTAGGTATTTCTACAATGGCAACAAGTTCTGCTTCTTCTGGGCAATCTTTGGCCAAAGACTTTGACCCAAATTCACCATTATGGAGGCACGTAACAATAGTTCGACAACTTACAGGAGGTGGTTGTTTTGAATGGAAATGCAATGAGTGTGATGGACTATTCAAAGGATCTTACAGTAGGGGTGAAAAGCCACTTGTGTGCCATAACGGGTAATGGTATAAGAGTATGCGGGGAATGAATAATCTTTGGGGTGCAAAAGCAAATGTTTTGGCATATATCAAAGAGCAGGAGGATGCAAAGGCTAAAGTGGCTATGAGAGCGGGTCATCCATTGGCCAAAAGAGGAGGTTCATCTCGTTCAGCAAGGCCTCCAGTTGCTCCATCACCTAGTGGATCCCCAATTGTGGCCATGCCACATCCATTTGTGGCTCCTATCTCCACAGATGAGGATGTTTCCCTTGCACGAAAGAAAAGTAAGACAAAAGGGCCATTGGAAAAGGCCTTTCAGAATGAGAACAGGGAGATTGCAGATGAATGCATTGCAAGGTGTGTATATGCTAATGGGCTTTCTTTTAATGTTGTGAGATCACCTTATTGGCATGAGATGGTGAAAGCCATCAATGAGGCACCAAAAGGGTATAAACCACCAGGATATGAGAAGATCCGCACCACCCTTTTGGATAGACAAAAAAAATATGTGGAAACCTCCTTGCAACCAATTAGGGACTCATGGACCAAAACTGGTGTGTCCATTGTTTCTGATGGATGGAAAGATGCAAGAAACCGCCCTTTAATCAATGTGATTGCAGTATGCCCTAAGGGGGCAATGTTTTTGAAAGCAGTTGATTATGAGGGCAAGTGAAGGATGCCCAATTCATAGCCAACATTCTCTTTAAGTCCATTGAGGCGGTGGGGCACAAAATGTTGTCCAAGTCATAACGGACAACGCCAAAATTGCAAAGTCGGGACGCTAGTTGAGGCACGGTATGGGCATATTTTTGGACACCATGTCTTTGTGCATTCATTGAATTTAATGCTAAAGAAAATGACAAACAAAATAGTGTATCCAACAAGTGTATGCGAGAAGTGAAGAGATCCAAATGTTTGTCACCAATCACCACATGTCACAGGGCATTTTTAGATCATTCTCGCAGTTGGAGCTACTAAAGGTAAGGAAAAGCTTTATTTCTTTCTTTCTTTTTAATTTAAAATTTAATATAAGTTTTTTAGTATTCTTTTAGCTTTCAATTTTATAATTTAAATTTTATTTTTAATTTTTGTTCCTCGTTCTTATTAGGTTGTTGAGACTCGGTTTGCATCACACACAATCGTCTTGAGACGACTAGTGAAGGTGCAAGAGGCACTCATGAGGATGGTAACATCCAATCTTTGGTCTATATGGAGGCAATCAAACACTCAAGGGGCTCAAAAAGTGAAGAACCTGATCTTAGAGGACCCTTGGTGGGATAGAGTGGGTTATCTGTTGAGTTTTACGGAGCCCATTATAAGCATGATCCGGTTTACTGACACGGATCAACCATGTCTAGGAGAGATATATGATGGCATCGACTCAATGATTGAGAAGATAAAAGCCGTCATAAATGCAAAAGAACAAGATCCCGAGGAAATATTTTTCAAACAAGTAAAGTCAATCCTCATTGAGCGGTGGAACAAAATGACCACCCCATTACATCTATTAGCTTTTGCATTGACTCCTAGATTTTATAGCACAGAGATCCTTTCCTTGCCAGGGAGGGTAGCACCATATAGGGATGCGGAAGTCAGTGAGGGATATATGGCAGCATTGGCTAGGCTCTTCCCTGATCCTGAGGCCCAAGACCAGGTTATGGTAGAGTTTGGCAATTTCATAGCAGAAACGGGTCATAGCCTTCTCGCTCTTCAGAGAAAATACAAGATGGATGCATATATGTGGTGGTACCTCCATGGTACTTCATCGGCTTACTTGTAACCTCTTGCGATCAAGGTCTTGGCACAAGTAAGTTTTTAATTTTTTTATTCTCTTTTCTTTTAGTTTTTTAAAATTTAAGTTTGAGTGTTTAAATCTGATGTTGAACTTTGTATTGACTTTGAAGTTTGGGTTGCCTTAATAGGTTGCAAGTTCATCTTCCTATGAGCGCAACTGGAGTACGTATAATTTCATCCACTCACAGAAACGCAACAGGTTGGGGGCTAAAAGGGTGAAGATTTGGTATACATACATTCCAACTTGCGCCTTTTATCCCACAAAGCAAAAAGTACAAGGAAGGGTCAACAAGACATTGGGACATTGATCCAGAGATAGTTGACTTGGATGTTTCCATTTCCCACCATGGAGCATATGATGATGAGAGGAGTTCTATGGCACCACGAGACCTACATGCACAAGGGGGTGCAACCGGCAGCGGGGGCCCTAGTGTGAGTGGTTTGAGCCCATGTGGGTCTAATGAACCACATAATGATGATGATGTAGCTGGTTTTGATCCTCTTGATGAAGAGGAATATGATGAATATTGACAATGAAAGATAGTTTGAGCTTTGAATATTGATCGATGATTGAATTTAATATATCATGAGATTCATGAAATTCATGACATTCACATTGTGTTTGATTTAAGTATTTTAAATTTTAATTTAACTTTTAAGCTTTTAAGTTTCTAAGTTTTATTGGTATTCTAGCTTGTTTGTTGTGGTTATTCACTTATTTAGTTTATAACTTGTCTTTTATCTTGTCTTTCATATGCATAATATGTGGTTAATAATTAAATTCCTCTTTAGAAGGCTGAAATTTATATATTTTTTACTTTTTATATAGTTTTTGTCTTTACCGTATCCTACGCCGTATCCGGGGTAAAAAAAAAAATTGCCTTTTCTGCGTATCGGATACCCGCTCCCGCTCCCGTATTCAAAACGTTTGGTAACTTAGATCAAATCGATTCACCCTTTTTATGAGCATTGTAAACCGTTGGTATGCCTAGTGCTACAAGTAGGAGTTTGTAGGTAGTCTAGAATGTGCACATAGGTTAGTTATTTCTTAATATTAAATTAAGAAATTAAATAAAGTGCACTAGGCAGTGGGTCATTAAATATTGTTTTAGGAGAAAACATTTAATAGTCAGTCATTGGAGATTGCACTTCATAATTCTATAAAAGAGGGGTGCCATTTCCTTTATGGGTATGCTTATGGATGAAATCGATTTGACTCCATGCTTGGAGTAGGGATGTATGCCCACCATTGATACTTTCTCTCTAATGCTTGGAGATCTATTGTAGCTGGTTGATATCAAATTAAAAAGGTTATTTGTGAGATCCATGTTTTGGCCCTTGGCAAATATTTTGTATTATGAGCGAATCGCTGTAGCAGCTGAGTTTTTTTGATCGAATTAAAGAGTTTTGGAGTACTTTTGCAAATCGACTTTTGTGTGTATTGGCTCTCAACCCTAGCGACTTTGCTTTGGTGTTTTGTGGATTGTTTTGGAGTATTGTTTGAGGTAAATCGATCAGCTTTTTGCATGTTTTGTGCCCTTGCTGCAACAACTTCATTGGAGACAAGTTTATGATAGTTTTTGGATGAATATTGATTGGTTTTGATTAATAGAAAACTGCTGTTTAATCCCTTATGCCAGCGACTCCATTAGAGTGAATATTTTGTGCCTGGTTGCGACTTGTTTGGGCAATATTTGGCAAGTACATATTATGAATTAAGGTCTGGGTTTTGACTAATAAAATCTACCATTGCATCCTGTTTTCAGCTAATTTTGACTTTGCAAAATTAATAAACATGAGAATTTTGAAAATTTTCAAAAGTGTTATTTTGCGTGATTTAACGCCCTTGTCGCGATCGTCTCGTTTTTGTGATCGTTCCAGGTCTTCGTTTCGTCCATTTCGGGCGAGAACTCCCGCCAAGTTATAAATTGCATTAATAATTAATTAATTAATATTTAATTAATTTATTATCCTTTATTTGATAAAATCAATTTTTATTAATTTTTGGTTTTTAATTAAATAAATATTAATTAAAATTCATTCGACAAGATTTATTTTAATTGCGAGGGGAAAGTAAGCTTTCGCTTCCAATTGTCGGGATGCCAAATTGGCATCTCGTACCCGGATTTCCCCTTGTGGGATTTCTTCCACTGATTACCAATTCAATGGATTGGCAAACGGGCAAAAAATCTCCGATTTTCCACATGGGGAAATAAAATGGGGATTGTCACCCGCCTTGCCATTTCCGTTGGCAAATGGTTGTTTATTTCCCACTTTCCCCTGGCAATTAATGCCACTACCCGGGAAAGAGGGAATTGGTTATTCCAACGGAAATAAGAAATGGTTACAGAAGCTTCTTTAACCATTTCTCCGTCAAACTCCTTGGAAAAAGTCATGCGAAGAAGCTTTGAAGCTTTCAAATGTCCAGTTTACTGTAAACGCAATAAAAGTAAATTACATTAGCTATACGGAGACAAAAACAAAGTTTCAACGCAGGGAGCAGGAGATACACACATTTAACAGGAAGAAATTAAAAAAAAAACAGTCCCAAAGCAATCTCCATGCGTAGGCCAAAGTTAAGAGAGTTTTTTTGAAAGAATAGTCAAAGGAACAGCTGTAAGATCTCCACGCATAGAGGGAAATCAATATGTAACCAAGCCAAAGAAACAACAGTTTAAAAAGACCAAAGAGCTTCTCCCATGCCACACATTTTTCAGGAAAGCATAACAATCCAAAATGCAATAAAAGGAACAACAATATCCACACGCCTAGGAGGGAAAGCAGTCACAAGAGGCCACGCACATCCCAGGAGAGAATCTCCATGCATTGAGAAAGCATAAAGCCAAAAATATTGCAGAAGTCTTTAGAGAAACTTTCCATGCAGGCAACAGAGGAATTTTCCAACGCATGCAGGAATCTTTGACCCATTTCAACGCCTATAGGAAAGAGGAAATAACAAGGCTCCAAAGAATTTCTCCCACGCATGAGCAACCAAGAGTAATTTCCACGCAGGTTTTAAAAGAAGTTTCAGTGTATGCCTTCACCACGCAGCCAAAGGGAATCAAAGTCCATGCCAAGAGAAAAATATTTCAATGCAAAAAAGTCTAGAAGTTTCCAACGCCCAATAAAGGAATCCACGCATTGATTAAAAAGAAAGTCAATTTCAACGCCTAAGCACCAACAAGTTGAAAAAGAGCGAAAAAATATATCTCCACACACTTTTCAGGCAAGTTCGAGTTTTCACGCAGGCTATAAAGAAATTCCAATCACAAGCAGTTGTCGAAAACCGACGCGTTGCCCACGCATCGATAGGACGTGCCCAAGGAAGAAGGAAAGCCCAAAGTACGCATTCATTAAAATCAGTCATTTTTCACGCAAATAAAAAGTTACGATTCACACATGCAAAGGAGATTTTCTCCAGCGAATAAAATAAAAAAATCGGAATATTAAAATCGGAGATTTTAAAATAAATAAATAAATAAATAAATCGTTGTCGCCAGAATCAAAATTTGAGCCTAGTCTCGGTGTGATGTATTAAAAAAATTGTAACCGGGACTGGTTATTATTATTATTATTTTTAAAATAATAATAATAATAATATTAAAACGAGTCATATTTTTCTTGCATTGACGAGGGTTTTGGAGATTGAGACCGGACCCGTTTGCATTGTTTTGCGTGCCTGAGTCATTTTTGTAAAATTCATAATGGCCAAAAATCTAATAAATCTGCAGGAAGATTGAGGAAGCCAATCAAGAAATCGAATAAGTCCGCGCTGAAGTACGAATTCCAAGGAATCATTCCTCCTAGTTCCATCAAGTCAAGATACGACAATATCACCGATACAAATTTGGGTCACATCAATGTGCAACAATTTTGCGATCGGGTGAAAGCTGAAGGCAAAACCATATTCTCGGATAGGCTTTACCATAGTGGTCTACCCCAAGTAGCGACATTTCGGTCTCAGTGCAATGCTTGGAGCTGGTTATCGCTTGCGTGAAGCATTATGATCCCGAGAGACGAGGAATTTTTAAAGATAATTGAGCCTTTCCTCTTAATCACACCAAAGCACATTGAGGAGTTGCTCAGCATACCTGACTTCCCTGAGAATGCGGATATCACTCGAAAGTCAACACAAGAATTTTGGGATGAAGAACCCCTCAGGTGGAGCAAGATGGTTAATAACAACTGGTTAGTGACCAAGAGGCCTCGAGTTGACCGGCTTCCTAAAGAGCTATACCACATTGAGTTCGTGGAAGAAATCGGGGACATGATTACTCTCCTGAGTCGAGTCTTCGGTTTACCCTTTGCCAGGATTTTCCACCCATGGATGTATTAGTTTATCTGTATCATCCTTGCCAAGAGAGAATTTGTGGATTGGGCCACCATCATTTGTGATGCCCTTCACAAACAATTGATCGAAGTGAAGATGACTGGATGTTTCTACATGACATCATACTTGACTTATGCAATTGCTAGAAAGCTATTTTCGGGACTCGAAACGAGAGGAGTCATGGGTCCATCAAATAATGTCTTCCATTATTATCCACAACTAAGTTTCAAAAATAGCTCTCATCATTTCAGAAGAGTTAACGATGCATTCACCTTCCGCGTGATTCGAAACCTAAATCGGAATACAGAGGAAAGATTTTCTAAAGAGGCCATGGATGTCATTTCCCAATGGGGAACATGGTTTATTCAATTTTCATCCTTTTCCTACATTCGCGTAAGCGGCTTTGCGGGTACTCCATGGAAGCTTCCTAAGTACGTCAATGATAAGTGGGCATTAATGGAGCTTGCGTGACAATTATTCCAAGTTCATTGTCTTCTCAGTGACAAGCATCGCTCAGGAATTCATTTCCCAATCCAAATTGGGGAATACCAATGTCCAAATCTCTTCAATGCACAACTCATGGAAAAAGAGTTTGCCCTCATCACTATTCATCCATATGTGAAGAGATCCCAGTTTGATATCAATGGATATATGTAGAAGATGCTTGGGGCAAAGTATTAGCACAATCCTACCATGGAAGATTTCAGGCTGCCTGTTCCGACGAACATGAAGTGAGAAGGCGAGAGTTTTCTCGCCTAACCCTTGCTCAGATCAAGGCCTTTCGCATCAAAAACCCTCCAGATTCATTGGTAGATGATGATGAAGATGTTATTGATCCCTCGTATGATGCAATTGCTTTTACTCCGTTGCCACGAATTGATTGGACCAAAAGAGATGAATTTTCTCTTGATAGCAAGAATCAACTGATTCTCGAAAAAGAAGCATATCTTGGTATGAAAGAGAACTTGCAAAGTTACAATCAATTCAAGATCATACCTCATGATTACAAAAATTGCCAACTCAAGGAGGTCTCCAATCAACCAAAGCTTCTTCTCAATCAACCTCTGTGCCATCTAGTCATACACAACAAGCAAGAAAGGAGTGGTTGCCAAAATCCACTTCACCGAAGAATGTGTCACGAGGAGAAAAATCTAAGGGTCCTAGCCCTAATGAAGGAAGAGAGCGTGTATTAGGATTTTCTACTTCAAGTAGAGATTCTTCTACTCACATTCATTGATAGTTCTCAGAAGCTCATGACAAACAATCCTCAGCCATGCCTTGCACAAGCGTCCACTCAGGTGCAGGTAGTCCAAATATCGAATGCTTCGAACCTATAGTTCACGAAGAGATTTCCCAAAATCTCCCAAATGATCAAGAGGTAGATATCGAGGTTATTTCTCCAGAAATCGATGTCGTGGAAAGGGTTCTTGTAGAATCTAATGATGTAGAGAACAATGAGAATGTTGCTTCGGGCTCCAGGCTTTTGTATGCAGAAGTAGTGAATGATACTCCTTTTTGGGTTGATTGCGAAATCAAGAAAAGGAAGAGGGTTGTCAAGGCAATTGACATTGACTTCGATGCCCTTTTCAAACTTTCAAATGACGTCATTCCCAAGAAGCCTAAAGTGCTTTCCCGAATAATGGTGGATAATGACGGAAACAGATTTGTGGATCTTGCCATCCCACAAGTTGACAAGGAGCGTGATGCCATGACATTTGCTGATTATGAAGTTTCCAGACTTGGACTTGGGAAGTCCACATTGGAAAGTGACATGGCAATGGCCCGAGATTCAATTGATATTGTGCTAAAGAGACTTGAGAAATATAAGTCTCAGAACTCTCAGCTCAAGGATGAAAAGAATCAATTGGTGGAATATGTTCAACATCTGATAAATCCCATATCATCCACTTTCCCAATACTCGATGCGATGCAGTGGCTGCCCTTGATGAAGAAAATCTCAATTTATCAAAAGAAATAAACACATTGGGCCATGTCACTAAAACTTGGCTTTTAGAGATTCTCGTTTTAGGCCAAGAGACGATCAAAACAACGGTTAAGCTCCATGAAGATGTCAGTGCATATCTTGATCCAATTCTTTCTTTCAAGGAAACTTTTGTTTCTAACATATCAAATTTGGATGAGATATTGCCCAGTCTACAGGAGATGACGAGTATGGAGTCCTCAGTTTTAGCCATTGAAGGAATTCTTGAATTTGAATGTCGAGGGACACGTTTTCTTTGGTGTCTGCATCTCAAATCAAGAAAGACACTTCTCGAGGATTCTATGATCCATTATGAGAGCGTATGCAATGAAGCCTTCACTTCACTTGCCTTGATTCAAGAATTCATAATGAGATACCTCAATGAGCGACCTCGGAACATGTGGAAGAGCAATTTTCACAATTGTTTAAGGACATGTATACTCCCGCCATCAATTTCTCTTCAGCTTCAATGGAGCGTTGCATCAAATTAAAGAACTTGTTTGAGAATGCTCAATCAAAGATGGTCAATCTGAATGATATGCTAGGTAGGATCTTGGAATTGTAGGTATTTTGTGAAGCCATTCTTCGACCAAATGAACCTCCAGAAGAAGAAAAAGATGTTCAAACATTGGGAAGGTTTAGATCCTTTCAATTGGCGAAAGCGGCGGATCCTAATTTCACCGATGGTTCAAGGAGATAGTTTTTTTGGTATCTAACGAAGTGGGAGAGTCCATTTCTCATATGTTTGAGATAGGCGGACCCGATTATTGTCATATTGTCATATGTTTTAAAAGTGGAATTTTAGAAAAAAGGATGTTGTTATTGAGGTTACTTCTGAAAAATGTGGATAACTTAAGTGGTTTCTATTTTTGGTTGCTTTTAATAAAGTTGGTTGAAAAAGTCAAAGTCACTTAAGTGCCCTATTTAATGTTCATATAAAACCCTAACTACTTTGTAACCAACTTTTGGGTTATAAAAGGAAGTCATGGGCTCATTTGTAAGGGGACTTTGAGAGAGGAGAAGAAAATACTTTTGTATGCAAGCTTTACTTCAAAGAAAGAAACTTTGTGTTCTTGAGAAGACATTCGAGTTAATGAAATATGAACTTTGTGTCCCATTCATTGTCTCTTATAACATTTGATGTTCTTATGTTCATTAGATGTTAGTGTTTGAATCTCGCATGCAAATATTGTCTTGGATCTTATTGTCAACGTTACTAATATGTTGTTCTAGTTCACAATGATCAAACTTTGATTATCTACTTGCTCACGTGTGTTCCTTTTTACTCATTCTCGTTTAGCTGATGCAAACTTTGTTTTATTTGTGTTAGTTATTTATTGTTCTTCTCCATGCAATATTAGGCTCTGCTTTTACCTAACTCTTACATGTTCCTTCCATTCATTCCTTTCCTTCATTCCATTCCATCTCCCTCATTCACTTTTCTTTCCATTGATGCTCCAAAACACCCCCACATACAATTTTGAATGTATAGATGTAAATACAGTTTTGGTTTTCAATAAAGACAACCTCACCTTCATTGAGGAGGGACTTCGTTCCTAGATTGTTGCAAGTCATTTGCATGCGTGCAAATCCATATGCTAACACATCCCTAATACAACGACTTCATTGTGAGTGGATATTAGATGTTTGTGGCATGATTTGGACCTCATATGACCAACGAAATGTATGGTGTTCTTTCATGAATTAAATAGTGCATAAATCGATTGGTTGTTGCATGTTAGTTGTGGCCTTTGGCACCGATCTGAGTAGGGCAGGTTTGGTGATGAATCTATATGTTTAAGGGTCTGATTTTCATCAATATAATCTGTTGTTTGTTTCTTAATTCAACGACCTCATCTGGAGGTTCATGTCTATGAAAATATATGTATTTTTGGGCAGCGATTCACGTAACTGTTTATGGCGACTTGACTGAGACTCATATTTGTATCAAAGCATATACGATTGGCAGCGATTTTTACTTGTCTTGAGGGTTGACGTATTCCAGTATTGATAGCGATGTCTGATCTGTTTTGGGAGTCATATTGCAGCTGACTACATATTTGTTGAATGAGAGTTCATTTGATCTATATATGAAATATTAGATCAAATCATATATATACTTCAACGGTTTGTATTAGAAGAAAACCCTGGGTTTGTATGCTCTAAATAATCATGTTTGGTTGAGGTTCGTATGAAGGTATTGGAGAATGATTTCAAGTATCCCTTGCAGCTGAGTTCTTGTTTGTTTGGTAATATTCATTAATGAACTGAGGTCTGATTTTATACAGTTGGAATCTGATTTTTCTGAGTTCATTAGTTCAACTGGAGTTGTATGTTAGTTTACTTGAGTACTGAGTTTGCATACCACATTAGTTTCAGCTAGAAGTAAAATATTTAAGCCATTTGATAGAGGCCATTAAACCCCTCTCTTTGGGTTTATTGAGTCATCTACTTGAATGCTCAAGTATGATTGGCTGAGTTTAATCATTTACAACAGTGTCCTAATCAGTTTGGGTGTTGAATCTTCTTGTTGAGTGCCATCTTATCATTGTTCCTAAAAGGGGACATTACGAAAGGATCATCGTCTACCCACGGATGTTTGATCCAGGGAAAAAGGATGTGGATGTGATGCATGAAAGGAAAATGACATCAGTGATGAACAAAAGATGAGCCGAATGACATATGTTGTAAGGCAATAGTTGGACTAAAACAAAAGTGTGAGCAAGGTCTAAACAATGCCTGACAACATGCAAGCCCAAGCCCTATGTCTCAACGAGATCAAAGTGTGTGTGATTGTGATGGTTAATTACCGCTTGAAGTGAAGACTTAATGGGTAGTGTGTGAAGACAAACTAGCCAATGTATAGGGAGTGATTAAGTCAAATAGGTGGATGGAGGGTGAACGGAAGGCTAAGCCGTGCATTGTTCCGTTGCCAAAGGCGTCCATAGCCCCGATAGAGATGTTGGAAACACCCCTGAGAGTCTTGAGGTGGATTTTATTTGATATTTTTAATTTTGATATAATTTTTTTGATCTTTTTAATATTTTGATGTTTTTGCATAAAGAGGTTCCGAGTCTCGAGAACTCTCAAGGGTTCGAAAATCACTAGTGGCTTGATGGGGGATGGAAATGAGTGTGGAGATGACATTGGCTAGAGTGTCAAAAGACACGCCCAAGGGTCTTCACCACAAGTTGATTAAGTGTGTTAAAGTGTGTGGATCTCTAGGAGGACAATGGTGCTGGAATGTTGGAGGTAATGATAGACCAAGGTCACACGGTTGTAGTAGGTACTATTGGCTTACAACATGTGTGAGCAAGTTGATCAAGTGTTTAAATGGATGTGATGATAAGAATGGATTAGATGCAAAGGGATTTGGATGTTGGATGGAAGGAGGATGGGTGGGAAGGAAAGAACATCGTAAGTAATAGGCGATGAATTATGCGCTCAATCCATTTTAGGTGTTTGGTATTTGTAGGGGATTAAATGATTTGTGATTGGGTTGAGTGGTTGGGATGGTAGGATCAATAAGAGGAGTGGTAGAAATGGGTTGTGATGGAGTAGTGGGAGGGACGTTGTTAGTGTTAGGTTTATAACCTAAGCCTAAATGACCTGGATTTTGATGAAGGGAGATGGGTTTGCGAATGCCTTGTTCGTGGATGCCTAAGCCTTTTCCTCGATGTTTCATATTAGCAAACATCTTTTTGGCTATAGGGTATGAAGTGGATGGGGAAGATGATGCCATGTGGTCATCATGAAATTGGGGGTTGTAATTTTATCATCTGCTAAGAGGCCGGACTTAACAAATGATGGGAGGTGAGATTTGTTTTGGTTTTTGATCGGTGAGGGATGGTTGGATGTACGATGAGATTTGGATGGCCGACGATGTTTGGATGTCGAGTGGGATTTGGATGGTGGACGATGGTTAGGGATAGAAATAGGTGGTGGATAAAGAGGTACAAGGACAAGAAGCCCTTGGTTAATGAGGTTTTGGACATAAGACCTAAATTGCATGCAACAATTGGTCGAATGTCCATGGGTGCGATGGAAGTCACAATAATAGTGTTCCCAATACCAAGATGGTTTGGGAAGGTTTTGATTGTGTGATTTGATTGGGGATGGATGATCATGTTGAAGGTTTTTAGACGATGGAATATGGTGGTCAAGGATTCTCCTAAAGGAGTGAAGTGGTTTGGGTTAAATGGTTTTGGGGGAGTAGGAAGTAAAGGTGTAGGATTGGGTGGATTATGAGATGTTTTGGTTGATTTGGATTTATGAGTTGGATTAGATTGTTGTGGCTTAGAAGATGAAGGGGATGGATTAAGCTTGGGGGCGAAGTAGATTTGGTTGATTTTGGATTGGTTGGAGTATGTGGTTTTGGCTTAGGATTAGATTGTTTGGGATTTGATAGATTTAGATGAAGAGGAAGTGTGTGATATGGGGGTCACATTAAATGTGGGCGATGTTGGGGATGGAGATTTGGGGGATGGGTGTGGTGTAGGAACCACATTAGATTTGGTCGATTTAGAGGATGAAATGAAGGTGACATAGGAGCCTCATTAGATTGGGTAGGAGATGGGGTGGGAAGAGGATTAGGATTGGATTTGTTAGGTTTGGGATTTGGTGACTTAGGAGTCACGTTAGATGTTTTAGGATTGGGGGATGGTGGATTTGAAATAGGATTAGAGGATAGGATAGTGTTAGGTTTTGGTGATGAAGAGGGTAAGATAGGAGTAAGTAACATGCAAAAACAAAATGTTAGACACATAAGCATCAAAAAACACTTGCAAACAAGATTAGACTGATAGTTGTGAGCGAAAATTGTGATTCTGCAAAGGTGCTGATTGTGAGTAATGGCGCCACTATATACTAAACGTGCCACTATATCTGCAAGCAAACGCTCCAATACACAAAGGCCCTACTATATCTCTGCCAGAAATGCGCTACTATATACAAACGCGCTACTAGTTACTGCAAAAGCGCTCAGTATATAAACTTGCTACTAGTTCTCGAAACATGCCACTATATACAAACGCGCTATTAGTTCTGCAAACGCGCCACTATATCTACAAAAGCGCCATTCTGTTAACAAAAGACGGAAACAAGCAAAAACTGCAATTTTGGGGTTTCAAAGGCCAAACAAAGGTGTTGAAGTATTTACAAAGGCACCACGGGGTTTAAAAAAAGTGCCATTTCAGGTTATAGGTGCCATTTTGTGTGCATAAGTGCCATTTCATAGAGCAAAGCCATTGTTTTGCGCTGAAACGGAATTCGAGCCCGAAAATTGCAAATTTGAGGGGGTAAACGACAATGAAAATTCTTCAAATTTTGACAGCTTATTCTAGGGATGGAATAAGATGGAAAATGATTAAAAATGGGGGTAAGCCCCACGGTGGGTGCCAAAATGTAATGCAAGAAAAAATTAGTGTGTAAAATGCAAGAAAACAAACAAACTTGTTCTCCTACTCTAATCTTCTCAAACAAAACCTCTGATAGAGCAATGGATGAAAGAAAGGAGAGAGACAATACTTGTACTTACCTACAAGTTGCAAAACTCCTCCTTTGATGTGTTGGCTTTTCTCTTGATTGATTGATGTTGGATGCTTCAGATTTTGGATACACTTGGGCAGCCTCTCTTGATTGCCTTCACTTACCAATGAAAAACTCTCTTGATGTTTTGGATGTGCTCTTGATGGTGGATTGGATGTTCTTGCTTCGGATTTCGAGACACTTGGGCAGCACCTCCCCTATGCTTGCATTGGATGATTGCTTGATAAAAATGATGATGGATTGATTGTAGATGGATTAAAGATAAATGATGGATTGATTGAGTGTTAAGAGGATAAAATGGATGGATTGAATGGCTTGCTAATTAGCTAGCTCTCATGGAGGAGAAGAGCTCAATTTATAGTTTGTGGGTGGAGGATTCAATGGCTAAGATGAAGCCATGTTGGATTTGAATCAATGGTGGAGAGTGCATGAGAAGAATGGAGAATTCTAGAATGGATATTTCTAGAATTTGAGAGAAGTCTCCATTGAATTAAAAATTCAATGGAGAGAGGGAGATATATTTGAATTTTTAAATATGAAAGAGGGAAATTTAGAGAGGCTTCTAGAAATAGAAGCCTCTAGATTTAAAGGTGAGGATGTGATTAGGATTAGAATTAGATTAGGTTAATAAATGATGATTAGGGATGAGGTTACATGGAAAGGCTAGGTGTAGGGTTGTGTAGGGTAGGTGGTAGGTGAGATGTAGGAATATTAAATTCCTAGAAAATGTTAGTGAAGGATTATGATGATAATATGATATACTAATGGATTAAAAAGATTAATGATGGAAATGTGATATTGGATGAATTAAAAGGATTAATGATGAAATGTTGGGATAAATGATAAAATGGAATATTAGATAAATTGAAAAAGATGATTTTACTTCACTCGTTTCTACTTGAAATTGCTTGAAATGATGTTCTCCTTGCATTTGCTGTGCTTTTGGATGTTCCATCCAGATTGCATTAAAAATGTTTACATGTCAATTAAGGAAAAGTGCAACTGCTGGGTTAGAAGGACTTGCTTACAAGTCTGGTTGTAAATGTCTTGTAACTGTTCTTCATTTGAGGAAGTAGTATTTACATGGAAAGGATTTTGTGGTCATTATTACATTATTGAACAAACTCACTAATTTTGCTGTACAATTCACGGTCTGAATGTTTACAAGTTATCCTGTCGGGTTTTATTTACGAGTCATTATCTAGACACCTGTGGATTGCCGAGTTGCTTCTTGAATTTCTAGAGTTTCCATAGTTATACATTCATTATATTGTAGGAAGGGCCATTGTATCTCGTCTATTTTCTAGCAAAGGCTAGTATATTGGGTATAAGCTCTCAACCCTTCTCAAGGGACAATTGTTTCACTGAGTAGTACTTGCCTTAAGTTTGCTCCATGTCTGATATAGATGGTGCTAGGAAGCAAGAACCTTGAATGGCTATACCTAACATATTTTATGAATCTTGTTTGAGAAAGAACTATGCTATGATGCTGTGGTATAGTTACCAAAGCCTTATTTTGGTAGCTATTTAGTTATTGCTCACAATAATTATGAGACCTCAATGATGTATATTAATAATGGAGAATCTAAGCTTGCTCCGTGTTAGATCCTCTTGGTTGAGTTACTTATCTTTGGCAGGGAACTGTATGCTTAATTCAAATACATTCTAGGCAATGCCCTTAATCCATAATTGTATTTCAATAGTGAGTGGTGGTAGTTAGGTACTTGACTATTCATGAAGAGGTGATCTACATTTTAGATCTGGACTGTACGTTGTTTTTGATCACGGCCCTTTACTTGAGCCCTGGAGGAATGAAGATATGCTCATACTTAATCCTCTTATGCATTTTGATATGAATAGATCTGCTTTTTGTTGGATTCTGATTATATCGAACAAAATTGAGTGGCCTATAATTACCTCTAAAATTTGACCCTTATACCAACCCAAGATCTAGCTGTTACAGTAGAAGTTCTCAATCCCAATCTATAATGTCAGTCTATGCTTACTACTGATTATGAATTATTTGGTTTATAGAAATCATCACGGTTCAATATATATTTTCAGGGTGTTGAGAGCCCTAATTGCGAATTGTGTAAACTAACTTAGATGCTGTGACAAGCTATAAACTAATTGTGTGGGACTGTACATGATACATCATACAGTATTGTCACATTATACAGTATTTACATGATACATCAATCAGTTATGGTCTTATAAGTAAAAATGTATACAAACATTCAATAAATTAGAGTTCAATCATTCCTTTTAAATGATTCTTATAAGACCATAACTGATTCCCACACAATTTTGGGAGAGGACCGTATTGTCCCTTTTTCCCACTCAAGGATCAAATTTTGGAGTTCTTGCCATCCCCTTTTCCATGGCAAAGAAGTAGAGGAGTTGGAAAAGGAAATTGAGCTCCCTTTTGCATTTGTTTTTCTAATTTTAATGTTTTCTTTTTAGTGTAATTATGTGTTTAACAGGTCGGCTGGGTTTAAGGCAATTGAAGAGGCACAATAAAAGAATATAATGTCTTCAAATGTGTTGGCCATATCTTTCTTAGCTTTGGTGCCAAAGGGAGGGGTATAAAAGGAAGTGGAGGCTTCGTTTGTGCATCATCTATCTTTGGCCCATTTTATATACTTGGACTTGTGAGCTGATTGCTCTTGGTTTTTCCACTTTTGGGCGAAAATCCAAGTGTGTGGCATCTCCTAGAAGGACGAAAAACCCTTCTAGTGGTTGGTAGGGGGACAGAAACCCTCCTTCCTTGTGTGAGCTTGAAGGATTGTTGCATATTTGAGGAAAAGGAATCATAATCAGATTTGTATTTGCATTGAGTGGCCTCTCCTAGGTGGAGTGACCTACTTTGGAGTGAAGTTTGGTGCCTTAAAGGGCATATATTTGATATTTCACTTCATTTTCAGATTTGCCTCTATTTATAAAGCCGGAATCTACTTTGTGGTGAATTTTTGGGGTTTCTAAACCCTCTTTTCATAATTATTTTGGAGCTGTACTTCTGCTGGTCTTTATTAATTTTCAGCTGAGCATATGCATGTCTTTTTGGGTTGAAAATAGTTCTAAAATATCTCTAAAAGGTTTATAGAAAGTGTGGATGCATTGTTGGATGGTATTTTGGTGATATTATGAGCTTTTCCTACTGCTGTTCCAAAAATCAGTTTGCTGTCCTAATCTGAGTTCATTTTCAGTTTGCTGGTTTTAAAACTCAGATTTGATCATCTTGAAATTTGTGCTAATATCCTAATTTTTCAGTTCAGCCCTTAAAAGGGATACTACAAAGTGGTGTCGATCACAAATTCTCAAAGGCCTAGGGTTTCAATGGATAGAGTTTTCAGCGATGTTAGGGTTGGAAGGCTTGCCCTAGGGCAAGAAAGATTGGCCAACACAATGGCCCGGCTGATCCATACCATGCAAGGCTCCAATGGTGGAAGAATCTCTTCAAGGGAAATCATTCATTCTCCGTCACCCAAAGGAAGCAACATCGGTACATGGTATGAAGAGTATAGATCTCTTTTGGAGGAGATCCGTGATGCCCTACCTTTTTCAGAGTTCATAAAATTGGAAACGAAAGAGTGGGCATTGGAACTTGGTCCAAGCCTCGAGGCATGCACAAGGGTCATGGGAAGGATATCCCAACCCTGGAGGAAAGGAGCACCTTCATGTTGGCTAAACATGAAGAGAGCACGAAGTTCGATGAAGATGGAATCATTGAGGAAGAAGGGTTGGTGATCAAAGGACCTAAGGCCATGACACTTACACCCATTCCGAAGAGTCAACATCATGAGGTAAATATTGTTCATTTTGTGGTTAATACTGAGAATGTTTTGACATGTGATGAATCCAGAGATGAAGCAAGGGATGTGGAGCAAGAAGTGGAAGAGAAAGGGCTGGTTGGAAACCCTTCTCCAAAGAAACATGATGACAATAAGCTTGCTGGTCTGATTATAGCAGCAGTTACTAAAAAGCAAGGTGGTGATGGATTAGACCTTGGTAAGAGCCACGAAGACACTTCAAAAACACATGAACAAGGCAACCAAAGGTTTGGAGGTAATTCAGATTTATTTCTTTATGCCATGCCATTTCAGATTTATGATCATGGGAAATTTGTTGAAAGGGATAACCTTGGGGCAAATGTGATGCTCCGAAGCAAACCACGGCAAATGGATAGTCTTCATGATGCTACAAATGATGAAAAATCTGATTTGCATAGGGTCCATGGACCAAGACTTTTGGGTGACCTTGTTGGGGGTCATGTGGATGAAGAAGGTGCTTTTCCGGATAGCTACAATCACTTTCAGTCTGCTGTAAATTTCAGGACAACAACTAAGTGTAAGCAAATTAATTCTTTTCGTGATCATAACACAAGTATATTGCATCACCCTATGCCATTACAATGCCTTGGTTATCATGAGGGTTATTCTAACCATGAGGAGAAGGTGAAGGAGAAAAGAGGGGAGGAAGATCTTTGCCAAAAGCCATCATCCATCTCCCAAGCATTGTCTACAAGTTGGAGTTGCGTGACAGCCAAAGTTATGTTGGTCGTTGCCCATATTCCATACTCCATACTAAGGCACTTTCAAAGTCGTGGGAAGAGGGACACCACCCTCATATTTTCTGTTCAAAAAGTGATAAAAACAGCAAGGATCTACACCAATATTGCCATTACTCTATGGAAGATAAGAGAAGGAAACTAGGTCCCTTGTATCAAAATGGTTTATACACAAGGGTGTGGGACCTCCGTAATGTTTGAGGCCAAAAGAGGGTGTAATTACTAATGTTGAAATCACTATTGCTAGTGATTTCTTCATCTCATACCAAAGAGCAAAGGGAAACCAGAATTGACCCTTGAAGAACATGAGGGAATAATTGTGGAAGACAACAAGGTTCAATGGTTGAAGCTCATGGGTCAAGAGGAGAAAATAGTGTGTCACATGGAGGGAAATTGCAAGGAGGAGCAACCTGTAACAGCAGATTTTGGGCAGCAAATGGTGTCCTTACATTCAGTAGTTTTCCCACAAAAAGAGCCACTCACAATAGGTAAGAGTGTTCATCATCACAAGGTGGGTTTCAAAGAACTCTTTGGGGTAAACATCATCACTTCCAGCTGTAAATATGGAGCTGATTGGAATTCAATCCAAACTGATTACGATGTGGAGTCTCCTAAGGTACAGTTACATATTCACATTCCCAATTTTTGTATACTGTCTGTAAGAGGATTCGTGTGGGTATATATGGAGTTTTTGATGCTTTCTAACACCTTAACTAAGTATGATTTATCACAAAAGGACCACATCCTTCAGTCACAACAACTTGAGGTGATATGTTGGAGTGACAACATGGGAAAACATTTGTACCCCATGAGTACATTTGCATGGATAACTTCCTAAGGTCAAAAAGGAAATTCAGCTCCAGCAGGGGAAACCATACGTGAATGGGTAAGTCTTATATGTTTGAGTGTATTCAAATGCCATTCACAAATACCATCTCAGTCCTTTCCTAATTCACAATCTCCTAGAAGAATTATTTTGGTAGAAGTCATGGGATTCACATGGGACATCAAACAAGATGGAGATTACCTTGTTTTGGGAGGTCAGTTAGTAATGGGTGGCATGATGATAGGTGGTAGAAATGATGATTGGTGGGTTCCCAAGCATGCTGTCATAAAATTTTGCATGACTGTCATAGGCACTTCTAGCTTGTCTACCATCTTGGTGGTGGTCATACCCAAGAAGGCAGCAAGAAGGGGAAATTGTTTGCACACTTTAGAATCAATTTCAACCAATCTCAAGCAAATTCTAGGAAAGGAAGCACTCTCTAACAGTTCTAGCATGAATGGAGACAACGGAAACATCATTGAACATGAAGGGTTCCACCGTAAATCGTTGGTAAAGACAGGGAGGTTTCTGTTTGGGAAGAAATTTTAAGTATTTCACGACTGTTGCAGTCGCCTTACAGCCCCTATTCAGTCACTTTGGTGTTATTTCTCTAAAAGAATGAATTGCCCAATCATAGAAGAAGAGTGGGATGGTAAACACCTTGAGCCAAGGGTCAATTTGAGGGTAGTTCCTCCAAGAAGGCCTGCTGTTTGGAGCATTTTCAGTCTGTTCTTCTCAAGGTTTTGGAACATAAAGAGACATTTTGATATTTGGGAGTTGCATCCTCTACGCAATGACATACTTGTACTATTTTGTGCAAGAAAGGGTGGAATTCTAGCCCCCTTTATTCTGATTTTTGAGAGAGGAGCAATACTACAATGGTATTTGGGACAACATAAGAGAAATGGTGGGCCATCAATGCTTGAATGGTAATTGCACAAAGGAGCATCGAAGACTTACTTGGGATCCGGGCACTTGCAATTGCTTGAGGACAAACAATTTTGGGAGAGGACTGTATTGTCTCTTTTTCCCACTTAAGGATCAAATTTTGGACTTCTTGCCATCCCCTTTTCCATGGCAAAGAAATAGAGGAGTTGGAAAAGGAAATTGAGCTATCTTTTGCATTTGTTTTTCTAATTTTAATGTTTTCTTTTTAGTGTAATTACATGTTTAACAGGCTGGCTGGGTTTAAGGCAATTGAAGAGGCATAATAAAAGAAGATAATGTCTTCCTATGGGGCGGCCATGTCTTTCCAAGATTTGGTGCTAAAGGGAGGGGTATAAAAGGAAGTGGAGGCTTCATTTGTGCATCATCTATCTTTGGCGCATTTTATGTACTTGGACTTATGAGCTGATTGCTCTTGGTTCTTCCACTCTTGAGTGAAAATCCAAGTGTGTAGTATCTCCTAGAAAGACGAAAACCCTTCTAGTGGTTGGTAGGGGGACGGAAACCCTCCTTCCTTGTGTGAGCTTAAGGGATTGTTGCATATTTGAGGAAAAGGAATCATAATGAGATTTATATTTGCATTGAGTGGCCTCTCCTAGCTCGAGCAACCTACCTTGGAGTGAAGTTTGGTGCCTTTAAGGGCATATATTTGATATTTCACTTCATTTTCAGATTTGCCTCTATTTATAAAGCCGGAATCTACTTTGTGGTTAATTTTTGGGGTTTCTAAACCCTCTTTTCATAATTATTTTGTAACTATACTTCTGCTGGTCATTATTAATTTTCAGCTGAGCATATGCATGTCTTTTTGGGTTGAAAATAGTTCTAAAATATCTCGAAAAGGTTTATAAAATGTGGATGCATTGTTGGATGGTATTTTGGTGATATTATGAGCTTTTCCTACTGCTGTTCTAAAAAATCAGTTTGCTGTCCTAATCTGAGTTCATTTTCAATTTGTTGGTTTTAAAAATCAGATTTGATCATCTTGGAATTTGCGCTAATATCCTAGTTCTTCAGTTCAGCCCTTAAAAGGGATATTACAAGAAGAAGAAAGATCTGAAAACTGATGCCGAACCAAAAGGTATTAATGCCATTGAACCCGAACAAAGGTTGGAGGAGGCATTGTGGTAATGGAGTAGACCAAGAAATTCGACTGTCTACAAGGCTTTTGGAACAACAAGAATGAAGATAGAGGTTGGAAGAAGTAACCGCACTAAATAAACCTTTAAGGCTGTTACAAGATTCTAGTGAAAGCTAAAGTGTAGCTGCTTGAAGCCCAGTCAAACAAAGCCCATCTACCTAAAGCCCATTCAACCAAATCCCATCTGCGTGAAGCCCAACTGTCTGAAGCCCACTCAACCAAAGCCTAGTGAACCTAAGCTCAACCAGCCAAAGCCTAGCTGCTTGAAGCCTAATCAACCAAAGCCCAGCCATTCAAAGCCCATTTTCCTAATGCTCAACCACCTGACACTCCATTACCCAACACTGCATCATTTGGTTTCCGTACATCTTTATAGCTGACCATTGGATGCCCTCCCTTTGGAGGCCGTACATCCTTCTTGCTGTATGACAATCTTCTAAAGCTACCCCCTGCATCGTACGCCCATCTTCTCGCTGCCAAGCCCCTGGATATGGTTGGAATTTTGTTTCCCTCTTCTCTCTTTTTTTTTCTCCTATAGTATATGGGTTGTATTGGAAGGGACTCTGACTTTTTGAAGGGGGATAATGTAGCCTGTCATATCAGTTTTGTCACGGGTTTCAGCATCTGATAATTACATAATTTACCGCCGATGTCCTTACTTGATTAGTGATTGTATTGTTCAACTTAGGTAGTTTTGCGATGTCTCTCGTTAGTATGTTCAATTGTGTTTAACTGACAACCATTCGGTCTTCTTGTCATATAAATATAATGATGTATGTCGGGAGAGAGTGCTGAGCACCAGGTCCTCCCTATACTGAACAGCTTGTATCAAACACTACCTATGAATAAAGCATTGATAACTATCATATTCTTCTATGCTGTAATGTGGTATGTATTTAGTATTTACTGTTCTGTGATTGATGTTTGTAGTAGTGTGGTTTTTCTATAAACAAAATGTTGGAAATGAAAAGAGGCTATTACACAACTTTTTTTAGATAAATGTATTGAAATGCGGATCTGGGTAGATCTCATTATCTAAGTGCCTATCCTTTTTTGTCAACTCTTTAACAATTGTTTCCTTCTTGTAAAATAGGGCTGAAGAATGTTTATCATTTTGTCAAAATTTCCTGGCCTTCTTTGTCAGTATATGCCTGGTTTCAACTAACTTTTAAAAGCAAACAAAGCATGCATTCTTGCCACTCTGGATATGCAAAAGCAAGTTATGTGGTGCGCTGATGTTGCTTCTGTCACATTTGACTTTTGCATTACTTTGATTCTTTAAATAATGGTGTCTTATATAATTTCTTATGTTTTTCTTTCCTTTTGTCTATGAATGATTCACTACACAATTGTCATAGTTTAAAAGTAGATGAATGCTGTTATTAGAGGGATGCATTTGCACCCTCCATTTTTGGAAAAGCATGTGTCTTATATTGCATTATAAAACGAGAAGAATATATTATACTCTTATATGAAGAGACCGTTTAAAATTCATGTTTCCATCTGCCTCCCAACATATTCTATGATGTTTAACATGTCAGCTTTAGTATTCACAACAACAGAATCAATATCTTGCTTGAGAATGTGTAAACATTCCATTTTATTTATTTATTTGTGAATGTTTCCTATGTCCTATCATTTGTCATATAGTTTTAGTACTTCACACACTATATGCATTTGCACATCAAAGCTTAGAAATTCCAGTTGAATATTTCTCTAATTTTGATTGACCATACTTTTCAGTTTGGGCCAACCGCATTTGGAGCTACAGGGCACTACACTCATCATTTTTCGTCAAAATCTCATGGTAGAATCGGAGGCAGGATTGGAAGGTCTGTGATATAAAAGATATTCATTGTTTTAAGTTACACTACAAGAAGCTATTGTAGGATTATTGTGTTGAGTAGGATTGTTGTGTTGTATGATAGCCAAGGACGCAGAACAGAAAATATTATGCCTTCGTTGAACATGAGGAACCCACCTTTTCTAAATGCATGTATGTTAAAACTAAAGAAATTGAGTTTGAGTTCAATTAGAAAAATCGAAACTAATCCAAGGCTTTCGACTTGTGAGCATTTCAACACAACATGGTATTGGAGCAGTAGTGTCAAAGTTTCACAAAAATGGGAATGACAAGATGATTCTAAACATAAATATTAAAGTTGCTATGTCAGGTCCACATACCCTGAATGTTCTTTAGGTTTGCTTCTGTATTAGATTTTGGTTTGTATAGTTTTAGATTTTATGTTATAGGCCAAAAGCAGAGACTTCCATCCTTAATATCTTTATGTTGATGCTTTGCAGAAACACCCATATTATAGAAGCAGAAGAATATCTGCAACATAATAATTTCACGTCTTCATTTTTTCTCTTCCAGCACTCCTCCCTCCTCTCCTAGCCTGCCCCGCACCCTTAACCCCTCTCTCCATCCGATGCTGTCTCACTGATCTAAGTTTATCTCATATTCCCACTTAGTATATTTGTTTCAGTCTGATCATTGCCATGTAATGCTCATAGAACTATGTATAATGTACTTTTTGTCCTCCCTTGAGTATCAGATTAGTTACAGAGATGCCCATTTTCTCATCGAATGATATATTAGGTATTATTTTTGACTTTTGGAATGACCTTTTGAAAATTGCTTGTGCACCCTCTGCGAGTCTCTCCATTTGCCTAGTTTAAAATGATCTATATTTGTTAAATTTTTAGAATAGGATCACAGATAAGAAAGGACACCTCCTTTGTGTTCTGAATCCAATAGTACTACCTTCCCATGTTTGTCTGAGTCAGTGCATTCCTTTGTTTTTTACATTTGGCAATGTTAAAGTTCTCCAATTTATTTTCAGAGATTTCTTCAATTATAGAGTCAATTGTGTATTCCGATAGAAATTGTGCCATTCTCGTGGGTACAAAATTTATGCCATGTTTGGATTTGTTGCTTTCCTATACCTTATATTGGAATAGTGTTTGATAGCTATACTTGATTTGAATCATTGGAAATTGCAGCACTGTTCTGGAGTTTGAAATTGGAGGTGGCCGACGAATATCAGATTATAGTACCATACGAATGCTCTGTTCACTAGGGATTGAGGTGCATATCGATTTCCTCAATGATTGAACTTTTCAAAATTTATTGTATTAAGCTTTGCTTACAATTGTGATATTACCAACAATTTTGAACATTGTGAATCTTATTTTAATGTGTTGTATAAACCCATGCATGCCAAATGCTACGTGCTTCAGCTTGTGTACGAGTTGCTTGTGAGTAAGCCACAAACTATTGAAGTTAAGGGATCTATGAGTAGTTAAATTTAATAATAAAAAAGTTTAATTCCATATCAAACATTGTAATAAAATACACTGCAATTTCTGTTTATCATGGTTATCAAAATCAAACATTATGCGAGGGTCATCAATTACAAGTGATATTTTCCCATAGGCTTACTTATCATTTTACTACGCTTTAATTAAACCTATTAGTGAAATATAATATCCCAATCTGCTATGTTGAGTTTATTTTCCTTGATAGTGAAGCCCATTTGCATTTCTAGGTGCAGTGTATGAGAAGTGAATGATTGCACAAGCAATCATATATTATGCAACCAGAAATATAATTGTAGCTCGGTGAACTTCAACCACTGTTCTAGGTTATCTGCATCATTTCAATAAATCCTGTGCACTGATTAAAATATCAATGTTTTTGTCTGTCAAAGGTACCTAAATCCTTGCTTATGATGAGTAAAGAATTAAGGTTTGTGCCACAATTTCACAATTATTCTTATCATTATACAACTTTTTTTTCAAAATTAATTCTAATTTTGTATGAATTGAACATTGGGTTACTTGTGTAAATGCCATTGTACATGCGCTTTGGATCATGGTGAAACATGCCCCTAGCTTCTTTGGGGTTACTGGTGTCGTTTACTTTTTCATTTGTATTTTCCTGTTTTGCGTAACATAGGTAAAAAGTACACTGCTCAATATACCCATGTAGTTATTGGAATAAATTGTCTAAAGATGAGTCAGAAATTCAAGTCTAATTGGTTGCTTGCCTCAGATAACCAGTATCTCATGTATTCTCGATGTGTTTATGCTGCAGTACATTAAATTGTTATTTACGAATAAATGAAGCAGGCATGTTTTATCAGTATTCTTGTTGGCATTATGTGAAGTTATTAAGTTATAGCAGCTGTGATGGTTGAGTTAACCAACAATGGCCTGCTCTTGACTGTTAAATACTATAAAAACTTTTGGGAAAAGGGCGCTTGTATCAGGTCCTCCGTGAACTATAATAATTGGAATAGAACTTAAGGGATACAAAGCTTTATTTGTTTCGTAACTCGTTATGATATGTACTTGCATTTTCTATTATGTGTGTATTACTCAAAGTTGCCAAGAAACAGAAATGGGTTGGAAATTCGGAAATTTGGATTTTCAAAAACCCTTGGATACGAAATGACACGGAAATGTACATACAATACATTATAAAAATATAAACTATACAAAAATGTATAATACTCATTTTTAGTTCATATCTTGAAAGATATAGTATTCATTATAGTTCAAAACATTCAAATGCAATCTTTAGATTATAATTTTAATTTCACTTTATTAACAATCACTGGCATACAAAAAAGTTTTAAGTGATAAAGTGACACCCCCATTTACAAAATTAAGTCAACATAGGGTTCACAACTCAATAATGCTTAAGTCAATGTAAAATCACTTAAAAAAGTAACTTAATTTTTTTTTTTGATGAATAAGATCTTATATTATATTAATAAGTAAAATGATACAAGATAATTCAACAAAAACAGTGGTATGAAAGCATACCCCGAAGCCACACAATCAAACTAGGCTTAGCCTAGGAGAGTCAACTATAACATAATAGCAAAAAACATAGAGTAGATGATATTAAGCCACCACTGCAAAAAGTTGACCAGCAGAGGGTGGATCATGATCATCTGGCCAGCCGGATCTAGGGAGGTCCTTGCCGTTGTTCGGCACTTCCCAACCAGAATCAGGTTGGTTCTCTTCTTCATTTTCTTCAACACCCCGAGTGGGTGAGATGGCAAGAGCCATTATGGGGAACTTGTCCTGGTGGTGGCGGGAGGCTCCAACCATCGTGGGAGTGCGGCGTGGGGGTAGCCGGTGAGCCTTAATCAAGCTAGTGGGGTGGCGGAGTGGAGTCCCAACCTTGGGGGCGAGGAGGCGGGAGAGAAGCTCCTCCGCCGTGGTTGATGTGTGGGGACCGGCGAGCATGGCTGAACAAGCGATGCTGCGAGCAGCTCCGGCGACCACCGGGAGCGAGAGAATGCCGAGGGGGGAAGGTGGTTCCCAAGCAACATTGCAAGGGGCATCGCCTAGTGCCGAAGAAGGGTTTGGAGGTGCTCCACCTCAAGGGCCACTTTGTTAGCTTGAACTTGAATCTGCAGTAGAACATTGGAGATAACCATCGACTTATTATATATAGAGAAATGCAGATCAACTTCAACATTAGAAAATAAGCAATAATTCCTTTCTTTCCAAAGCCGAAGAGAATTTCCCCTTTGAAAGCATGCCAAATTTGGAGAACATGTGAGGCATTCTAGGGATTGTCTCCTAAAAGAATATGATGCCAGGTAAAACATTCTGGTTTGAAGGGCAGAAAGAATGAATGAATCCAATTCCAAGCTTTTTGGGCTTTACTACAATACCGAATAAATGGGATAAGGTTTCCAAGTGTCCACAGAATGGGCATTTGGGGGCCAAGACACCAAGTGAATCAAACGGGCACCAATGGGAAGGCCTTGGTGAAGAACACACCACAAAAATGAGCAATTTTAGGTTCCACACAAGCAGACCAGACAATATTGAATCTCCTTCTCCAGCTGGATGGAGAAGAATGAAACCCCCACCGAGTATTGAGTTTGCCAACCATGGGCAGATGGGGTGAAAGCCAAGCATAACCTTTACTAGCAGAGTAATTCCGGAAGGGGGTGTCCACAAACCACTTCCAGTCTATCCACCAAGGACGAGACAGAAGCACATAGATTTTGTGGCTCATATGATCAGGAACAAAAGAAATGATATCATTGATACTTGGCATGATCATGCAGGCCAAATTGAATTGAACTTTGAGTTCATTCCAAGGGTGCCAAGCTTGGATACGTTTGCAAAAAAGGTCCTGTATGATGCGAATTTCATGATTGAGAAGCCTAAGCATAGGAATCCTGGGAACCTCTGCAAGGCATTGATCTTGAAATTGAATGACCGGCGACCACCACAAAGAGTGGTGGTTAGCTGAAAGGCCATTACGAAGCCATTGCCCTTCCATTGAAGCCAGGGCTTGATTTACTCCCAGGCTTTCCAGATGCTTTTGAGCACGATGTAATGTCCCAAAATGGAACAATTTGACCTCAAGTTGGATTTAAGGCCAACCCCAACCCCAAATCACAATTTATAACACAAACTAGATTTATTTTGGCAGATTTGAATTTATAATGGAAATTGCGACTAGGGTTGATTATAAACCCAACTAAATCAGCCCTTACACTTAAGTCCTTTCATTTAAAACCAAAATACTGATTTTATAAGGCCCAAATCAGAAAAAATATGCAGATTTCTGATTTAAATAAGACTGAAATAAATTAAATAAATCAACAGAGTGAAAGTACCAATAATGAGCTCCAACAAGGCTGATTTTATTTAATAATAAGCTGCAGATCTGATCTGAAAGTACAGCAGTGGAATGAGGGTTTGGAACCCAACAAAATGCTCCAAAATAGTAGAATAAAATATCTGAAGATAAGCTCCAAACAATAGATGCCAAAACTGATTTCTATATCCCTTTATCATTGCAAAACAACCCACAATCGGGTCGGTGTAATTGGTATGAATATAGTGATTCAATAATCAGATTTCTCTTGAGTCTTCAACACACAAAAGATGAGTCCAAAGGAAGAGTTTTCGTTCTTCCTTCCACTTTTCTTGAGGGTTTTCGTCCTCAGAAATTACAGCAGCAAATGCTCAGCTTACAAGCCAAATTCAGAAAATATGATGATCATAGAATGCCCCTAATACAAGTCGACTTGCCCATTTTAAAGAAGTGACCCAAATCGCCACTTTCTATGATCAACTAGCTTTCACAACATTAAATGTTTTTTTCCCTCCAAAAAAGTCTTATCAATGCAAGTCACATTTTTTAGAGGGAATAATTTTTTTAATTATTGGTAAATGGTTTTGAAGGGAACCATACCCGTAGTACAAAAAGGCTCAAAAACTAAGATATACAAGGAAACCATTGTGGTTTTTTGATAAGTGGGGGCCACACCTCAACAACAAAAGCCTATAAAAGCTATATAAGACAATAAAGATCAAGGTAGGGGCAGACTGCCTACAAGAAGCCCAACTACAAACAAAAATAGTAAAACAACAACAGCAAAACCACATCATAACAACATTGAGACAAAAACCAAGTAACAACAAAGACCTATTTGAGAAACTTAAAAGACTTTCTGAGCATCCTTCAAGGCCTTGTACAAATTGATGGCAATTTACTGGGTAGGGTCCTGGATGCTCATTGCTACGACCTTCTTCTTGAGTTTCCCATCCTTCCAAACATCCTCCGGAATGTTGCTTATGTCACATATCTGTTTTACTTGAATTTGAATAAAATCAAGTAGTGCTTTGTGCAAGGAGAGTTGTGTAGTCACTTTTACCTACTCCCTTTAAACCCGAGGCACGCCGACACATCACCTGACCTAAAACAAAAATATATACATACATTCATTCTAATACGAGGTAAGGAAAATAGATCCAAAACTACATACATTCATTCCAACACACGAGGTAAGGAAAATAGATCCAAGCACATATGCACCATAATATGAACGTAATCATTATAACAACATAGAGGAATTAGATCTCAACCATGAGCAATATGAAGAACACAAGGGTTTGAGCCGATAAACATAGATATTTAGAACAATCCACCTCATATATTGATTCGCAATTGTTTACACTAGCCGATTACATAAAAAAGTGTCATAATAGACATGAATAAATCAAGAAATAGCTCTCTCTTGTGCATCTAAAGTCTCTCTTGCATCTCTTTCCTTGCATCACACATCTTCTCCGCATCCTCTTTTATCCCTCTTTATCCATCATCCATCTTTATCTATCCTCTTCCATCCCCTACTTTTGATCCAAACACATTCTTAAATAGAGCGGGAGCTCTCCTTTACCACCTCAACATCACTCAAGAGAAAACTCGCATGCCAAATGTCATCATACCCTGCCATATTCGAGTATTCTAAACATGCAAGTGCCAACTAACCCATAACTAACTCTACTTTACAGCTCTTAAACACAATGATTATATCCTGGAATATTCTTTCCTTGGGCTGCAAGTCTCCATGTTCTAACCTTATCCACTATCACGCCTACCCATATCCTCACGTGTTTTCCATGCAACACCATAACCCAAAATGTGGCTAAGTCTCAAAACCCTTTTCTGCTCCCGTGCGCAACTTAGTTATCCCTGCGTGCTCTTCCTCATACGCCTTCTTCCTACACTGTCTTCCGCGCGCATTTATTCTCTATTCCGAGACCGAGTCATTTTTCGGCTCAACAAGTTGGTTGATCTACTTGTTCACTACTTGCTGCACTCTCTCCTCCAAGGCACTTTGTGCTGATTAGTGAGAGTTTCCAACTTCTCCTCAAGCCTTGAAAGAACAGAAGGGTCCAATTCCTCCTTGCTTCCTTCATTAAGAAGAAAGTCAACATTGTCTTCTATTCCCTTGATAGTGTCATCTTGTTGCTTCAATTGGGCTCTTAAGTCAAAGCTTGCTTGAGGCTCAAGGGAAGATTGGTTGATATGAAGAAGATTTTCAGCCACAACAATATCTTTTCCCTTAGTGTCACTATGCAATACCCTTTTAGCTGGGGGTTCAGAGGTGGAGGCATGGAAGCTAGAATTTTTGGTTTTGACCCTAGGGCTCACTGAGGAGGTGGGGGCTAAAGGGTGGGGAGGGATCTTGGTCACAACATCAAGGAAGTATTAGTGCAGAAGGAAGATAACCCCCTAATGAAGGGGGAGACCACGCAGATGAGCTTGGACATCAAGGACGAATTTCTCAAGTGAATGGAGAATATAATAAGAGAAATTGACCTTATTAGAGCGCTTGAAATGGTTCAGAAGGACCAGGTGATGGAGCGGCAGAGTTGAGTAACACCCTTCCAAGGTGATGTACCTCACAACCATTTTAGCAACATCTCCATACGGGGGATAGAAGAGCAAAGAATACCAGATTTCCCAATCTTCAGGGATTCCTCTCCCTCCACAAATCTTTTCTCCTTGGCGTCCTTATCGAATTTATTTCTGTAGAACTTAATCCCATCCATACCTAAACCAATAATGAAAGAAATCAAGCTCTCAATGATGGTAAACTCCTTACCCTTGAAGGTAATCACCCTATCTTTCCATTTGCTGGAAAAATATGAGAGAGATGTGCCTATCGTGCCCTTTTATCCTTTGCATGAAGTCCGTGAAGCCATCCACATCAAGGGCCTTCCATAATTCTTCATTCTGCTTCCAAGAGGGATCATAGATTGGCTCCACACGACAAGGGGTCCACCCATTTTGAGAAGAATAATCACAGACAGGGAAAAAATAGACTGGTCGCAGCTAGAAATCAACCCCCTAACAACACAAATGTCTGAGCCCGAACACAAAAATCCAAGACAGAGGGCCCGCAAAGCTTCTAGATATTGTAAACAACAATTAGCAAGCTTCCTAGCAGCTCGTTTGTCAAAGCCGAAATACAAAACGAAAAAAATTGTGTAATGTCCCTCTTTCTCGGATAATTTTATCGAAGACCTTTGGCCCATTTTGTCTACCCGACGGCCAAAGGATGAGCTCAAGGGTGACTTAAGTTTTATTAATTCTATTATATTGTGCAAAAAAATAAAAAAACATTATAAAAGCACATATAATGAATTAATAGGCTTAACATGAAATTAGAACCTAGAAAAGTGCATTAAAAATAAAGCACTTATTAAATTTGTATTTTCTAGGGGAAAAATGCGACTTGATCAAGGAGGATAAAAAATAGAAAAGAGTGTCAAAAAGGTCTTATGTGCTCCTTTAAAAAATGTGACTAGGCCTAAGAGGGAAAATTGCATAGAAAAAAGCACCACAAGCTGATTGGTGGCTTTAGAGGTTTCCATTGGGTCACTTCTCTTTAAAAGGGGAAGAAGTCGACTTGTAAAGGCATTCCAGATTGATTTGATATTTTCTCTTCTTGCATTTGAAGCCTTGAGCTTTTTGCAAATTAATCCAAGGACGAAAACCCTTTGGATTGACTCTAGAGGACAAATTTCCACACAGGATTTTCCAGTGGGACTACACAAATTTTTGCTAGTTTCCAGCAGTGTATTGAAGAATAAAAATTGCAGCAGGGTTATCTTATTTTCTTCTAGTGGAGCGACCCATCTTTTGGCTGGTTCTCAGTGTTTTGGAGCTATTTCAGGTCTGATTATCATTGCCATCGTTTGTACTACATTTTTGGGATTCAAATAAGTCATTTCCAGTATTTTTGGAAGGGTTACAGTGTTGTTTCAGTCCTTAATCTGCAGCATTCTGAGTTATATTTCCAAGTCTATTTATGCCCTAAAAACCTGATTTCATCCATTAATGGTCTGCTAAAATTATGAGATCTGTTTAGTATAGAAAATATACTTATTTGCTGCTGTTTTACAAGGGTTTCTCCAACACCCATAGTCGCTATTTCTGAATCATAGTTGCAGCAGTCAAAAGGATTGGATTTTGCAAAGCTTCATACATATGTTTGGCTGAAATAGTCTCATAAAAATCTGCATATCATTTGGGGAATGAAGACTATCACATAATGCTTGTTTTGCATGAGATTCATTCACAAACCTAGTCGCACTTCCCTTGTTTTATTCAGATCTGTGTGATAATCTAATAGCATTTTGTCTATGCATTGTATTGTGAGGTTGGGGTTTGCCATAAAATCTTTAGGATAATAATATATGTCTAGTTAGGTATATTTCAAAATTAATCGTTTGGGGAAATATCTCTCGAATGCTCGGAGTACACTACATCATTTCTCCACACGTGCCAAATCCGCCGGCGGGACTTAATTGAATGGATAGGTGGCCTTGGCTTCCTTAGAAATGATGGCTCTTGTTGTATGAGAGATTTCCCATGATCATGCCAAATTTTAAATTGATTATTGATGACACCATCATTTGCAAGTGCGTCAACAACACTATTCCCCTCCCTATAGATGTGGCAAATATTAATGTTATTAAACCCTTTACATAAGGTCTTGGCCTCATTGATGAAATCTTTTATGGTCCAGCTAGGGGTTGGGTGCCTGTGAGGTTTTTTATAATGTTCATAGAGTCTCCCTCAATAATTAAATTATTTACCTTGAGATCCTTGGCAGTTCTAGTTCCCTGGAGAGCGGCAAGGGTCTCAGCGTAGTGATTTGATTGTTTACCCATGGGACCTGCATAAGCAGCAAGGGGATGTCCAAGATGGTTTCTAATTAAACCACCACCACCAATTACTCCAGGGTTGCCCTTAGAGGCACCATCAAAATTCAATTTGTGCCAACCTTTAGGTGGGGGAATCCACTGAACAAGAGACCTGTCAATCTGGGTGTTTGAACTTGAACCTTCTGAATATCAATATTCCAAGAAATTAAGAACCTCTCCTCTTCCTTGGGATACTTAGCATTCTTGGGTGGCTTAAATTTCATAATGTTCTCCTTGCTGCAACTGTAATTTCATTTAAGAGCCTTTTCTGGATTTTCTGGTATTTTTGAAAATGATGGAGTTGCGAAGCCTTCCAGATTCTCCAGATGGTGTGGGGAAATATGAGCCTCCAAAACTTCTAGAGCATGCCATGTTTGAAAGGAGGTTGCCACTGTTCCTAGGCTTGAACAATATCATCCAAAAATGACCAGTCTATGCCAAATCTGCTAAAGATAAGTTTCCATAAAGCAACAACAGCAGGACAATGCAAGAGAAGGTGGTGGATTGTCTCAGTCTCCTTCTTACATTGGTAGCATCTATTAGGCATGGTGGATCCCCTCTTAATGAGGTTGTCAATGGTAAGGATGCTCTTGTTCAAAACCAACCAGAGAAATGGTTGATTTTGGGAGTGAGTTCTTTATACCAAATCTTGCTCCAGTCAAAGCCATAGGGAATAATTTTGACCCATTAGCATTTTACTTTTTTTTTTTTTTTTCCATTTTTATAGCTCCCTAAACTAGTTGCACTTTCCCCTTTAAAATTACATTTTTAATAAGTGCTTTTCCCTTGTTTGCTTTTTCTATGTTTAATTTATTATTAAGTCCATTCATTTATTATAAGTGCTTTTGGAATTTTTTTTTGCACTTTAGAATAAAATAATTGAACTTAAGTCTCCTTTTAAATTCTCCTTAGCCATCGGGAAGACAAAATAGGCTAAGGGTCTTCGTCATAACTATCCTAGGAAGCGGGACATTTCAGTCCTCCCTTCCCAAGATTGCTTGCCCTCAAGCAATTTTGAACTCTTTGTCTAAGTGTCATGCACAATAGACAAAACATGCTGAAGTGTCTCAAGATTTTAGCACCTGTACCTGTTAGATGAGATAAAACTTGCCACCACTTGTCATTCACAAGGTGCTCATATATACATGGTTGTACCCAAGGCATTACATAATGCAAATTGCAGATTTTATCATCTAAATCATCACTCTTTTAAAAAAACTGAATATGCTGCATATATGACATTAATTTGCTTGTATCATACCTTATGAAGTCACCATGGTTCACAAAGGGCTGAAATTCTTCACAAATCAGCTGCTGCAATATTGTGTTCCCTCTTTCATCAATCACATCTATTGGCAACTCCAATCATGATATTGGCTGCCATTCTTTGAGGAACTCCTTCCTCATACCTTGCAAAACAATTTCCTTGTCTTGCACTTTGAATTTCAGCTCCATGGTTTGATAGTTTTGATGAAAATCACCCAAGGATTGGAGCCATTGCACACCAAGAACTAAATCCAACCCACCAATGCCAACAACATAAAATTCATCACATACCTCATGACCTCCCATGGTGAATTGAAGTTGAGGAATCTTCTTGGTGCATGTGATTGAATGCCCATCCACCATAATCACATTGAATCCTTGGAATTCTTCTTCTTGCAAGCCCAATTTAGCAACCAAATCTTCATCAATGAAGTTGTGTGTTGCTCCTCCATCAATTAATATGGTGATCTTTTTCCCAAGAAGATCACCTTTCACATGGAATGCATAGAAACTAGGCAATACTGTTAGTGTAGCTAAAGTAGCACTTGTGACAACCACCTCATCTTCTTTTGCTTGATCTTTTGGATCAACATTACCTTCATCCTCTTCATCATCATAAACAACTTCAATATAATGAATAGATCCCTTACCTTTGCAACGATGATTGGGACTCCATGGGTCTTTACAATCAAAGCACAATTTCTTCTTTAATTCATTCCTTGCTTCAATTTCAGACTTGTTTTTCTCCCATTCTTGTGCTCTACTTTGCTGCCCACTAATTGCTGCTCCTTGCTTATCATTTGGGGCTGTTATTGGCTGCTCAATTGTGCTCTTTTGCTGCCCCAAAGGCGTTGTTCGCTGCTGCCCAAACTGCAGATTTTTCCCTTTTGGCATTGAACTCTCCAAGTCCAATGATTTCTTAATGGCACCTTGAAGAGATGGAGGATTAAAAGCTTTAACAAGGCCTTTTAATGGTTCCCCTAACCCTTCAACAAACAATAAAACAAGCCTTCTTTCACTAATATCAGGAACCATTACTACAATTCTTTGAAAATCAAAAATATACTTATCTAGTGTTCCTTCTTGCTTGAGTTGGGCTAGCTCCCTGAAATGCAAATCCGGATCCATCCTGTCAAATCTTTCTGTCAAACATGTGCTGAATTCTTCAAGGGTGGTGATAGAGCCATGCCCTTGGGTGATGATGCCATGGTACCACCACTCATGTGCAACTCCCTCCAAATGCAAAGTTGCAAACTTAAGTGCTTCATCTTCATACATAGGATTCAAGGAAAGATATGTATCTAATTTTTGTAACCAAGCCCTAGCAGAACACTTATCTGTACCATCAAATGAAGGAAGAGTTACCTTACCCAACCTTTGCTGAATGTCTCTCCTTGGTGACTCTTGGTGAACTCTTCTATTTCTCCTTGTACTTTTGCTATTCTTCACCTGGCAGAAGTCTTTGAAGGATAGCATCTCTCTTACTTTGAAACTAAGTTGCATATACTCATCACCCCATGCTTCCACATCATCAACATCATTTTGTGCTTCCTCTTCAATTGGTTCCTCTCTTTGGAGAAACTTAGCTCTGAAAGTTTGATGTGTAGGCTTGGAAGAAGTCTTAACTGGTCCCATAGAGCTTCCTTCTCCATTGTTGGTTGGCCCTTGGTTGATAGATGCATTGTTCCCTTGTAGAGCCATGGCCAAATCTCAAATAGAGCTAGTAAATGCATCACACATTTCTCTTTGATTCTCCCTCATTGTTTGTTGCAGCTCTCTCTGACTTCTAGTGATGACTTCATTCATGTAGCTAAGAACATCATTGGGAGGAGCTCTTTGATCATGCTCTTCCATAGTCACCTTCTTTGGAGTACCTCTTCTTTGATAAACTAAAGGACTTTTTCCTGCATGCATTTAGATCTGATTTCTGCATTTCTTTCTTCACAAGCTAGGAGGATATACTGCTCTAATAGCACTGTAATGTCCCCAAATGGGACAATTTGACCTCAAGTTGGATTTAAGGCCAACCCTAGCCCCAAATCACAATTTATAACACAGATTAGATTTATTTTGGCAGATCTGAATTTATAATGGAAATTGCGACTAGGGTTAAGTATAAAATCCAACTAAATCAGCCCTTACACTTAAGTACTTTCATTCAAAACCAAAATACTGATTTTACAAGACCCAAATCAGGAAAAACATGCAGATTTCTGATTTAAATAAGACTGAAATAAATTAAATAAATCAGCAGAATGAAAGTACCAATAATGAGCTCCAACAAGGCTGATTTTATGTAATAATAAGCTGCAGATCTGATCTGAAAGTACAACAGTGGAATGCAGGTTTGGAACTCAACAAAATGCTTCAAAATAGTAGAGTAAAATATCCGAAGATAAGCTCCAAACAACAGATGCCAAAACTGATTTCTATATCCCTTAACCATCGCAAACAACCCGAATCGGGTCACTCCAACCGGTATAAATATAATGATTCAATAAACAGATTTCTCTCGAGTCTTGAACACACAAAAAGATGAGTCCAAAGGAAGAGTTTTCGCTTCTTCCTTCCCTTTTTCCCGAGGGTTTTCGTCCTCAAAATTACAGCAGCAAATGCTCCATCAAAGAGCAAGAAGATGCAGAGGCAATTGTGGCTATGAGAGCGGGTCATCCATTGGTCAAAAGAGGAGGTTCATCTCATTCAACGAGGCCTCCAATTGCTCCATCACCTAGTGGATCCCCAATTGTGGCCATGCCACATCCATTTGTGGCTCCTATCTCCACAGATGAGGATGTTTCCCTTGCATGAAAGAAAAGTAAGACAAAAGGGCCATTGGAAAAGGCCTTTTAGAATAAGAGTAGGGAAATTGCAGATGAACACATTGCAAGGTGTGTATATGCTAATGGGCTTTCTTTTAATGTTGTGAGATCACCTTATTGGCATGAGATGGTGAAAGCCATCAATGAGGCACCAAAAGGGTATAAATCACCAAGATATGAGAAGATCCGCACCACCCTTTTGGATAAACAAAAAAATATGTGGAAACCTCCTTGCAACCAATTAGGGACTCATGGACCAAAACAAGTGTCCATTGTTTCTGATGGATGGAAAGATGCAAGAAACCGCCCTTTAATCAATGTGATTACAGTATGCCCTAAGGGGGCAATGTTTTTGAAAGTGGTTGATTATGAGGGGCAAGTGAAGGATGCCCAATTCATAGCCAACATTCTCTTTAAGTCCATTGAGGTAGTGGGGCTTGAAAATGTTGTCCAAGTCATAACGGACAACGCCAAAAATTGCAAAAGTCTGCGGGGATGCTAGTTGAGGCATGGTATGGGCATATTTTTTGACACCATGTGTCTTTGTGCATTCATTGAATTTAATGCTAAAGAAAATGACAAACAAAATAGTGTATCCAACAAGTGTATGCGAGAATCAAGAGATCCAAATGTTTGTCACCAATCACCACATGTCACAGGGGCATTTTTAGATCATTCTTGCATTTGGAGCTACTAAAGGTAAGGAAAAACATTTTTTTAAATTTAAAATTTAAATATAAGTTTTTAGTTTTCTTTTAGCTTTCAATTTTATTTTTAATTTTTGTTCCTCGTTCTTATTAGGTTGCTTTGAGACTTGGTTTGCATCACATACAATCGTCTTGAGATGACTAGTGAAGGTGTGAGAGTCACTCATGAGGATGGTAACATCTAATCTTTGGTCTATATGGAGGCAATCAAACACTCAACGGGCTCAAAAAGTGAAGAACCCGATCTTAGAGGACCCTTGGTGGGATAAAGTGGATTATCTCGCTTAGTTTTATAGAGCCCATTATGAGGATGATCCGGTTTACGACACGGATCAGCCATGTCTAGAGAGAGATATATGACGACATTGACTCAATGATTGAGAAGATAAAAGTCGTCATAAATGCAAAAGAACAAGATCCCGAGGAAATATTTTTCAAACAAGTGAAGTCAATCCTCATTGAGCGGTGGAACAAAATGACCACCCCATTACATTTACTCAAGGCTTGACAAAGATTGACTCCTAGATTTTATAGCACGACAGAGATCCTTTTCTTGCCGGGAGGGTAGCACCATACGGGGATGCGGAAGTTAGTGAGGGATATATGGCGGCATTGGCTAGGCTCTTCCCTGATCCTGAGGCCGAAGACCAGGTTATGGTAGAGTTTGGCAATTTCATAGCAAAAACGGGTCTAGCGTTCTCGCTCTTTGGAGCAAATACAAAATGGATGCTCATATGTGGTGGTACCTCCATGGTACTGTTATCCCAAATTCGCCCCGGCAAATTTGGTCAAGACAACCCCGCACATAGAGAAAATATGAAGGGAAAACGTTTCATACCTATGAGCTCGCATTCTAGAACGAGGCAAAGGAAAAAGTCAAAGTTTGAACCCGAGTCAAACCAAAGCAGGGAGTTGGAGACAAAAGGTGAAGCGCATCCCCCGCCTAACCAAAGGGTGCCACATAACCAAGCGGAGCTTCGGGGCCTTGGGAGTTTTCTGGATTTTGTGATTCTCGCGGAAAAAGGGTAAAAGATAAATTCTGAACCCGCAAACCCGATTTTGCCCTAATCTGGCCACGTGTCCCATATCAAAAGGGGACCCATTCTTCAAGCCTTTTTTCCGCCCTCTTGTACAGACAGCTCGATACAAACTTCGAGGGGGCGTATCTTTTGGCCCAGGCTCGAAATATTGCAAATTTGACGCCGTTGGAAAGATCTCGGCCTCGCGCACGCCATGGAAGTCTCGAGACTTTATCTTTTGAGGAGGTTAGGTGAAGGAAAATGGAGGAAATGTCTTCGGGCCTTCAATGCAGGATCTATCTATCTCAACAACTAGATTGGATTCCATTTGTTTTCGCCGTTTCCTCTTTCTTCAAGGCGTCGAACCAAGGATTGATGCAGAAAAGACGGATTTGGGGGCAAATTTTATCATTAGCATTAATAGCGGTGGTTGAGTTTCGACCCACTTTTCCCGCTTCCCTCTCTCTTTCTTCTCTCCGATCAAATCTATAAATACAGGGGTAGGATTCATTGTAAAAGTTGTTGTTCATTCTTCTTCCCTGCCCCCTCTCTTCTTTTCTTCCCCAGGGTCGAAAATGGAGTCTGAACCTCCTCCTTGGCTTTAGAATGACATTTTCTTGCCTCTTGCATGTTAATGGTGTACTGTGTGAACTCCTGGAGCAATAAAATCTGTTTCGTGATGCGTTTTGTCCATCCCTTGCTTATTTTATTGTCTCTCCTCGCCTCTCGTCGTTGCAGGGTATACTGTGCATATTCTAATGTTTGTTGCGCAGTCCCGGGAGCTGTGTTTAATGGGTTTTGAAGTGGTGTTCTGGGTGAAATCTATTTCTGGTTTGTGGTGCATCTTGTCCACCCTCTCCTCTGCTCACCTCTCTCCACTTCAGGTAGCTGAGATTGTGACCAACACTTCCCTTTTCTTGGTGCTATCACCTCGTTAGTGTAGGATTTCCCTCTTTATGCACTTTCTCTCTCCTTGTCTCCTTGGAATTGTTAGATTAGGAGTAGATAGTCGCATTTCCTTCCTTAGAAGTAGTTTAGTGCTAGGATTAGGAAGAAGAAGCCAACTTTCTCCAGGAGGGCCATCTCAAGTCTGCAAGTCCCACAGCTTGAGAGATGGTCCCATGTTATGCAAATCACACCAAATGACCCTGCCTTAGAAAAGCAAATCCACAACTCATTCGGGGTGTTGTGATTTCGCGCTAAGTACTTCATCGGTTTACTTACAACCTTTTGCAATCAAGGTCTTGACACGTAAGTTTTAAATTTTTTTGTTCTCTTTTCTTTTAGTTTTTTAAAATTTAAGTTTGAGTGTTTAAGTTTGAACTTTGAAGTTGAACTTTGCATTGACTTTGAAGTTTGGGTTGCCTTAATAGGTTGCAAGTTCATCTTCCTTTGATCGCAATTGGAGTACATATAGTTTCATCCACTCACGAAACGCATTGACAAAGTTTGGGTTAAAAGGGTCAAGATTTTGTATACATACATTCCAACTTGCGCCTTTTATCCCACAAGCATCCGGAGTACAAGGAAGACATTGGGACATTGATCCAGAGATAGTTGACTTGGATGCTTCCATTTCCCACCATGGAGCATATGATGATGAGGGGAGTTCTGTGGCACCACAAGACCTACATGCACAAGGGGGTGCAACTGGTAGTGGCCCTAGTGCGAGTGGTTCGAGCCCATGTGGTTCTAATGAACCACATAATGATGATGATGTAGCTGATCTTGATCCTCTTGATGAAGAGGAATATGATGAATATTGACAATGAAAGATAGTTTGAACTTTGAATATTGATCTATGATTGAATTTAATATATCATGAGATTCATGACATTCACATTGTGTTCGATTTAAGTATTTTAATTTAACTTTTAAGCTTTTAAGTTTCTAAGTTTTATCGGTATCCTAGCTTGTTTGTTGTGGTTATTCACTTATTTAGCTTATAACTTGTCTTTTATCTTGTCTTTCATATAAATAATATGTGGTTAATAATTAAATTCCTATTTAGATTGCTGAAATTTATATATATTTTAATTTTAATATAGTTTTTGTCTTTGCCGTATCCTATGCCGTATCCGGGGTCAATTTTTTTCTGTTTTCAGCGTATCGGATACTCCGCTCCCTACTCCCGCTTGCTCCCGCTCCTGCTCCCGCTCCCGCATCCAAAACGCTTGGCAACTTAGGTTAACACTTAACTAATATTAACAGAACACTAATTTATAATCCTTATATTCTAATACCCCCTCTTAAGGCTTACACTATAGAACATACTGACAAAACATTAAAGTAACAGAACCAAATAAGACCACGCATTCTTCAGAAGCTTTTCCCTTTGAAAAAAATGCTTTGACCAAGTAGAACTCCATCAAGCTACCTCCTTGACCTCGTAAAGGTGTAGTTCCCAAGCTGAATTCCCGAGTTCCCGGATTCCACCTCCCCGAACTCCCAAATTACAGAATCTCCCAAATTGTTGGACAACCATCTATATCGAGCTACTCCCACAATGCTCCATCAAGTTGTCTCATGACCCTCGTAAGGGTAAATTCCCAAGATTCACAGACTTCCGAACTATTTGACAACCATCCATGCCGAGTTTTATCTACACTAGATCCCTTCATGTCTTCAAAGTGTTGGGATTCTTTTAAAATACATATTCTCTATCAATGAGTTCATCAATTTCAGCATCCGGTGGATTTTCAACAATGGCTTCATTTGGTTTGTCTTGGAATTTTCCCTTCATCTTTTTCCTCACGATCTTATCCATCTCTTGAAAAATATTTCTTTCAATAACTTGATAATGTAAACTTTCTTCACAATTCTTTATCATTGGCTCCAAGAGTAACATCTTTGGCTTGTCACAAAAATCAAGATTCATAGTCCAGTCATTCCCGTGCCCTTGATATTTGAAAATGCAATTAAAAACGTTCCTCTGTGGTTTCAACGACTATATATTGCTCTAGATGATTGTATGCTTGCCCATCTTCGACTGTATATGTATTTTTCCCTTGTTTTGACTTATCGCAATATGAAACTCTCTATTTTTTCCTCAATTTTGTATTATTAAAATCAGCTGTTTATTCTCCTGATTTGCGACTAGTAATGATCGAGATCGGTGCCCTAAATGTTGGTATTATCTTCATATCGCTGGTATATCTAGTACATTCACGACTTTAATTAATGGTAGGTCTGCATTGTTAATGGTGACAATGTTGACTGTGCCTTCAACTTTGCCCTAATGGTTGTATTTTCATTTGCGTATGTATTTCATGATCGTAATAAGCAATAATAATGGTGACAAGTGCTTCAAAATCGTGACTAAAACACAAACGCGGATGCTCTCGACCTCTTTCCTTCTCTTTCTCCTTGCTTTCCTTGGTCCGATACCAATGTTTGAATATGCAGAGAGAGAGATAAATAAATATTAGAATGTACCATAGTTATGCGGGACGCGCGTCCCCCAAAAAGACAAGTCCGGGCGCCCTAAACGTTTTGGGACGCCAGACGGGGGGGAAATGTTTCCCCACGCTTCCGAAAAAGGGGAGGGAAACGCCCCCAGACGTTAAGAAATAACAGAGGATGTTTCGGGGATGTCGTGGATGGCTCTGGGACATCGGGGGCCATTTGGAAGTCCCCAAAACGCTTTGGGGACTTCTCGTGTGGTTTTTTTTTTTTTAAATTTAAATTTTTAAAAAAACTTATTTTTCTTTTTTAAATTAATTTGTTTATTGTTTTTTCCCTTTATAAATGTTTACCCATTAAGCATAACCCGACTGTATTGTATTACAAAGACATATACGAAATTTTCGAGCACAAATGCACATGGACTGTAACAACATGCTATGAAAACTAGTAGCATACATATAAATATTAAAAGCTATATGAACATATAACATTAGTATAGCTATATGCATAGTTACTGAGTTCGAAATCCGATTAAATTCGGAAGGGCAAAAAAATCTGAAAATTCAGAGTTCTCGAAAAAATCCGAAAAAATACGGAAAAATCCGGTTCGGAATATATATACATATATTATTATAAATTTATATTATTGTATACTTATATCATTATATATAGACAAATCATACAAAAAAGCATCCATCTACCATAATCATCATCATCATAATGATTCTTTCAAAAGATTGCAAGAAGTTGCTTGGTCCAAAAAGGTACAAAAATGGATTTTATGAAAATAAGAAAAATATTGCCATCAATGCGTAGAGCTCGAGAAAATATATACTTTTAGAGAAGACGACACCTAAAACGGAGCCACAGAATGAAAGTTATGGCACATGCAAGTTTTTGCTGCTACATCTTCCCGGACCCTTTCCAAAAATGGCAATTTTTTTCCCATTCTTGCGATTTTTTCACCAAAAAAAAAAATATGCCAAAAAGGAATTTTTTTTTTTCCCTGCAAAAACAGGCCCGAACCGAACCGAATTTATTCGGTTCCTTCAAAAAATACGGTTCGAACCGGATTTCATACAGATCCGGCCGAACCTGGTAACTATGGCTATATGTATGCTGCGAGTTTCTAATATGAACGTCTGAATGTGGACTGTATGCACATGGTGGACTGATATATAAATATGAATTGTTATTCATAATTATTTTAAAATTTATCTATATATTTTTAATATTTATAATTTTATATATTATTTTAATAGCCGTCCCCTTGCCGTCCCTCCGCCGTCCCGAATTTTGGAATTTTTTTGCCGTCCCGGAAACTTTGTCCTGCCGTCTCGCCGTCCCGAAACTTTGTCCCACCGTCTCGCCGTCCCACCGTCTCGGAGTCTTAGGGAACGGATGAAGAGAAATTGGATTTGAATATGCGGAGAGAGAAAGAGTAAAGAAAGATTAGAATGAACAAAGAATGGATGAAGAGCAACCGGAATGTTTGAATATTCATTGTGTCCGTCCTTTTATTAAGTGAGAGATGGTTACAAAATAGTTGAAGTGGTTACAACTGTTTATTAGTTAACACTTAACTAATATTAACATAATACTAATTTATAAGTTGTATATTCTAATACAAGTTTGGTGCTTTGTAAAGATCCAAATAACTTGATAATATGCCAGGTTCATCATTTTTCTTCCATTGAGCCTAAATAACTTAAATCTAAAGTGATTAAAACCATTGACAATTTAATAAAATATAATTTCTCTTATAGTAGCTTCAAAATTTAACTATTATTTGAGAATATTTTCAATGCAAAATGCTAATTCATTGTTTATTTCTCTGAAGTTTGTGTACCCACTGTTAGTTTGTATTTTCTAATCTTGCAAGTTTAACCCGAATATTTACAAGTTACTGTTGATCGGGGTCTACCTATATTCTGATCTCCTTGTTGTCTTTAATGATTCACAGTTTGTAATTGTTGCTTCTATTAAGAGATAAATTTGCAGATTTTCAAACATCTAAATTATGGAGTTCCAAAATTTCATCAAAAGCAGGGCTGAAAATATTATTTGATACATTGAAAAGGGGTATTTCCTGATGGCATATGGATATGTATTAGAGTACATCGAAATTCCACTATAGGGGCATACAACATTAGATCAACAGTATGCAATTGTGAAAGATAACAAATACAAGGCAAGGGGTCCTGCAAAGCACAACAACAACTTCTAATTGATCTTAGTAGGTAGGATCACTGTGCTTCACACTGATGATTTTTTTCTAAAGAGGCACGGTTTCCCATGTTTAAGTATTTAACATGACATCTTCTGAGTTAAGTCATCATTATTTTCACTTGTCTCCCTAGAGTGTGACATGTTAATGATTTAAGATTGGAATTTATGATATTTTGTTTAACTTGGCTTAAAGGAGTTGCTTTTATTTCTAAAAATGAGAAACAAATGTTACGAGTCCATCATATATAATTAATGTTTAATTATAAGCGAGATTGTTTTTGACCATTGAGAACCTAAGTCATGTTAATTGTCCTCTTCAGGTTTCGGTTGACTTCCATAAGTTCTCTACAGGCTATAATGCATTTAGTTTTCCTTGGATTAAAGTTGTCCCACACAGGGAAAAAATTGTACGGGACGGCATGAAGCAGATCCATTGTAATCAAATTTCACCACTCCATATGGCGGAGTTTTTACCCCAGGGACTCTCCGCCCTTTTCCATAGGTGACAACTGTCAATATTGCATCTGTACAAACTAAAAGCCTTTAATATAATCTTGATATTCTTGACGATCCTAAAAATATTAACAAGAGGGTAGGAGCCTCACCTGGGTGCCTTACAATTTGGGGAAGGAAAATGGTGAAACAAACAGTGGGAAAGGAATATGAACACTGGATTTTAGATTTCAGTAGGTTGTAATTTTTCTTCCTACCGTGAGAGGCATAATGATCCATTGTCGTGGAGTGCATCCTATTCTATAATAATTAAACAATGGTAGACCTTTACCGATTCTCTAGGCTTATGTAATCTTTGTTCATTATTTTGCCTATCTAGGTTGATGTGTTTCAAACTAAAATTTTAATTGATTGGTATCGTGCAGGGAATCTTTTGGAGATTTGAGCTTCACCGTGGTAGTCAAAAGCTAATTGTGCCTGTAAGTCTTGTTAATATGTTTCAAAAATTGGCAACATTATTTTACTTCTAAATAAATTTACATCCTTGATATGATAAGATGCAGTGGCATAATCATGAATTTGAACATGTCATGTTGGCGAACTCTCAGAAAACTTTTGCAAGTAAATAAAATAAGTTACAGGGGAAATAGTTGTTAGTTAAGGATTTTTATTGTTCCTCTTCTTGCCTCATATTAGAGTTGTGTCATCTAAAGGGAAATAATTCTTAGTTAAGGATTTCCATTGTTCCTCTTCTTGCATCGTATTAGAGTTGTGTCATCTATAAGGAAAATAATTCTTAATTAAGGATTTCCATTGTTCTTCTTGCCTCATATTAGAGTTGAGACCTCTATAGGGGAAATAATTCTTAGTTAAGGATTTCCATTGTTCTTCTTCTTGCCTCATATTGGAGTTGTGTCATCAAGAGAGGTTTCCCATTCGTGACTTGGATTTATTACTGTTTGTTGGAATTGTCAAGGGTAACAGTGGGGAATTTTAATTTTCAAGTGGAAATCTATTCATCTAGAATCCCTCCTCGCGCTCTCCTAGCCTTTCTCCTTCTTTAATATCTCGAGGAAGGCCTTTTGCAGTTATAAATTTTACTTACTAGCAGTTGCTCCTCCATGGGGAGCAAGTGCACGCTGTGAAAGAGAAATCACAGGTCTGAGTAATAGAGGTGACGGACATATATATAGATATTCATTAAAGAGTTGGATAATCAATTGTTACCGTTGTTGTTTCTGATCTTGTCCTCATAGTTGAGATTTTCTTATGCCGTGTCACAGGTGGATAATCGGAGCTCTCGCCAGATACCCGTGGTTTCTTTTTCTCTAATTCCTCATTTATACATGAATTCCCTTCATCGATTGTGTTCTGCTCGAGCTCATAGTTTATTTTCCTTTTCTTTCTGGGAGACAGATGATTGTCCATGGCGAATTTAGACTTCTTTTCTTGCGAGCTCTCAGAATGTGCAATACTCGAATCCACACTGCAATCCCCACCCTGCTGTACATGTGTACCAGAATTTGTTTCCTCTGCTATGCCCAAGCTTAATTTCAGTGTTTTTGATATGAATCAGGAACTAACACCTGCCACGTGTAAGAAATAGCAGCGCCCATTTCAGGGGAATGCCAGACCCAAAGCACAAACGGCATTTCCGTGAAGACAGGTCAGCAACAGTAGGATTGGTCAAATCAGTGGTTGTAACAGCAAGCACGACGAAAAACGGGATCCACCCACACTATGAAAGATGCCTATGGCGTCTGCGTAATAATGCATAGGGTATAATGATTAATCTTACATGATCTATCTCCATCCAAACCTTCTTACTCAAGTTTTGGGTTTGATGATATGATGTTTCAAGAGGAATACACAATTTTTGTAAACCAAATCACAAAAGACAAGGAGTCAAGCAATATGACTAAGGCCAAAAAGAATAAGGAAAACCTATTTGTAGCAAGACTATATTAAGAACAAAAATGAAATCTAAAACCTTGAGCTACCAAAAAAGCGAAGGGGACTGCATGTGTGTACTCAAAGTTGCATAATATTTCAGTACTTTACTCAGCTACATTATCCAATAGTAAGAGTGTGGGAACATGAGGCCCATTAGGACTTACACAACAACTCAGCCATAAAATTCACGATTAAATTCAAATAAAATGAATAAGTGGTCTTTAAAATTATTTTTAGTATTTTACAGAAAATAATACACATTTTGTAAGAAATAAAATCTTCTGACTATTTGCTAATTTCTTTTAAAAAAATGCACAAAAGTTCTTAGTTTATGATTCTTGTTTAATAATTTTTTTATTGTTTATAAGTATAGTTTGCCTACTCTATTTTATTTATTTATTTCGTTTGTTTATATATAGCGAACATAGAACTATAAATAAGTTAAAAATAACTATTAAATATGAAAATGAAATTTTCAATTATAAATAATAGATTATTATCGTGTAAGTAGCTGGATCTCTCCTCCATACTGATCTGGTACATACTCGAACTGGGTATGTGTAGGATTTGGCCCCAAATTTGCCCGGTCACGCCCAAATCCTTTTGCTTAAGGATCTAGGCATACCCAGACTGGCTGGGCATACCGGGTAGAATTTGGGGTGTACTCACATGTTTTTGCATTTTAATTTTCTTTTTTCATGTTGGCATTCAGTTAGCATTATCTATTTATCCGTAGTGTTTTTGGTTATTTCCTGTACTCTATGCATAATATGGTTAATTCCAGTTTATTAGAGTAGAATATCTATAGTTTTAATATTTTATACATTGGCCATACCCGAGTACATTAGGCAAAACAAAACAGTGTATCAGCGAGCTTGATTCGTCATACCATAGAATCCAATTTTCCTGATTTTTTTTTGCTTAACGATAACTAGGGAAGGGCCTTAGACTTGCAAAAAAGTAAATGATGGTGCCAACCCAGGGATCAATCCACATCGGGTTCAAAAGTTAAGAAGCATGTTATCAGGCGGAAATAACAAACTCGATCAAGAATTCCATGATAGCGAGATGCTATCCATTTCAACCAGATTGGACAGCAATGCCAAGTTCCACTATTTCAGAACCACAAACTCTTACTCATCTTTAATCATCTATCTCATCTGTTTGACAAAATCCATCCAAGAGATACCCACGTGTGAAGAGTGAACACTTTGTGGAATGTCCACAATGAACAATCCAAGCTTGAATTCAGAACCACACCACCACAATTAATGCTAGTCAATTGATTACCTTCCATCCGTCTATATTGTGCCTCGATTAATCCTTTTCTATGTGTGCTTTCTGAACAATGAAACTAAATTAAGTATCCTCTAAGACATCCATTGCCCATATTCAGAATTAACAGCCAAAAGGAGAGTATATCAATATATAGAACTATATATTAGCCAGTAAAGTTTACAGCTCCTTGAGTCTTCAACTATTACCCCAAAGCCTAACAATAGTACATCAAGTTTAATTGCTGGGAGTAGATTATGCAGGCCACCCATCGGAGCCATGCTAATATATATATATATATATATATATATATATATAATATATAGTTTTTAGTTCACGGAGTTTCAGTCATACGCAATTACATGGTCTCGACTATCTTCCATCTTTTCATCTCCTTCTTCTGTCATGGGAGGGCAATAGGTTAATGGATCAAAGATGGCATTCTAGTGGATCTTGGATCCTAACTGCTTAGTTAGACGAGCTTGGCTGTTTCTCAGAACCTGCATTCCTTCTGTCATCTGATGCTAGTGGTGAGTGTTTTCTGCCCCCATTGTATGGATTAGACATTGAATATACACGGGATCTTCATGCAATGTGAAGGATACAAAAACATAAGAAAGCATGTTGACATAGGTTAGGGATTGAGCCACATCAAAAACATTCCTTCAGCCAATTGATTGCCCCGGCTCCAACATCATTTTTTTCATCAACTTTCCAAGGTCTTCCACCTCAACATCATTGATTTTCGGGGCAGCACTCCACATCATCCAGATCTTGATCCTCATATAAGGATTTTGGATTTCCTAGCTGACATATTTGGCTAATTTGTCACCAAGAAACTCCACTGTTAAGTTTTTAGGCCTCTACTTTCCTTTATCGGCCATTGACCTAGAAGTGGAAATAGGCCTATCACTCTGCTCCTTTTGTAGTGTTCCTCGTACCTGAACCTTAAGCCATCGCTCCATCAAAAAAGGGTTAGGAAACACCAATTAAGGGCCAAGGGAAAATTCATCCTTCACAAGCCTCATCCATATCATCACCTCAAATTGCTTCCGTCCAATAGAATTCAATCACTGCAATAGAAAACCCATTGTTGTATTGCTGCTCCCATCACTGAAGAAGGAGACACAAACAACATAAACTCCCAAGTGATCATGGTAGTGAATAATCTAAATCCAGAGAAAGAAGGGGGAGCAACAAAATGTCTAGTAGCCAAATGGTTATGGCTTCCAACTTAGAGCCCCAAGGAACCACACAGTCTGCAAATAACCAAGCAAATCCAAGGTGGCTTGAGAGATAATCAAGCATGATAGAGTACAGGGAGAAAAATTAGACCTCCAAATCAACAATAGAAGGTTCGTTATAGTGGATATCCTCAATATGAGACAAAAATTGCAGGTAGGAGGGTAGGGCCAAAAGACCTAACTTGGGTGTCAATACACAAGAGACAAACCCCACCCACCACAAATTCATAACCAAAGCTTGCCACCTTTCCAAATTATATTCATGTAGAGGGACAAAAGAAAGGACAAGCTCAGAGAAAGAAACCATGCTTGTTAGTAGCCAAGCATCCCTTGAACAGTCTGAGATCACCTTCACCACTTGCCACCTTGAGATGTTCCATCCCATGTATCCAGAAAGTGTTTTAAAAACCGGTCAAACCGGAACCGGAACCGGCCGGTTTGACCGGTTTAACATTTTAAAGCACGAACCGTTTAGTAAACCGGACGGTTGACCGGTTTTAGCCCAAACCGGCCGGTTCCGTACAGAACCGGCCGGTTTGGGCTAAAACCGGTCAAACCAGTCCGGTTTCATCCTGAACCGGCCGAGTCAGCATTTCTTTCCTTTTTTGGCATTTCTTTCCTTTTTTGGATTTTTGGTGAAAAAAACACAAGTACAGAATAAAATTTGCCATTTTTGGAAAGGGTCCGGAAGATGTAGCAACAAAAACTTGCATGTGCCATAACTTTCATTCTGTGGCTCCGTTCGTGTGTCGTTCTCTCTAAAAGTGCATATTTTCTCGAGCTCTACGCATTGATGGCAATATTTTTCTTATTTTCATAAAATCTATTTTTGCACCTTTTTGGACCAAGCAACTTCTTGCAATCTTCTGAAAGAATCATGAGCTTTGATTGCTTGTAAATAGATTAGTAATTAAAAATACCGATAGCTTTCCAAAACTCGCGAGTATTCTCCGTGCTCGGACTAATCGTCCCACCTACCAACTTGGTCGCGACACCTTATTCAAATGTTGACTTCACATATCAAGTTATCAACAGATGCATAGGTTTTTTTTTTTCTATTTTAAGAGTCTTTTTTGTGTTTAAACTCCAATTTGCGCATCCTCAGACACAAGACTGAAGGCTATCGTAAAGGTCCCAACAAAAAGAAAGCATTAATAGCAATGAAAGAAAATGCTGCAAATACATGGTTTTGGCTGCAAATTTATGTTTTTTTAAAGAAATTTGAGTATTTTTTAAGTTGCTGAGTATTCCCGAGTATTGGCCGAATATTGCCGAGTTTTGTTTTTTTGGGGTCTGCCGAGTATTTGCCGAGTGTGAGTATTCCAACTATCACTATATACATGAGCAAACTTTGCATATTTTGTGTGTAATTGTTGGCATCATGGTTTCTAATTTTTCAAATATATTTCTTTATTTAAAAATGTAATTTTTATGTGTTTTTACTAAACCGGTTCATAGAGTTTGAACCGTCCGGTTCCCGTTCGGTCCGGTCCAACCCTCGACCGGTTCCGAGTCCGGTTCCGATTTTTAAAACATTGATCCGAGATAAGACATATAACAGGAAGAGTAATGAATTTTGGGATGCTTGCCGTCTTTTGGTGTGCATGGTAATCTTTCTTTCGGGATCCATAGGGAGAGAAATGACTGATTGAGGGAATGAGAAAGACCCTTGTCATCTATTAGTGGCCAAATTATCTTTTTCCTTTCTTTTCTTACTTCTCTTTGTTCTTTTTGTTTTGCTTTATATGATAGGCATCTAGGACTAGAATTCTTTGAAGTCCACTTGGAAAAGAAGGCTCCCGAACTTGCTTGGTCTTACAGGACACATCCCTTAATCCAATACCACCACTAGTGGCCCAATGCATGGCCTGGTTACTATCTCTTTTGACGTATTGTGATACTTCATGCATAACGATTTGATTTTCTCCATGATACCTCTTATTTGCCACGATTTTATGCTGTCCCCTTTGACAATGTGTGAGTCACCTTCGGTGACTAGATTCTTCCAGCCGTTAAGCACTGCCACTTGAGCCTTCTTTAGAAGAGGTATTGTCTCAACCATATTGCTGGTATGCTTCAAAATATCTAACGAGTAAATCAAGATCAGCTGCCCCCGTATATCTCGAAAGATTCCACCACATCCAGCTGATCCTAGGTTACCCTTGGTAGTCCCATCAAATTTGAGTTATACACATCCTTGTTCCAAGGGGTACCAAAAAGGTCAAGGTCTTTACTTTCCCGTCTATCTTGCCCATGATTTTATGACCCAAATTACCTGTCTAATAATTCCGTTGACCTGTAAAATTTGGGACATTTTTGTTTTGTTTTGTTGAAGTTAACGATGTTGGTTACATGCCATTTGGTAATCACTTAACAATTAATTAAAACTCATTTCACACATCGTAGGTTTAACCAAGGAATAGAAAATTAAACTCCATGTAATGTGGTTTCAATGTCGTTTGGTTTACGCCTAGTAATCATTCACGTGTCTTATCAAAGTCAACTGCAATAAAATAAAAGCTATAACTGGTCCGAAAGGATGCTTATTATTTCCTAGAGCCTTGATTACAAATAAGAGTAGTAAGTTAATTTCCGGTATGAACAACATACTTGACGCCAATTAGATTTCACAAGAGTAATTTCATTTCCCACCGAGGGGTCATTCCAGTCTAATGGGGAATTAATTTATTTCACTAAGAGCTTATTTAATGTAAAAATAATAACAAATAACTTGGTTTTATAAAGGTTCATTTTATCCACTAAGGTAAAATTTATTCAATCAGGGTCTAAGCTAATATATTTTGGCCGCTCATTAGATTGAATGAACCCTACACCAAATACAATTTTAATTCAATTCTAATTAAATAAAATTCATTCCATTTCAAAAGGGATGGGGAAATAAAGGAACCCCACTTGCAATTTAAAAGGAAACTCAACTAATGAGTCCACTTGACAAGTGGCTCATTCTAGGTTTGTTGAGAGCCCTTGGATCAAAGGGCTCTCAACCATAGATTTTATGGTTTGAGTAGAAGCCCAAATTGTCTTATAATCTTTTCATTTCTCTTCTATTTTCTTATTTTCTCTTGTTTTGTTTGCAGTAAGTTTTGGGAGAGCTTAAATGGAGGTATGGAGAAAGTTTATTTGGAATCATTTGATGAATTCAACTCACTATTTTTCTGCATTCTCTATTTAGGGTTAATGGGAGGATATATATTTGTATATACATTTAAATCTCAATAACAATGAGGGTTCATGTGCATACCCATGTATGCATATATACATCTTTGATATTTAATTTTCCAAACCCTTATCTAGGGCAGCGACTGCATAAAAACAGAGTGTGTGTGTGTGTATATATATATATATAAATTATTTATATATTTCTTTATTAAAAGAAAATGCTTGTTGGTGGGCGGTTTTAAGCCACACGGTGCTGTGTTAGTGCTATAGCAAGGGCCGTGCCCATATATGTGTGGAGAGGGTGTGGGGAGGGGTCGCGGTTAGGCAGCGCCCTTCCCAAAGCACAATTTTAAATTTCATAATTGTTAACATTGCTATGTTAACAAAAACAATTTCAAATGATACACACACACATATATATAAGACTATACAGGTTTACAAAGAAATCATATACCCTATCCGGTTTCCAAAATGTATTTGAATGGATTTAACAATTTTAACATAGTTGTATATGTACAATTTGCTTTTGGTTCCTTCTTCGTTTGTTTTGTCTCATCAATAAGTGTCCCGCACGTGTCCTTTGTTCAAGCTCTTTGCCCCTTTTTGAAGTTTTAAGGGGAGTGTACTTCCCTGTTTTATCACCGAATTAATGATCCAACGACTTTTCGTCACTTAAGAGAAAAATATTTCGAGGTGACGCGAGATCCCTCAAAAGACTTGAGTGCGGCACTTGAATTCATTAATGAGAAAGGAGGCGTTATGGGAGGTGACCCAACTTACGCATGAGCCATTACTCTTAAATGAGGAACGACTATTTAAGATAAGGGAATGGATAGTAAGGTCCATTCCAAACGCTAGAGCTTCAATCGATCGATTACTTAATATCATAGTTAAAGAAATTCCACCCTTTCCTAGCACTCAAAGCGATACCATGGCGACCTCCAGTTCTACACCATCGATAAAATCTTACGCAGGACAACCAATTCCCCCGTCCTCTCCAGCCGAGATTGAAGTTTCTAGGAGGGTCTTGGTTCGTGATCCTACTATGATCTCAAACCCCACCGACAATATCTTTGATCCAGCCCTCAACAAGAAGCCTAAGGCTTTGAGGGAGGAAGATTTTGCCAGGTTTCTCAAACTGGGAGACTCTGAGGTTTTCGGCTCTAGAATCTGGAGCACAACGCTTGCTCAATATATGGTGCCCCTAGTTCACCCCTAGCCTAGGAACTCATACGGATGTGTGTAGACCATTTCAACCACCTCGGAGGCCGCAGATTCAGGGCAGAAATTTAACGGAAGATCACTCCGCAGCCATTAGAGACATGTTGGCCCTAACTCATGATCCAATAACCAACTTCTATGATATGGCCAAGCTCCAAACTTCTGGTCAGTAATGCCAAAATAAAACCTCTTTCCTTAATAGGGAGCTGAAACAATTAGACATAGGTGGCTCTGGGGCCCCGGGTTTCCCATTCTGTTGAAATTTCTTCAAGCGGATTCTCAAGATGCCTGTTCCTTGCTAGCCTTCATTTTCAGACAAGATTCTGACAAAGGTGTGGAGGATTGGCAGATGGCAACCTTGTTCCGAATGAGGTCTGTCGTAAAGAAGCAGACCTATCGTTTTGATTTTTCCGAAGCCATTGCAAGGTCCATGTGCGAGCAATTAGCCCAATTCTCGACCTCAACATTCAGGTACTCATCTTTTCCATCTCATCCTTTATCAAAATTCCGAATATTTTAGTCAATTCATGACTCTGAATATATGGGTCCATGCAGATATTGGAATAACCTTTTGCGGGTCCACTTGCTCGTTGGATGTATATGAATTCTTCAATTCTTTTGTGGAGCCCCTTTTGCTCGAAATTGATCCTGAAGGGATCAACAACAAGATGAACGAATCGGTGCAATCTATTTTGGCCGACCCCTTATACCCCTGCGATTACTTTTTCGCTAGAGGGCATTCCATGATTCACTTGCATGGTTTCAAGGAGGAATCCTTCATGCTTCCCGGGTCCTTACGGAGCGAGTAGTAGGCCTAGAGATAGCTAGGTAGCTAGCACTCTTGGACATCGAATTCGGCACACTGAAATAAGAAGGCTCTTTTTGATCTCCCCTTCAGCAAAGGAGGAATCACTTTGTACTAAAAAGAAGGGTCGAGCATAGCCTTATGAAGAAGTTGGCTTCTTATGGGTTTGCTCTCATTCAAGACTCTTGGAGGTATAACCCTAGAGGAAAGATGGCCGCGACTCTACGAGAAAACAAAATCCCCAACCCCTGCGCCCATGAGCCGAGGGAATATTTTGAAACAAGGCGGAATCCCTAGGAGGAGTCACCCGACATATTTGTCGAGCTTAAAGATATTCCAACCCCAGTTTGGGAGACATTCCACCAAGGTAGACATAAGTATGACCCCGCTCTCACTATGACCAAGGGACTTGAGTGGCCTTGAAAAAAATGGACTGGAGCGCGGAGAAAATTGAGGCCTATTAGAAATATAGGCGGAGATTGGCGGGACCACCTGCACTTTTGAGGCCATTCTCAATGATGAACAAAGTGGGAGGATTTCTGGATGCGAAGCATGCGTCCGATATCGAAAGCGAGGATACAACCATTATCATTTCAAAGTGGTCCACAGGAGCGACCGCGAGTCCTCCGATTCCCGACAACCGCAGCTTACCTCCTCTCGCCCCGCTTTCCCCTCCCAACAAAATCTTCCAACTCGTACTCCAACGCCGCATCTGATTATTCCTTCAAGCAAGATCGCTGCAGAGGATTCGATGCTAACCCCTCGTGCAAGAAATTGAAGTCTGTGGTGGTACCTATTTCTTCTCCGCCTCTTCCCATGCCGAGGCCCCGCTTTCAACCCCTCCTCCACCACTGTCTTCCCCTTTCGGTGGTGTTCCCTTATCGCCTCCCCGTCTCGAGTCCTTTCCTCCGCCTCAAGTCCCCATCCCCTTTTAACCTTCTTTTTTTGCTATCCCCACGATTTCCCCTCGTGTGGTAGCAGGTCCTTCCTCAGCAATTGTGACTTCAGTGCCTCAACCGCAAGCAACCATTCCCTATGGCCTCGCCAACTAGGTTCCCGTTTGCGGGTGGGCTTGTCCCATCTTCCTATGCATTCTGAGTCAAGTGGAGGCCGCTAAAGCCGTTCGAGACAATAGAAGAGCGAAGAAAATGAAGAAGGAGATGACTGCAAGCGCAACAAAACAAATGCGGTTGTTATATGACCATCAACAGAGCTCCCTAACTATTACACAACTCGTTCCTCTGGTGTCCAAACCTCTGGAACAAATGCTACTTGATGACTATTCTGCAAGCATCGTCGCGTAGACCTCTCAGAGTTCCGACCCCAAGACAAAGTCGAATTAATGAACGAGACCGCAGCGGTAGTCACGACAAATTATTTGAAACTCAATAATCAGCTGAAAAAGGCGCAATCGAACCTTCATAAAGTAGAGGCCACTGTGGCTAGCCATCAAGTTGAGCTCAAGGCAAGAACAAAGAAATAGAGTAGGCTGCGAAGGGGAGTTAAGGGCGGTTCCTTCGCCAGATGCCCTTGTGGCTTCTCAGATAGAGGTTAGAACCCTTGTAACCAAGCTCGCCATCTCCGAGTCATCGGCCAATTTGCTCTCGCAGGAGAAAGGGATCCTCCAATAGAACTCGATTTAAAGAAAGTGGAGGTAGTCGCACTTCGATCCTAAGCCGCGTGCCATTGAGATTGAAGTTGAAAGAGACAGCCTTCAGACAACGTTGAAATCATCGGAGTACATGGATTTGACTAGCAAGTTGGGACTGTAATCACAGAAAGGCGGGATAGAACTATATGCTTCCTACTGTGATTGAATTGCCGCTAAGGCAATGGATCTAGTCCCCACGCTCAAATTCATATCTGATGCGCAGGAATTGTGCTCTAGTGTTGTAACCGCAACCTCCACCATCACCAACGTAGTATCCGCCAAGGTCCCCGAATCAAACTTCTTGATTTAGAAGATTTATAATGCTTCGGACTCGCCTGTAGAAGGGCGAGATTACAGAATAAAGCGGCTGATCGCCACTAAAAGCGATGAGATCCTAAGTCTGTAACAAGGCTTCCATGAAATGCCAGAATCTCTTAACACAACTCCACTAGGGAATCAAAGATAGGAAGCAGAACATTGATGAATTGGTTCAGCTAGGCTTCCCTTCTCCCTTTCCCGATGACTCTACAGTCCTCACGATGACCAAATTCAACAACTCCTGGTGGTCAAACGTCAAGATAAAACTGTCTTTCAGTCTTTAAAGGAGGATTCTAGCGTGGCCGAGGTGGAGGCCATTTTAAACCCTATCGTCCAATGGAGTTCCGCTTGCATGTAGTAGTGCGGAATCTCCAAAATTCCTCGCATAAGGAGATAATCGAGCTGGATCGTGCCTTCCAGGCCTTACAAAGGAGGACATACCCAACAGAGGAGGAATGGCTTGGATATCAAGCTGCCTTACAGTGGCTTTGAGTGGCATTTTTGGGCCACATTGTGATTTTTGAAGCAGAGGGATCGATGGTTTCTTCCATGGCATTACGGAGTCCCTAGATGAGTCGTCATAACTGTAGTCTTTTTTTGAGCCCCTTTGATCACTTTTGTCGTCATCCCGACCCTTTTTTTTTTTCTGATTGCCCAACTTGAAGTCGGTTAAGTATGGAATCAAATGCGGAAAGAGTCTAGGTGTTTCCCGAGCACTCCTATAAAAGAAAGGCGAATCCTCCCTAAAATAACATGCAAATGCCATGTTCTTTCTAAGCGCAGTTAGAATCCGTTCTCATAAAAGACTCTCAAGCAAGCGTCTGCATTCTCCACATGTTTGGAAAGGATTATCACCGACTCCAGCGGTGATGGTTGGGTGAATTAAAAGTGAATTACAAATATCTCAACAGGTGGTTGGGGATACTGACCAAGAAGTGAAGGATCATTAAACACCACCAACGAAACCCTAGTTCAAGTCATCGGAAGAAGAGCCACAAAAGGATATAAATGGGGCATTTGATTCTAAAAGAAGCAGTTTTGGAGAAGGAAGAAAGGGAACATGGGATTATAATAGCATTCGAAGGTTCAGTTTTGTATTAGCCAAGCCTTAGCTAGACTTATTTAAACGGAATTTGTAATCTGTACCATTTGGGCCTTATATATTATTTTCCATATAAATTAAAGTTATGGTTTTGTGCACTTTGGCTTTTGTATTCTGAGTTGTTTTCTTTCGCAAGTAATTTTGGATAATTTATGTGATCCATCGTCTATAAGCCCTTGGGTTTTAACTTATCTTTTATCTGCATCTCAAGTGTTCCATCTCCTCGGCTCGATTAAACTAAGGTGTTGCTAAATAGGTGGATCATGCTATATGCTCTTCAAACTATTATAGGCAATTCACTAGAAATCTCTCCATTTCTTCAGATCTATCTCGGCGTATCGCCTTAGTTAGTTTCCTAGTTTTCTTTAGTTTTCCCCTAAACTTATCTCACATCGAAGAGAAGAGCCACTTCTTTAAAATCTGGAGGTCACCTTAGGCGCACGTCCCACTAACCTAAGGTTTCCTACGATTTTGACGGTTCTTCCGCTAAGGATCTCTCACAATAATTAACAAAAACGATTTACAAATGATATATATATATATATATATATACACATATATATATATATATATATATATAGGTTATATATATACAAGGTTTACAAAGAAATCATATACCCTACCCGGTTTCCAAAATGTATTTGAATGGATTTAACAATTTTAACATAGTTGTATATATGTATGTATGCACATATTACATATATAAGTTAAAAGGCACAAGGTTTTCTTTAGGAAAACAACTATATAAAACTTATATGAATTCACATATATAACTATATTGTTCACAATAAATAGATATAAGCTTAACTAACTCCCCACAAGAATAGATCAAATTTTCAAACTTTTGAAATAAGGATTTAGAAGATTCGACACTATTGTTTTGTGACTCAAAGAGGGATGAGAGCAGGGATAGAAGATCACTAAAAGTCGTTCTTAGAAATAATGCTAAAAATGCGGGGATAAGAAATCTTCTTAATATCTTTATTTGATTCACTATGAACCTACAAGTAAACTTACATTTACCCCAAATACTCACATGAATAGGAATTTTAAATTTACAAGACTAGTGCTAAGTGAAAAGAAAATGCACAAGAAGAGATTTGGGATAGGTTTAACACAAGCAAGTTATTTACAAACAATAAAATGCAATTACTCCATTGTTAGTTTATTCATCTTTTGTATTTGAATCAATCAAGCTAGAAGTGTAACTTACAAAATTATATAAGTTTAAGAAAGATATTATTTTCCATTTTCATATTAAAACCATCTCCAAATTTTGAGAGTGTTATAACAATAAGGCCAAGGAGTTTGAATTCAAATAAGGTCCATGGAAAACCAAGGTAAATCAAGAACTCCTTTTAATAAAAGTTCACAATATTTTTATCTTTATCACAAGATTACAAGAGGAGTAACATAAGATCTCCATTTCATTACAAGAATGAAATAACATGGAAAAACAAGAGATCATTCTCCCAACTTCTTTTCAAAACAAGATTTGTAAAATAAATAACAATGAAATTTCCCACTCTAACTCGAACCCAAGTTACAATTCTCCCTTCTCTTATAATTTACAAGAAACTACAGCAACCTAAAATGCGAGTGGAAAAGCTTCCTACTAAGTGGGAACAACATGGCCAAATTTCAAATGAATCCCCATTTTCCAAGCAAGAAGCAAACTCCAAGGGTCAAGCTCCATGTCCATTAGCAAACCTCCAAAACCACAAGAAGAGTTGGCTTGGTTGTCCACCCAACCAATTGGCATCATCACATGCCACTTCCAAATACATGTTAGCCTCCCTCCAAGCCCATGGGAGAGAGGAGAAGCATGCCTCCAAGATGCACAATGAGGGATAGGGAAAGAATACACAACACACATACAAGCAACTCAACAAGGTTAAAGGCCAACACCACACACAAGAAGCTCCATGCTTCAACAAGAGGGTCAGAAAGACCCATTTTATCCAAATTTACCATGTAACCAAATGAGTTCAATTTTTTTCCATGTATCCACAAGCCATCAAAAGCTCCATATCCCTCCATCAAGCTTATTTCTCCTTGCCTCCTTGCTAAGGTTTTCTAGAGCTTGAGGTTTCCTTAGAAAGGATGGGAGATGGTTTCCAAACCATATGGAAAACCATCTCCCACTTCAACCAAATGAAGGAGTTTAGTAAGAATCCCAACAAGGCTTGCCCATCAAGCCTTGTGGGAGCAAGAGGGATTCTTCCCTCTTCCCCAACACTCCAAAATCCACTCCCCAAAGGGGGTGGATGGAGAAAAGTAAGAAGGTAAAAATAACCAAATAAAAAGATCGGCATTTTCTTTCAACACCTAAAGACAAACAAGTTAGCAAGCAAAAATTTCAATTCTAAATCAATGACAAGATTGATGGTGTGAGAGCTACCTCACAAGAAAGAAAATCTGACACCCACTTGCAAGTCTAACTTCAACTCTTTTCTTCCCAAAAGCTCCAACAATCGCCAAGCTAAAATGATCCAAGAATCCTCCACATTCTAAAATGGATGGTTAAATAAGAGAAAAGTCTCTAACACCACAAACCAATAGGATGGTGACATGTGTCACCCATCCCTCCCAAATCCAAGTTACCCAAATGTCCCTCTCAAGAACAAGACAAAAATAATAAATGAAGAGGAATTCTCAAAAACAACAAATCAAAACAATCATGCATCCCCAAATCCCAAGCCTCACACAAAATCAAAACATAATTGTTGATGGAGACAAGAGAGGTCAAAAGGGAGGAAAAAACTTTTGAGCCTTGGGAAGAGCCTTTCTACCCATAGGTATGGTCCATGAGGCTCATTCTAAGGCAAAAATAGTCCCTAACTTTCCAAACACACCCCAAAATTTTCACTTTTTGCCCAAATTCGAGATTTGGGAAAAGTGGCTCTTTAAGAGGGGGTGATGGGCCCACCTAGTCCATGATTAAATGGCATGAAACCTATTTAATCAAGGATAAAAAAATTAAAACTTCCCAAATAAGTGGGAAAAATTAACTCATAAAAATTGACTTAAACAAGCAATTAAGGATAGATAAATCAATTTAATTTAAAAGGGGACAAGTGAGCCCAAAAGTGACCAAAAAATAACTTAATACACATGCCAAGATGATGAATTCCATATTTCCATCCTTAGTCAACAACATAATAAACAAGGCCAAACGATTATGAGGAATAGATTCGCCCAAACAACCTATTGTGTAATTTGGAAGTGTAACCTCCGAGTCCCACGCTCCCCTCGTGGCGTAATCGCAGCCTATGCACTCAATTCACCCATTATACCCGCTTTCGACGCCAAAACCAAATAAAACGATACTACACATGTCAAAATGATCCAAATCAAGCGTATACTAACTCATCCAAATTTTGTAATGTCCCTTTTTCCCACTTAAGGACCTAATTTTGGACTTCTTGCCATCCCCTTTTCCATGACAACGAAGTAGAAGAGTTGGGAAAAGGAATTGAGCTTCCTTTGCATTCTTTTTAATATTTTCTTTTAGTGTATTCTTCTATTTAGTAGGTCGGCGGTTTTAGACCTTTAATGAAGCCAATTAAAGATTAAAAAGAACATTGTATGGGTCGGCCTTGTCCTTTTGGGGCTTTGGCGCCAAAGAGAGGATATAAAGGAAGGTTGGAGAGCTCATTTGCATCATCATACATTGGTGCATTTTCTCTATTTGGACTTGTGGGCTGGTAGCTCATTGTTCTTCCACTCTTGGCGGCAATCCAAGTGTGTGGCATCTTCCTAGAAGGACGAAACCCCTTCTAGTGGTTGGTTGGGGACGAAACCCTCCTTCCATTGGCTTGAAGACATTTCAGAGGAGAGAAGACATAATCAAATTTTTATAGGCATTGTTGAGTCTCTCCCTTGTGGAGCGACTTGCATTGGTGAAGGGTTTGGTGCCATCTAGGGCACGACAATCTGATTTGAGTTCATATTTGTCTTCCTCATAATTTCTAAAGCCGGAATCTACTATTTGTTGTTAAGTTTGGGGTTTCTAAACCCTCTTTTCATAATTATTTTGGAGCTGTACTTCTGCTGGTTATATTTAATTTTTCAGCTGAGCAATAACATGTTTTTGGGGTTGAAAACAGTTCTAAAATATCTCTAAAAGGTTTATAAAAATTGTGGATGCATTGTTGAATGATATTTTGGTGAAATTGTGAGTTTTTCATATTGCTGTTCCAAAAATCAGTTCTCTGTCCAAAATCTGGGTTTATCTTCCTTCAGTTGATTTAGAAGTATGATTTGATATCTTTGGGTTTTTTGCTAATTTCCTAAATTTCAGTTTCAGCCCTTAAAAGGGATATTTCAAATTCGTTATACCAACAATCATCCATCAATGAGATATGTATAAAAATTACGACAAATATCCATGATATGTCCAAAATATAATCCATATAAATCTCATATCAACCATATCCATATCATCATATCTAAACCAAGTAATAATGATAAAAGTAGTGAATTGACATCGTATGCCTCATACATCATCCTGTCAAAACAAGTTAACATCTAGATGTTAATATAACGACAAAATCATAATAATGTCCAAAACAACTGTAATAGTATTGTGTCCAATGTCTCTATACACATGATACAATGAGTGAGCATGAATATAAAGAAGTAAACTGGTGGGCATTGCATTGTTCATACAAAGCCTTTTATGGGGGTAGATTTTTCCTTTATTTCTAATATTAATATTTTAAAAAATTTACAATGACATTTGGCATTCAAAATAACATTAACAAATTAGTTGTAATGTTTTTGTGGTTATGTTGTTTGTAATATGCATATTATGTGGTTAATTCTTGTTTATTAGGGTAGAATATACTATGTTGCTAGGATACGGGTGTAGGTGTGGGTACGGTACGGGCATGTGGGGACATTTATTTTCAAAACCTTTGGGTATGGTACGTTTTGGGTACATTAAATTTTCAAAACCTCTCGGGTACGTTATGTCTTGGGTATGTCCAAACACACATATTTTATAAATATACTCATTTTTTAGTCTATAAGAAATACAAAACTTGAAAAATATAGTAGTATCAAGGTTCAAAACATTCAATATTCTTAAAATTTAACATTTTCATTAATCATTTTGTAATATGAATACAGATATTCATATAAGGGTTCAAACACAACTCCAATATTCATGTTTGAAATTAAAACATTTTGTAATCTTGTGTGTCTTTAGTTTAATATTATTCGACGTATGCGTAGTTAGCCCCAATAGAAACACAAAAGCTAGATGATGATATTGAGCAATGAGATGGACATGATTTTCTAGCATCCATCCAGAGGTAAAAAATGGCCTTTATTGGGCTGCAACTACAAGGGTTGAAGTTAATCAACAAACCTACCATAAAGTTGGGGATGAAACTTGTGTCTTACAAATGTGATGAGATCCTCGCATTTTCCAGCTTTCTTTGTCATTCTCTCATGTGATTTTTAGTTTGTTTCGTAGATGTTTCATTTTCTAATGAAAGACTTCCGGATTTTTTCCTTGTATGCATAAGCATTGAATGCCTCCCACACTCTTGACAACCATCCGAGTCTTTTGAGATCTAGAAAAATGTAAAAACTTGAAAACCCCAAATAAAAGATTATAGTAAAGATAGTGCTTATAGTTTATAATGTAATATAATGGGAATAATATGGTGCTTATAGTTTATATAGTGGTTGATGGTTTGACTCTGACATGCAAAGTGTTATAGGGGGTCTGGTTCGATGGAGCTGTTTGTTTACGTGAATTTTTTGGCTTGGGGTGGAATCATGATTTTGCTTGGAAAATGCTTGTCTTGGCTAGAGACCTGTTGGGCCCTTCTTCCTTGGTCCTCCACACAAGGTTGTACCTCGGATGAGGCAGACCTTGCCGGTGCTTGGAAGTAGTGTATGGAGCCAGTATGGAAGGTGGCTCCCTCCTGTGTTGCTTGTGGAATTGTTTGTGTTTTGGCAATGGTCGAGTGTCTTGTAATTGATTTTTAGAGGAGCTTAGGGTTGATTTTTATTCATTTATGTGTTTTTAGGGTTTAAGTTGATGGAGACGTTTGTTTACGTGAATTTTTTGGCTTGGAGGTGGAATCATGATTTTGCTTGGAAAATACTTGTGTTGGTTAGAGACCTTTTGTGCCCTTCTTCCCCTGGTCCTCCACACAAGGTTGTACCTCGGATGAGGCGAGACTTGCCAGTGTGCTTTGAAGCGAGTGTATGGAGCCGATATGGAAGGTGGCTCCCTCTTGTGTTGATTGTGGAATTGTTTTTGTGTTTTGGCAAAGGTTGAGTGTCTTGTAATTAATTTTTAGAGGAGCTTAGGGTTGATTTTTATTCATGTGTTTTTAGGGTTTAAGTTGATTGAGTCAACCAATATGTTTTTTAAAATCATTTTTACAAGCAACAATGTTACTTTTGACAGTGGTACGTCTTGGGTACATCCTAACATACCCGAGACATACTAGTCTTGCACCCGATACATACCGTAGGGCACGCAGGGGTCGGGCATATCGATGCTTCACAGAGATTATATATATGTTTAATGTATATAAACATATATATGGAATATATATACACATATATTTGTGTGTGTGTGTGTGTGGTTGTACTCAAGCCATACAATGAGCTAAAAAGAAATTTAGTACTGGTGAAGCCGATTCACCGTATAGAACCCATACCCAAAACAAATCAGTAACTTAGGTTATTGTTATGGTTTATTTGTGATTATGTGGTTAATTCTTGTTTATTAGGATAATACACACACACACAAATACACACAAACACAACCAAAAAAAGAAAATAGTACTTGGTGAACCCGATTCACCCTATAGAACCAATACCGAAAGCAAATCAATAACTTAGGTAATTATGGAACCGATGCACAATCGTGTAGGGCCAAGCCTTCTTATTAGGCACGCTCCTGGAAGAGTTTCCACTTAGCCCCGCTCTGGGAACATGGGAACTCACTTCTGTGAGGCCTCCACATGCTTGAGTGGAGGATAATGGCTTTCAACAAGAGTATTCCCTGGAGACTCTAACCTTAATTGGTGGGGTTGGTATCACTAGATGTGATCACTAGATGGTCTATGTTGCTTGGTATCTTTCGTGGGGAGGAGCTTCAGAGACCAAGTCCCACTAGTGGTTGCGCTATCACGCTTGAACCTAGAGTCAAGGGGTGATTCCCGAAGATTGCGCTTGCCCTTGGCTAGCCTGAACAAGGGACTCTTCCAATTCAAGAAAACTAGGAAAACCATTATATGTTGATTGAAAACTAAAAATAACAAATAAAATATAAAAATCTAGTTATTAGACAAGGGATGAACATACAAAATCAAAATAAAATCATGTCTATGGGGGTAGCGGAAGAAAATGCTTCTCAAGTCCATGAAGCAGGTTGTAGATTGCACATGATGAGGTTCAAACCGAGTGCAGACCCACTACCTCATGCGAAAGAGTACACCTAAGAGACAACACAAATTTGAAAATACCCTTTTAATCTGCTCGCACCATGAACCCTAAACCATTTGCGAATATGCAAGGATGTTCACAAATATATTGGAAATGTGTTGAATACTTTACATGATGCATGCATGCATGCATGCATACATACATACATATGTATGTATGTACATGCCTTGAGCCAAAAAAGAAGCACAATCTTGGCAAGTAACTCCGTCCATACATACACCGAGCTATAGTAAGAAACACAATATTGGTGAACTCCGATTCACGGTATGGAACCCATACCCAAAACAAATCAGTATCACTTAGATGCAATGAGTACTAGAGTGGACCATTCATTCTTGTGAGAGATGAGTAAAAGTAGATTGACCACCTCACGATGAGACAAAGTAGATTGATTTGAAACTACGCAAAAAAATACACAAATTGTTCCACTATGATAAACACAACTTGTATAAAACAAACAAGTAACTTAGGTTATTATTATATGATAATCGTAAACAAAAAAATGACAAATAAAATATATAAATCTACATGATGATCATTGCTATCTATGGTTATCACTAGGGATAAACAAAGTCAAAATTAAATCATGTGTATGGGGAAGTGGAAGCAAATGCGTCTCAAGTCCTTGAAGTATCATGTAGAGTGCACATGATGATGTCGAGACCGAGTGCGAACCACAATCTCATGCAAAAACGTACACCTAAAAGACACAACACAAATTTGAAAATGCCTCTTTCAACTGGTTCGAGACACTGCATCCCTAAATCATCCACGAATAGGCAAGGATGTTCGCAAATATATTGGAAATGTGTTGTATATTTTCCATGATGCATAATCGGTGCCACCAAAAGAAGAATACTCAGTTGGGTGAGGTATCTCCTAGGCGACACTTTGGACTACACTTTGATGAGGTATCTCTTAAGAGACACCTTGAAAAGACGATTGAGGTACCTCCTAGAGACACCGGATGGAGTAGATGGTTTGGGTGAGGTACCTCCTAAGAGAAACATGGATGACATAGATAGTTTGGGTTAGGTACCTCCTTGGCGACATCTAGGTCGAGCAAATAGCTTGGCCGAGGAACCTCCTAAGCAACACTTGGATGGAGTGGACAACTGGGGTGAGGTATTTGTTAGGTGACACCTTTGAAAGATGTTTCATGTGGAAGGTAAAGTGTCACGAGGTGGATGGTTAGTTGACAAGGAAGATGAACCATCACACATTTGTGAAAGGCGGATGGTGTCCTATTGATATGCCTATATATACTTGCATATTGTGTAATGTGAAGATGTATTGGATGCTACCGTGAGTATTAATATATAACATAGCTGGATAGTTACATGGTCTAGTGTATGGACTATGCATAGATTGTATTAGAGTTGTAGGTGTAGTGCATTGTACTACCGAAGATTTTATATGGAAGAATTTTTTGAAATTTTAAAGTGTGTTATTGTATTGTAAATGGTTGAGTTGATGCAATATGAAAGAAGGTTTCTATGGTGTGTTTTTTCCTCGAAAGGTTATTATTGGTGAAACCTTATGTTTTGTGCACTCGTGTGTATGCCATTTTTCTATTTTGTTTTAACTTAAAGATTCTTTTGATACTGCTGCTGTTATATATGTTTATTGTGTTGTATATGTTTAAAGGATCATTTCTCTTCATTTAGTATCAGATCTAGGTTTTATCTATATTTGAAGATTTAGGTTTCTTTTCCTGTAATAATCTTTTTGTGGGTAGGAACTGTGTGCATAAGAATATTTGTGTGAAGGAAAAAGATGGAAGCACAAGGATAGGGGTCACAAAACTCAATGGAAAACATTTTGAGTTATGGAAGCTCAAGATGAAAGATCTTGTTGGCAAAGATGAATGGGTTGTTGTATTAGGAATAAAACTTGTAGGTATGGAGGATGAAGAATGCTAAACAATTGATAGCATAGCGAAGATTCAATCAGATTAGTCAGCTTTAGTACTGCTGAATGTATTGACAAAAGCTATTGCTAAGCAACTATGAGAAACGTGGGGGCTTTGTAACATACCAAGTCTCTGATAAATAAGCTTTTCTCTGAAAGAAGTTGTATTCATTAAGGATGAATGATGGTGACTTTGTGGCTGAATATCTGAACGCCTTCAATATTGTGGTAAGTCAGTTACTTTATGTTAAAATTAGAATGGATAAAAAGAAGTGTATAGCTCTGTTTTGTTCTTTACCTAGCTCTTGGGACATTCAATTTATGGCAATTATTTGTACTATATGTAAACTGAAAGTTGAGGATATAGTAGTAGCCCTATTATCAACAGAAATGAGGCAGAATTTTTTTAAGAATTATCAAATGAAGGATGCCTTGTTTGTAAGGAGCCGTACCCAGGAGTGAAGCCATAAGAGGTCAAGACGATATAAGTTGTAATGTCCCCAACTTGGACAAATCAAGATTCAACAATTATTTGTCAAAACCCTTGAGATCTGAGAGCTGAAAATAAATGACAGCAATCTGGAAATTAAATACTTTATGACAACAATGCATTTAGTGCCCAGAATTCGTCTTCAAACCCTAGCGACTAGGGTAGAAGTGCAATTCTACAATCAAATTAACTCCAAAAATTATAGAACTTAGTACTTGAGCAGCCTTAGAGTTGTAGACATGGGAAACACTTTCGAATCAACACCAATCTGAAAATCTGAATTTTAAATGAGAGAAAACAACTGAAACTTCAAAAATTCATAACTTTGCCACAAATAGGAATTACAATGCAAATGATAGCTCAAAATGATCTTGGAGAGATCAGCTATCCAACAAAAGTGATTTCCTATTTTTCCTACCACTGAGACATGCCAAAATGTGATCCCGAACTTTCCAAGTGAGTAGATAAAATTGAAACCCTACCCAAAAATTACCGAATCTGAGATTCCAACCTTATAACATATGGAGAATCAATACATCAAATCAGAATTCCAAAATGTGCCCTAGAAGACACTGAACTCAGCCACTATGCAATTCGCCTAGGGTTGGAAATGAAGATCTACAATGCAGAAACAACACAACAAATTCAGAATGATCCAATGTACTTTCTGGATGAAAGTACTCCTCAATCAGCAACAGCACTATTGGGCATACATCCCTTTTCTTCAAGCATGAAGAATTCAATTTATCAAATATTCAACATGCCCTAAACTAGAGCCTTACTAGTGCTCATATAGCCTTCCCAAATGGGGCGACCCACTTTGGGAGGGAGATTACATTTTAAAATCACTTTTATGTCGGCTATGACTTACTTTTTGCTTTTGTCTATTTTTATTAATAGCCGACATTACATCATAATGATTACATAAGGAATTAATTAATTAATTCACCCACTTGCAAGAGTGATTAAATCACTTGGGTAAATAATTAATTAAAATACATTCCGCTCCAATTATATTCTATTAAATAATTAAAATTGCCTTATATGTGTAAATGATAAAAATCACTATTTGGGCAACCTTAATTAAATAATAAAATAAGAAAACCCCAAGAATTTCCCTTTAGTCCATGGGGTGAGGTGAACTAAAGGTCTTTAGTACTGTTTAATAATGTCCCGGAAAAGGGGACATTACATAAGTCTAGAGTTCAATCGAAGACTACAACAAAGATAAGAGAAAATGCTAGAATTGTGGTAAATCACGGCATTTTAAGGACTACAAATCTTAGAAGGTTGAAAAGGGTAACTCATTAGATGATGTTGTGTTTATAGATACAAAGTCTTCTAGTGAAGACTTGGGGATTTTTCCCTGCAGCTTCAAGCTCACATGCATACAATGATGCATGACTGATTGACTCGGTGCCTCTTTTCATATGACTCCACATAGGGAGTGGTTTAGTGAATATGAAAAGATTAATGGAGGTGATGTCTTCTTAGGAGACAATTCGACATATAAAATCATAAGTCAAGGAAGAGTCAAGTTGATGTTCAAAGATGAAAGGGTTAAGACCCTTCCTGTTGTTTTGCACATTCCAGGTTTGGCAAGAAACCTAATTTCATTGAGCAAAATGAATGATGCGGTTGTGCAAATGGTTTTAGCAAGGATAGCTGCAAGATGGTTTGTGGAGCAAAGATATTTACAAAAGGAGTCTCAGATAGGAATGTTGATCAAGCTTGAGGCAAGAATTGTAATTAGTGGGTGAAGTAGCTTTGTTGCTCCCGAGGTAATGATGTTTTAGAGTAGATCCCTATGCTGCATGTAGAAAATACAACTCCATACACACCACAACATAATGGAGTTGCAAAGAAAATGAACAAGATGTTAATGTATAAAAGCTGAGTATGCTAAGTGGTGCACTTTGTAATGTCCCTTTTTCCCACTTAAGGACTTGAATTTGGACTTCTTGCCATCCCCTTTTCCATGGCAACGAAGTAGGAGAGTTCAGAGAAGGAATTGAGCTTCTTTTGCATTTGTTTTCTATTTTTTAATGTTTCTTTTTAGCATGTTTTTTCCTTTAGGTGGTTGGATGGGTTTTAAGGCATTTAAGGAGGCATAATAAAAGAATATAATGACTTATAGGGGTCGGCCTTGCTCTTCCAAGCTTTGGTGCCAAGAGGAGGTTATAAAAGGAGACTTAGGAGCTCATTTGTACTCATACATCTTTGGCGCATTTTATCTACTTGGACTTGTGAGCTGGTTTCTCTTGGTTCTTCCACTCTTGGGCGAAAATCCAAGTGTGTTGCATCTCCTATAAGGACAAAAGCCCTTCTAGTAGTTTGTAGGGGGGTGAAAACCCTCCTTCCTTGTGTGAGCTTGAAGGATTGTTGCAGATTTGAGGAGAAGGATTCATATTCAGATTTGTATTTGCATTGAGTGGCCTCTCCTAGGTGGAACGACCTACCTTGGAGTGAAGTTTGGTGCCTTAGAGGGCATAAAATTGATATTTCACTTCATTTTCAGATTTGCCTATATTTATAAAGCCGAAATCTACTTTCTTGTGAATTTTTGGGGTTTCTAAACCCTCCTTTCATAATTATTTTGGAGCTATACTTCTGCTGGTCATTATTAATTTTCAGCTGAGCATATGCATGTCTTTTTGGGTTGAAAACAGTTCTAGAATATCTCTAAAAGGTTTGTATAAATTGAGGATGCATTGCTAGTTGATATTTTGGATGAAGTTGTGAGTTTTCATACCATTGTTCCTAAAATAAGTTCGCTGTCCAAATCTGGGTTTAATTTCAGGCTGCTGATTTGAAAATCAGATTTGTTTGCTTTGGGGTTTGAGTTAATTTCCTTGATTGTTGGTTTCATCCTTTGAAAGGGATATTACACACTTTTGGAGCAAACATTTTGGGCTGAAGCAGTCACTACTGCTTGTTACTTGGTGAATCACTCACCATCATCGGTGTTGGTAGCTACGACTCCACAAAAGGTTGGCTTGAAGAGGGAACACCTATATCTAAATTCGAAGCAACTACAAAAGATGAACCGTCACATATAGAGTTGCAAGATGCAGATTGAGATATAACAAAGGAGATTGAATCTTTGGATAAGATTAAGACATGAGATCTGGTAACTTTACCTCTTGGAAGAAAACCTGTAGGTTGCAAATGGATTTTCAAGAAGAAGTACAATGCACAAGGAAAATTAGAAAAGTGTAAAATTTTCTTGGTAGTAAAGGGATTCTCTCATGCAAAGCAAATTTATTCTACTGAGAATTTTCCTGTTGTTGCAAAGTTGACTTCTATTAGATTTCTTTTAGCTATTTCTGTCGCACTTGAACTTGAAGAGGTTGAAGAAGAAATCTGCATGTCATAGATGGAAAGTTTCAAGGTCAGGCGAAAGAGCACTTGGTTTTCCACTTAAAGAAGTCCTTGTATGGCTTGAAACTATCGTCAAGGATGTTAAATCAAAAGTTTTTAGCTGTGTGCTGAAACTTGGCCTTGTGTGCAACAACGCTTATCTTTTCTTGTTCTTCGAAGGAGGGAATACCTGTCATCTAGTTATCTATGTGAATGACATGGTGCTGATTGGAAATTGTTAGGAATTATATGGTGTTAGTACTCACATGGGTGAGTAAATACATTTGTAATAAATTAATATTATTATTATCATCATGAGTTGTTGTAAACAACTCATTAATAATAATATAGTTAGAGGTTAGTAATTTGTTAGTGAGTTAAGATTGTTAGAACAACTCGTATATGTTAAGGTGAGTTGTTATAGGAGGTTTCCTATTTTATAGGAAACATACTCCTATATATTTGTATGTCCGAAATGAATGAAAATATAGAATATTATTGTGTTTACGGTGTCAAATCTGATCCAAATTAACATTTGGTATTAGAGCAGTCTGATCCAGTTCTTTAATGGAGGAAGGAGGCAATGGAGGAAGGAGGATAATCAACGTCCTCTCGCTAGCCATTCGTGTCTAGTCATGGGCTGCATCAAGGAGATCCTCTAAGTCCAAACCTAATCATTGCCATGACTGAGATCTTGTGTAGGAAAATTGGACCATGCAAAAGAGAAAACACCAAGGCCTACAATAAATTATCACAGGAACTTTTCTTCTTCTTTCTACATTGATTTTCAGTGCGATCAAATAAATAATACAGATTTTAACATCTTTTCACCATGCATCAGGGCAGCATATAAATCACGCAAAATTCACATGTAATCTTTGTAAATGTGGCTTTGAAAAGGACAAAAATTCTTAGAATCCTCAGGTTTTAGGAGGTAATACTCCCGCACCTTTTAGAATGTCAGTCAATGTGGATCAGGTCACAAAGATATCCTGCACAAGAAAAAAATAGATTTGGTTTCTGTTGTTTCAATGGTTGATTGCCACCTTTCTAAAATACAGAATATTCCTTTTCAGTACAGATTTAGGCTATTTAAAATCTTTACCAAACACAGATGGGACCCAACTCCAGAAAAATATTATAAATTGAATTTTGATGGGGCTTCTAATAGATATCCTAGATGAGGTAGTATTAGCGGCATCATCCAAGATTCAGCCAGGGAGCCAATTCTCAGCTATGCCCAACAGATTGGATATCAGACAAACAATTTTGCTGAATTACTTGCATGTCACACTGGTCTCAAATAGAGAATTGATATGGGTTTGTCTTTGATAATTAAAGGGGACTCTAAGATAGTGATAGACATCCTTACAGCATGGATGTCCAACACCTAAGCTGCACTCCACTGTAAGCGGAGAATGAAGCACTTAGTCAGAAAACTTCTTTATCGTCTCCACAGAATGATGAGATACACACTGATTTTAAAAACACGATTCAATGGCAGATAGAATGACCAATGATGCTCTTACACACCTAGATGAGTACTCTTATCACCTATATTCCAATGTCCAATTGCCTCACTCAATTCAGTCTATGGTGGCCTTAGATAAGTCAACCACCAATATCATCCATGATTTAAAAAATAAAAATAAATGCTCTTCTTTGGGTCCCTGATGGAAGAGGGCTAGCTTTCACAAGGACAGATTAGGCCAGGGATTCAAACCTTGTTCAATTTGTGACCTACCCTAGTACAAAGTTATTTTCAATCATCATAATGTATTTCATCCACTTCCATAATGGCTATAGGATCATGTACACCCACATCCATATCCATACACCCCTTATTCAACTCTTACTCAAAGTTGGATTTAACATTGACCTATCTTTTCTTCTTTGAATTGACTTGTCTAGCTTTTACCAAACCTTCCTTGTCCCTCTTGCATCCCTACTCCCCCTACCCCTATCTTTATTTACTTCTAAGTCGATTTTATTATAATTACCCCACTACACACGGTTGCCCTGCCCACTTCATTCAATGGAGATTGGCCATTTAGTTTTGTTTTCACAACCTCTTATTTCATCCCTTGCTTTCCAATTTATTCTCACGCCAACACCTCCACCATTGGGACTCCCATGGCCTCCAATGACTGCACTTTCTTCGTGCATTTCATGGCACCAAGTTATGAAATCTCATTACAAAAGCTTCAACACATGGTCGTAGAGGTTCAGCATGTCATCCCCTAGCTTTGACTGTTATTCACGTCATTACACATCTTGATGCCAATATCATCAAATAAGCATGGGTGTCATCAATTTTTTGGACTTAAATTCTTCTCGACTGCCTCATCATCTTGGACCATGTCAAAACATTCAGATTGCTTCATTTGTACTTTCACGGAGGAAGAAACTAGTTGCAGACAATGATGGGAAAGATGTTGCAGTAGAAAGAAGGCTTTCGTGCAAATTGGATACCAATGGATGCAAATATTTATTAGAATTACATGCTATTGATAAAATATTTTGTTTATACCCACTCTCAAAAGCCTTTGAGTATGGAATTTCTACTTCACAATAAATCGATCTGAAATGACACGACATCGTACTCCGCTACTCAGCATAACAATGCAACAGCCAAAAATACATGTATTAAAACTCCAACACTAGGAAATATCAAGGCAATGACCTTTATGCATACTCAATCACATTAACAACTCCTCACCGGGTTGGGATTCGTAGTTTTTTCCATAATATCTACAATACACATGGAAGAAAGCAAAATCTTGATTGCAAGAAAGAGAATTATGAAAAGCCACTATATCTTCATACAAATGCATCGGTTTTGAAACACCATTGAAAATTTGTAAGTCTCAAGGTGTACAACAGAGGATATCAGAATGTTGGTAACATGGGTTCCTAGGTCAGGTTTACCAATGTCCACATAAGAAGCAGATTATGGAAATCATCTGTTTAGATGAGGAGACTTTAGTGCCAGAGTAGCATGCAAGGAAAGAATATCAATTTCATTTCTCAAAGCCTCGACCATAACCACCCATTCCTCAAGTATTAGACCCCATTTTCAGAGTACACTAGTTCAAACCCCCCAGGTGTTACTTGAATTGCACAACACAGTTTGAACCCCAATAAGATGTGCTACTTTCATTGCATTCAGTCTAGAGGTGGATTGACCTGGATCTTTCATGTCTTCAAGCACACAGGCCAGAATAGAGTTGTATCAAAGCCTCACTGAAAAATAGGCTCTGAACACATCAGTGGATGCCAAGTTCATAAGTTTTTGTATTTTGATTCCTTGAACCAAATCGCTTTTCCAGGATTCTATGGTTGCTTCAATTGTTTAAACAAGCACTTTCATCCACAATCACCTAATCTTTCAAGAGCTTATTCAGTTTCAAATCATCAATTAAACCATAATATCCCTAGTGTGCATCGTCTCGGGAGCAATAGTTTATCAAATTTTCAATCTGTGATCCGTAAACTTCTACTTTGGAACTCTACGAATCACACAATTATGCTGTTCTACTTTCAACTTTGGAAAATGATAGATTTGCTTAAATATTAGAGCTTCGTGAGTGATTATCTAGTGCTATAGAAAGGAAATTGCAGAGTAGGAAAGAATTCAAATTGAAACACCAACAATTTTATCCTAGAAACCTCCAATGGAGGAAAACCAGTTGGGAAGGGCAACTGCTCTTTCTTCCCACTTTTATTGGTCTAACATAGACAATTATAGATTACAATAAGTATGGAAAGAAGCAAACAATGTAAACCTTCTCTCCAATTACTTGCTTGCTCTGTTTCTACACCTTGCTCCTACAATTCCAGTCCAGCACTGAAGATCTTGCTCACTGCTCTCATTAAACTCTGCTTCTCGATCTCTCTGGATCTTCGAATGTCTATTCTCTTGCTCCTTTCATGTATTTATAGGCCTTCCCATGTCCTCCTGTGCACTGGAGGATGTGAAAGGGCATGGAAGGGAAGAGACATGGTTGGGCGCTTCAAGAACGCGTCCACTCGCATTCCATTCTTCTTTTTTGTTCGAAAGTGTCAGGACCGCCGCCTGTGCGGACAATAGTCTCGGGACCGCCACTTTGCACAGAGCGGCGGTTCTGTCCAGAACCTCCATTTACCTCATTTCTTCACTTTTCCTGTTTCTTCTTCTTGGTGCTGATGTAACTGATGAAGTGGTGTGCTTTTCTGGATCCCTATGGATCATACTTCCCACACTTGAGAGGCTTTTGGTCCCACAAAAGCACAAGGCGGCGGATTTGAAACCGCCAGCTTTGCCTGTGGCAGTTCTGTCCAGAACCTCCATTTACCTCATTTCTTTCACTTTTCCTGTTTCTTCTTCTTGGTGCTGATGTAACTGATGAAGTGGTGTGTTTTTCTAGGATCCCTATGGATCATACCTCCCATACTTGAGAGGCTTTTGGTCCCACAAAAGCTTAGTGGGGGAGTGGTAGAGGAATCAACTCCCTCTCGTACTCGCCTGAGTACCACCGGTCTGCCTTGGTGTCTTCTCTTGTCCAATCTGCCAAGGTTCCTATGGATCTCTGGTCTATTGCTCCAGTGCTACATCCTCCTCCGAATTGCCTCGAGTACAATACTCCTTGGAAGGTAACTTCTGTATCTTTCCTTCTTTATCATGCATAGATGGCATTAGTGGATGCGAGCTCTTGCAACCTGCTATCGCGTGCATCTGCATGAAGCATGGCCCGAAGGTTTCTTCTCCAACCTACTCAAGTGTGGTGAAGGTTCCTTCTCACGTCGTAAAAGGAAACCCCCTTGTTGCAGACTGTGGCGGACGCGCTCACTAGTCGCAAGCAATAATAAGGGTGAAATACAAGGTTTGGGAACTCAAGGAGTTCAGATAGTCTTCAAAACGCCGAAAAGAGCTTGGAAGGCAAAGAGGTGCACGAAGTGTCACTGCACACTTGAGCGCACGATTAGAGAAAAAATGCCAATAACGCCTAAATTTTAGCATTTGGAAATGCCCAATGTTACTATTTTTAGAGCTATTGGAGATTTTTAAAAACGACAAAAAGATATTTAGATGCTCATCTTTAAGTTACTAGATCGTAAATGAGAGCAAATTAATTTGTAATTAATAAAAAATAGATTTAATTACAAAAAAATTAATTAAGATCGGAAAATTAGATCCTAATTAAGATCTAAATGTTAAAAAAAACTAATTAAATATTTAAACAAGATCTATTAAATTTAATTTAATTTAGATCTATTAAAAAACTTACCATAAGTATTTGATTAATAAAAGAAAAAAATTCTATTTATTAAAAACATACGGTTTGGAAAAAACAAGTTTTTTTCTTTAAAAAACTTAATAAAAGAAAAACTTACCGAAATTTCTTAAAAAAAGATACGAATTTAAAAACTTTCTATTGAAAAAATGAACTTTTTAAAAAGCATATGTTTTTGAAAAACTTACTAAAAGGACCACCACCGTATTTTAAAAGGAAGGTATTTTTATTTTTAAAACACAATTAGAAGGAATGCGTTTTTACTAAGAAGGAAAGCTTTTTGTGTTTGAAAAGAAAGCTTTTTTTTTTTAAAAAGGAAAAGCGTTTGTTGGAGTTTTAAAACATCTAAGAAAAGCTGTTCACAAAAGCTTTTAGAAAGTATGTAAAAAACTTATAAAAAAATAAACACTTAAAAAAAACGTGTTACTTGGGCAGGGCGCGTGAAGGAAAAAAATAGGCCAGCCGTGGGAGGAGTTACACAGTAATAACGTGTTACTTGCGCAGCCGTGGGAGGAGTTTGGGGTTTGTGTTTTGCGGTGCGTAGCCATGGGAGAAGCAAAGTGTCCACAGTCCACAAAAGAACAGTCCACATCCACAAAAACAAAAAAACAGGCCGTGAGTTTTGTAAACCTTGGGAGTAAAACAAAAAACAGTCCTCAGTCCATGCAACCACGAGCAGAGAACAAAAATATCCTGCAACCACAGACTAACATGCATAGACAAATATCCTGCAAAAAAAACGGAGATCTTAAAAAAATTTCACTTCCATTTTAATAATTTAAAAAAGAAATGAATCTCTATTTTGGATTTAGCTGCAGCTAGCTAAAGGAGGCGGTAAAACCCCTGATTGCTCAAGGTATTATGAAAACCTGCACATGCACAAAAAAACACAAAAACCGACACAACTTTCCAAGAAGGCTTGTTAGAGAGATTAGCAAAATAATTCCATAAAATAGTGATCGAAAAACTTGCATGCAGAGTAAAAAAACGAAACCAAGAAAGAGTAATCGCAACTAAAAAATAACGAGTGCATGTTTACCCGATCTCAGCTCTGATACCATGAAAAGAGTTTGCGAGAATCGAATCGGAAACGAGGCACCACGAAGTAGTTGCACTCCAACGGAATCGTGATAGCTCCAGCGAATGATGATAGCAAGAAAGAATTGATCAGTAATGGAAGAACTTGCTCAACAGAAACAAAGCTTGCATAGAGAAAAGACAATGGAGTGTCTTGGCATGCTCATAAATGAATAGTAAAGGGGTACATATAGGGTCTGAGTAACCCTAGTACAAGACACACATGAAACCCTAAACCTAACCCATGTGAGATGACCCTCTAATATGAGAAGAGGACACATAGGATAACTCACACTAACAAGGTGTGCTGCTGCTATAGTCATCATCATTCCTTGTATCTCCTTTTCTTCTTGCTGTCCCATGGTCAGGTCTAGTGAATCCGTAGGTAGATATGGTGACTGCATATTGGAAGTTTGTTTTGGTCCTTGAATGAGCTGTTCCTGTGGTGGCTTCTTCTGCAAAACTAACAAGTGCTATCCAAATTCTCCATCCTTTGGTCAAAAATATCTGCTCTCACGTCCATTTTGTTTTTCTTCCAATGAAAGCAACAAAACTGATGATTTGCCTAAATAAGTCTTGGTGCTTGGTTGGCACTTACCATAGCCTTCTTTGATTTGCTTTGGTGTGCGTGGATGTTAAAACTGACTCCATCCTTGACCCATCTGAACTGGTTCTCCCTCCTTGTGAACACATTATCCCTGGCATACAAGTAAAGACTTCCGAAGACAACGTCAAATGCATCAAGTGGAATAATATCAGCCTCTAGTACATCTATGTATTGGGTATTTATCCCAAATTGAAACTTACACTTCCTTGTAACTTGTATTTCTACACCCTTTTCACCCATCCTAGTGGGTATGGATGTGGATGCGCGTAAGTCTCTAGACCAAGTTGTTCTACAACCGCATCAGAAATCAAATTTGACTGAGAACTAGAATCTACTAAAGCGTTTACCTTAGTCTTCGTGATTTGGACTCGATTTGAAATAGCTTACCCATCTCTTCTTCTTCCGCTGCCCCGTACATGTTAGTGGCCATGCATCCCACCTTTTCGTCTACATCCAAATCGTCCTCAATCTCCACCTCTCTTTACTGTCTTCACACGGTGGCCATGGATTTCTTGGAATCCTTTGTTCGGTGCTTTGGGTGCAATTCGGATGCAACTTCCAACACGTGGCGTCAGTATGTCCATTTACATCACAATTTTTACAGAAATTTTTAGGATCTTTACAAGTATGCAAATCAGTAGTGGCATGTTTACCTTTCCATTTACCTTTGCTACTTGTCTTCCCTTGTTCTTTGTCCTATTGTTCTATTGACTAGTCTCCCTTTGGCTCTATTTCTCCTTGCTTCTTATCGTCATCAATGTAGTATGCTTGTACACAAGCTTCTATTGAGATCCTTGGGCTTCGTGGAGATTACCTTCCTTCGAAGGTGAGTGTGAAGTCCTCCCAAATACTTGGTTAGAATGTCCTCATCCTCCAAGTCCATATTAAGCAACATGGCTTGTCTTTGAAATTCCATAGTGTAGTCTTGCACGCTTTGACCGCTGCCCTGTCTAAAGTACTGCCACTTAATCATCATGTCAGTCTTATGGCCAATAGGATAGAAGTTAGCTCTTATCAATTCTTTAAAACCTTTCCAAGTACTGACAATAGGACGTTTCTTCTTCTCACAAGTGGCTAGATGGGTTTCCCACCAAACCAGAGCATGACCTTCCATTTTGAGACATGCAAAGGTGACCCTTTGTGCCTTAGTGACATTATGCACACTAAAATAGACTTCCAACTGTTTTAGCCATTTATCCAGTAATTTTGCATCTACTTGTCCTTCAAAATTCTTTATTTCCACTTTCGTTTTAACTTTAAAAGGTGTATATGCAGATTTTATCTTCTTGCTTACAATTGGCATATCTTCATGCTCTTCCCATTCTTCCTCTTTGTGGCTCTTTCCGATATTGAATTTTTTGGCTAGTGCTCGAACCACCAAGTCCATGGAATCTTGCTTAACCGAAGCCGTCTTTTGCAGATCTGAAAGCTCTTCTTGTTTTCTATGCAATCTATCCATCATGGTCTCTAGCATCTCAACTCTACGGACCAAGTTCTCTTCCTCCATTTGAGCTCGAATTCTCTGTTTCCACTTCTTTGTAGAAATATCTGCTCGCAAGGTAAAACTTCTTCGCCTTTGGACCTTGTCACTGTCATACAAAATCACAAGAAAGATTCGAATACCACAGTCCTGATATATAATCAGCTCTGATACCAAAATGATTCATAAACTTCTACTTTGGAACTCTACGAATCACACAATTATGTTGTTCTACTTTCAACTTTGGAAAATGACAAATTTGCTTAAATATTAGAGCTTCATGAGTGATTATCTAGTGTTATAGAAAGGAAATTGCAGAGTAGGAAAGAATTCAAACTGAAACATCAACAATTTTATCCTGGAAACCTCCAAGGAGGAAAACTAGTCGGGAAGGGCAACTGCTCTTTCTTCCCACTTTTATTGGTCTAACATAGACAATTATAGATTACAATAAGTATGGAAAGAAGCAAACAATGTAAACCTTCTCTCCATTACTTGCTTGCTCTGCTTTCTACACCTTGTTCCTACATTCCACCCAAAGATCAAGATCTTGTTCACTTGCTCTCATTAAACTCTGCTTCTCGATCTCTCTAGATCTTCGAATGTCTATTCTCTTGCTCCTTTCATGTATTTATAGGCCTTCCCATGTCCTCCCATGCACTGGAGGATGTGAAAGGGCATGGAAGGGAAGAGACACGGTTGGGCGCTTCAAGAACGCATCCACTCGCATTCCATTCTTCTTTTTTGTTCGAAAGTGTTAGGACCGCCATTGTGCACTTGTGCAGCACCGACGGTCTCAGGGACCGCCACCCCAGCAGGCGGCGGTCTGGCTCGCCGCTCTGCACAGCAGCAACGGTTCTGTCCAAAACCTCCGTTTACCTCATTTCTTTCACTTTTCTTGTTTCTTCTTCTTGGTGCTGATGTAACTGATGAAGTGGTGTGTTTTTTGGATCCCAATGGAACAATTTGCCCCTACACCCTCTTCATAACTTATTTTCTTTAGGCAAACCTCAAGCTTTTAAATTGCTTACAAAATGGAAACAGAAATGGATTGAAAACATGGAAACATCAGTTTTCCAATAACCCTTGGAAATGAAATGACACAAAAATGTCCATACCGTAAATTATAAAAAAATATAAATATGTATAAAAACAATGCATAATCTAAGTCACTGACAAGAGGCCATGGGACACATAGGACACACAAATACAAGTATCCGACATGGGACACATCAACCCCACACAAAACACGGGCACACATTTTATATATATTAAAATAATTTATACATATTGAAAAATTTACAAGTTCCAAATACAAAAATAAAATATAGACATATGGAGAATTAGAACATTAACAAAATATTGATACAACTTACAACTAGTTACTACATCAATGATGAATCATGATCAAACACACAAGAAATTAGAATATTGAACAATGAATACACATAAAGTTAGGTTTAGAGGTTAGAACCAAAAATTGTAGTTTTCTCATTAAGTCATTCAAGTCATCAAAATCAAAACATATTACATAGATACTAAATAATTGATACTATAGGTGGGAATGCCAATGGAAAATACAAAATAGGATAGATACTAGAACCACGAGATGGAAGAATCTCATAGCTCGTCAGTAGGCCTCCATTAAAAGCATCATGGTAATCACCAATGACATTGCTCTCTCCTCCATCCTCCTCTATATCCAATCCAAGATCTGCATTTAGTGGTGTGGAGGATGACCCCTCGAGAAGATCACCATCATCAAAAGTGGCCAGCTCTAGCATTGGTTCATTAAGATCCAATTTGGTTAATGACAACTCAACGCTGCTCTCCAAACCCATATAATTAGGAAAAACATCCCACACCTTTGTCTTTCCCTTCAACCACTCATCACCCTGCATGCAAATAAGACGGAGGTTGGGGTGCACACACAACATTGTCTCTGCCTTGGACTACTCAAGCCTACTCTTCTTCTTCTAAATGTGCAATGTCCCATATGTGCTCCAATTCCTCTCACAACAAGCGGATGAAGTAACCTAAGAGAGAAGCTTCATGGCTAATCAAGTTGTAGAATAGGGCACACTTGCCCCATGAGTTCCCCACCAAGCATAGGGCTTCTTAACCCCTTATCTCTGAGCACATCATAGCCTCGAAATCTCCCAATGCCAGTGGAAAACACTACATAGCCCTATTCCACTTCATCAAGGGATGCTCTATCCTGATATATCCTATTAAATGCTACCTTCCCTCTGAAACCTCTTTGTCCATGTGAGGAAGGAATCTCCATGAAGGCCCACCATTGAGCCACTCAAGACTGTAGTACTTGGGATTCAATGAATGAACCAAACAATGAAAGGTGTGTGATTCTTCTCCCGTGTGTGTGATGAGGATATCTTGTATGGTGGTGAAAAAGATCTTTGTTGATGTCCCATACTCAGGGCACTCATTCTATACAATAACATTCTTCACGGACTCAATCATGGAGTCCCACCCCTCATAAACCTCTCCTAAGATGGGTTGGTTCATGTCTACAAACCGCAACAAAGAAATGATAGGGTCCATGATCTTAATGGTAAGATCTATCCTATCCCACCAACCATCATCTAGCATTGTACACTTGACCTTTTATGAGATATTTTGATCCGTCTTTCTCCAAAAAGACCAAAACTCATAAATAACCATGGCCCCAAGAGCACTCTTGAGAAGACTAGTCCATCCGACGATGCCACCATGAAATTGATGAGCGGATGGTGTGCCACAACTGTCCATTCTTCAAAAACAATACTAACACCAGATGAGGGCCATGATGCTTTAATAGGTGTTAGGATTTTATCCACCTCCTTCTTTTCCTTAACCAACAATGTGGTTCTAAGCTTCTCTAAACCGCGAGGCACATACCCGATTGTAGTTCGTTCAAGTAGAGATCGACACATCTCAAAAAACAAAGGAGACCATGCAACATTAAATGAAATGAAGTTGAGATAGAAAAAGAACCCAATGGTAAGATCAACCTCGTGTCACAAGTGTTTTCAGTTCCTCTTTTGTGATTGGGTGCATAATTTAAGCATTGTCCTCAGGGGTATTGAATTGTGGGATATTTTGAAGTAATTGATGCTGAGTTGGGAGTGATGGACTGTGTGTCCATTATCAGTATTAGCTAGCAGTTTTGGAAGTGGTATTTCGTAGAATCTCTTAGTGATTTGTGATAAATGAACCATTAGCCTTTTTTTTATTTAGTGGTGGATGATGTCATTGAGAAATTTTGGTTGAGGACATTGAGTGTTAGTATTGCGATATTGTACCCTTTAGACTTTTGAGCATTGCCTCTAAAGTTGTTCTTGTTGTTGGATCTTGGTGATTTGATGTATGATATTTTCTTAGGTAGGGCCATGCCTTATTAAAATCCTACCTCACGAATGTATTTTTGAAAACATTCCAATTTCTTGATCTCCGTTGATCACTAAAAATATTAGCAAACACGGGTTTGTTCGTGTTTCGATTTATGTTTGAGATATTTCATCTTCCATAAATTTATGCATTTCATTTCCTGAAAATTAGTTGTCTCGAACCACCATTGGGTGGTATTACTATACAATTGAGAATCGGAGAGCCGCTCTTGTTCAAATTTGAGTTGATCTTTGGGCTTTATTCCTGTGGATGTGTGATATATCAAGTGAGACCTTTGTTGCATGGAAATGCAACCTCGCTGCTCATACCCTAGTAGAAACTTTTCGAAATGGGTACAAAATGGAAATGGAGCCGAAACAACTCCAAAATGCTCAGTATGCCTCGGTACGACTCTGCCGTTCTGGTGCATTTCAAAGGTACGAGCCATTCCCAGGGCATTTCGGGCCGTCCTCGTGGCACCGTGTTTTAAAAAGCAATTTTTTTTTTTTTGCATTTATTGTTGCTAATCAGAATCTACCTAGTGTTTTACAAACCGGTCGAACTAGAACCGGAACAGTCGGTTCGTCCGCTTTGATAATTTTTTTGCAAACCAAAGGAAACACCGGATCCGGGTGACCGGTTCGTATGGAACCAATCGGTTTAGTACCGAACTCGCGTTAAGGTTACATTCTAAACCGGTCAAACCAACCGATTCCATATTGGACCGGTTTGGACCGGGCTGCATGGCTTTTTATGCTTTAAAACTCTTTTTTTTTAAAATTTAACTTTTAAGTTGCTTTTTTCAACCAACACTAAAATCATGTTATATGTAGACACACCCCCTCTATTTGTCTCACACCTCTCTTATTGAGCATTTGGAGTTTGTGGACATGCATTGAAGATTTGTGTAGCTACTACAACTACTACAATTTTTCCTAAGGAGTCCGATGAGTCCGAGCCGGAGGAACATGACGACATCGATGAGGATAAGGATCCCATTCTTATCGGTGGTGCTGAGTTTGATGATTGATGTCAAACATGCAAGAGCTTACTAGCTTGTAGCATATTGTTTTTTGGACTCTAGCGGCCATTTAGAGCCTCATTGTTTATGTATTTTGTTTCGGATATGTATTGCACTAGGTGTCATTTTGCTATATTTACCCTTACATGGTATATATATGAGCAAACTTTGTATATCTTGTCTCTAACTATTTAGAATCTTTAAATTATATTGTTTTCATTAAAATTGTAATATTTTATGTATTATTTAGTAAACCGGTCCATAAATTTTAAATTGGCTGTTCTGCGGTTCGATCTCGGTTACTTGTCCAATTCCTACTTTTAAAACATTGAATCTTCCCACCCAACCTTCCTAAAGACACTTCATAAATGCTATATAATCATGCATAAATGAAATTGTAACCATATCAAATCTTTTGAATTTCAATGAATACGTAATATTTTTAGTGCTCTCTCTTATGGACTAAACTTTTGAAAAATGAGTACTATGCATGTATATATGTATACATACATACATACACATACACATAGTTTTATGATAAGTTGTATGAACATTTCTTTAATGTTCGTACTCCAGGTTTTCTGAAAATTGGTATTTCGCATTTCAGATCCGTACCTTTTTCCGGGAAACATGGAGTGAGTCTGGTTGTGATTTGAGAGAGCCGTGTTGCTCACCCTAATGGATAAAGCATGAATAAGACGTAATGGTGTACCGGTCAATTCAATCAATCAAGCTGTTCGTGATAGTTGAGCATAGGGATAGAGTCTCAACAGGAATAATCTTGCTTCATAATGTAGTAATAAACAGTGACAGGGGCGGATAGGCTATATAGAGAGGTGTGAGTTAGGTTGAAAACATGTATCGAGACCAACACTTTGTATCCATTTTTTCCGCAATGAAATGAAATGAAAGATTTTAATGACGTCCACGAGACTAAAGAGTCTATGGGACCACAAGAAACAATTATTTTAATCAGATTTCAGTCTCCTCTCAATATCCGCTCTTCGGCTGTGAATCTTGAGGATGAAGCCCGCCGTCGCTGGGAGCTTTGTTCCTTCGAAGAGTTCCTCTAGTCTGTCCACCTTTAGGTTGTTTTTGTACTGAATACGGATATCCTCATATGCTGAACACTCCATGACAAAATGCCATTCTGTCTCGACGACCCCTTTGCTGCAGAAGAGACAAATTCTCCTTTCCCAATCTTCCTTTGGAATAGTCCATCTACCAGTTTCACATCGAAGATGATGCGATCCAGTTCTTAACTGCGCCACTAGAATCTTTGCTTTACCCTTGATAGTTGCCCCTAGATAAGCTTTTTCATCATGTTCCCCAGTGGAGTTGAATTCTCTAATATAATGTGCTTTCTTTCGACCAATCTGACCCGTCCACATGGCAGTCCTGAACTTTTCTATCACATAATTTTTTATTTCCCTGTTTCTGTTAGGACACTCCTGCATGTTGATGCCCCATTTGTACATCCATTTAGTATTCTGATTCATCCAGGTTTTCTTTCTGCGTTCTAAAGTGTCGTTTATAACTATTTTGGGCCAGCGAAGGTTGTCCATGTTTTCAACTTTTTTCAGATAGCTTATCATCCGAGATATTGCCGAAGCTTCCAACGAGAAAGAACCCGCTTCAGCCAACAAGATCTCATAAGGAACAGTTGATTTGACTTTAAGGGAGCTTGTGATTAGATGTTTCTGGATTCTCTCAATCTGTCTCCACCCGTGATTTGACATGCTACTTCCCCAAACTTCGCAGCCATATAGAACAACCGGCGTGACCAACAATCCAAAAAGGGTTTTTTTAGTTTTCCAGTCCCAAAGTTCAGCTTTCCTGCACCTGTTTTGAAGTAGGAAAGATGCTTTCCAACCTCCCTGAATCCTTTTTGCTTTACAAGTCTCCCAGCTAAGTTTGTGGTGAAAGTCAATCCCAAGATATTTGTATTCAGTGACTATTTCTAAAGGGCTCCCCTCAAAAAGGAAGATGTTTTGTCTCTCTTTCCTTTTCAAGGTGAAAATCATGATTTTTGTTTTGCTGGTGTTCACTTGCATCCCGACTTCTTGACAAAAGAGCTCTAGCGCTTTTAACTGTTCCCTCAAACCTTGGGCTGTTTTTGAAATTAGGATAAGGTCGTCAGCATATAGAAGTAACTTCACCACGTAACTTGCTAACTGAATACCTCCTCCCTCATTTTTGTTTAACCAATCTTCAAGCTTGTCAATGTATAACCCAAATAATGTGGGAGAAAGAGGACATCCTCAATTGACACCGATGTCATACCAAACATTCGGACATACCTTCTCTGGTTCTAATTTTAGCTCTGACCTGCTCATACAATTTATGAACTGCTGCTCTAAACTCATCTGGAATCCCAAGCTCCTCCATCCTATCCCAAAGTTTCTTTCTAGGCACTGTGTCAAAAGCCTTCTTGAAATCAACAAAACAACAAAAAGCTTCTTCTCCTTGGGTGTCCCAAACCTTCTCAATCAAATGCCTAAGAGTGATACAATGATCAATTGTTGAGTGTTTAGGTCGAAAACCCGCTTGCCCTTTTGCTCTTTTACCCTCTCTTTCGGCCCAGCTGCTGATTCTCCGCTCTATCATACCTCCAAAGAGTTTACCAAGAAGAGGGTTGATCATTATGGTGCGGTAATTGGACGGATTATTAATGTCACCGCTTTTAAATAGAGGAATAACAACACTAGTCGTCCACTCCGTTGGAAAGCCATTCTGATTGACATCATTGAATATTTTTCTGATGTGTGGTGTGAGGACCTCAACCCCCCATTTTAAAAATTCGGCTTGCAGACCATCGATGTCTTGGGCTTTACCATTTGCTAGATTCTTTATGCCCTGCTTGATATCTTCTGTCGAAAAAAGCTCAGTTGAAGTCTCAATTATGGGAGGGACATCTTTTTGTTGAGGACGCTCATAAAGGGTCCTTGCATACTCTAACCAATGTGCACCTGTGATATTATTCTCTATGCATTTTTTCTTCTGTTGTAACTCCTTCCAAAAACCTTTGGGATTGTGTTTTCCAAGAGAAATTAATTCCGTCCTTCTCTTGCACACATAGCTCTCTTTTTTGTGTTGTACCAATCTCTCATAGATCTTTTTATTTTCTTTGTTCATCCCATTTTCTTTCAAAGCTCTCTTGGCAGCTTTACACTCTTCATCATACCATGGGTTTGTCGGAAAAGTATTTGCCACTCTCTTTCTAGGCTTAGATCTCTCACAGACAGTTAGAGCCTTTTGGATTAAAGATATCAGCAGATTACTAGGAATATAATCACTCGATCCCTTGGACGCCGTGTTCTCTATAACTTTCCTCATTATCTGCAATTGTTGCTTAAGGGCTGCAACAAATATTCCCTGATTTTCTTTATTGAGAATGATTTTTCCCTGTTTTTGAGATGCCTTTTGCATGTGATGACTCTGATTCCTTTGTTGCTGATTGAAGGCGGTCCCAAGCTTTACCAAGAGAGGCCTATGATCAGACTTTAATTCGATAGGACAATCTCCAATTTCAAACTCAAGAAGCGTGGAGATAAAACTTTGAGAACAAATTACATAGTCTACTACACTTTGCCCATTGTAAGTTTTACAAGTGATGTTGCCTCGACTGGGCCAAGCTCTCATGCCATCACAAATGACCATGTCAGATAAGCTACATAGGCCTAGAAGCTCAACTCCAAAATGCGACACCCTCCACCGTCATCCCGAGATAGTCTTTCCCAAAGCTTGTTCTCTTCTTCTTTAAGCCACAACGGATTGTCTTCACCTCCTTCTAAATCGGTCAATCAAGAGATTGATTATCGCGCCTTGCGTATTGAAATCACCCAATAGAATTATTTCTCTAGATGTACTGAAAACAGAAATGTCTTTTTTTATTGAAGCGTATGGATCTTCACTATCTAGCTTTCTTCTCTTATATGTCTTTGATCCTTTCGGTGCAAAGTAACAGGCAGCTAATCTGATTGTTGTCTTGCCATCTGTTATTTTCAGCCATATGTATTGTTTATTTGGATCTTCTTTTTCAACTTTGACATTTTCGAGCCATATTTCCTTGATTAACACTGTGATTCCGCCGTGGCCTTTCCCTGTTTCATTCCCTTCATTCCAAACTGAAATTTTTTTGTAGCCTTCAAATTCTGGAACCTTGCAACCTTCGTGCTCATGTGTTTCCGTAAGAATGATAATATCTTTCCCTTCTGCTATGGGCCCCAAACCCGGTCCTCTTCTCCATGGATATCCTCTGCAATTCCAGCTTACTATGTGCATGAATTCCCGTGGGGCCCCTAATTCCTATTTCCTATTTGATAAATGATCACTGATTTGGGCTTTCCCATTTCTCATCTGTGCCCATTTTCCTGCTTCCCTTGCTTTTCTCACTTTTTCCCATTCTTTCCTTCGATCTTCTTGTTGAGCGAATGTCAAATCCTCATCTAGATATATGTGTGTGCCTCTAAGAAGTCCCCTGTTTTTTAGGATAGCATGTTTGTCTTCTATTTTTCTCATAACCACTCGCACGTGTCGGTCCTTTCCTCCCTCTGTTCTCCTGCCAATCCTGTTTGCTTGTTGTATGTAACCTGTCCACTTCAATTCATCTTTAAGAAAGTCTCTTGCCAATATGTCAGTTCTCTCATTTTCGCCAAAATCTTTTAGACCCTTGATAATAAAATTTACTGCTCTGTTTTGTTGATCTTTCTCTTCTTTTATCTGTGTTTTGATGTGTTTCTCCATGACTTGCCTTTGTTCATTTGATGATCCACTTACTAATTGAGACCAAGTTTTAGCTTCTTCTATCCGATCCTTTAGTTGATTTTCTTTTATTTCCATGTCTTTAATTGCTGATTGGATCTCATCTATCTGAATTGTTTCCTTCTCATTTACCATTTCAGGTTCTTTTTTCTCCCCCTGTTTTCATATGTCCTAGATCTTGTTTTATCATGGTTAACTCTTGTTGCCCTCTTTCCATGAGGTTTTGAAGATTTAGAACCTGTTCTTTGAGAATTTTATTTTCTCTTTCTAACTTGTATCTGACTTCTGTGAGTTCTTTCCTCTCACTGTTTTCTTTCAATTTCTGGTTTTCTAAAATTCCAAGCCTTTCCTTCATGTTCATGAGTTCCTTCACATATAGTTCTGAAGACCACAAAAGAGGGGTTGAAGTCGGACTGTATAGGTATTTAGAGTCCTGGACTACGTCTTCCCTTTCCTCTTTGTATGCTGCAGTTCCGTCGATTTTGTTCAGCTTTGGTTCCTTTTTATTATCCTTCTGATTTGATTGTTTTTCTTCCATTTTATGTTCTCTGAAAACAAAATTCTCTTTGTTGTTTGTTGCCTTCGGTAGAATCAAAGTGAGGTTTTTCTTCTGGGTTCTTCTTAGTTTTTTAGCTTGCCTACGCCGTAAAATCCCTTTGTATTGTTTTGCATTCACATATACCAACTTTTTAGCTATACCCGCTGTATGATTTTGGAAGACTTCTGCCTTTCCCCAAATTTTGTTTTCTATTGCTGTATGAGTTTCTGAGATAATAGATCCTTGTGGTGCCATATTTGGGTTGTCTTTGAAACCCTCATGTTTAATCATGGTTTGCATGTCTTGTTGAAACCAGATTTGACAGAAATAAGTAAAGAGTACTGCAAAGAATGATAAGGTTTGGTGGGTCTACCTGAGAAACTGACTTATCTAATTCAACTTTTACCGAGATTGGTCTTTGAATCATGAAAACTCGCAGCCCTGGCCCACAGCCCTGTCCTCCACTCGCAACCCTAGCCTGCCGCCCTGGCCCGCAGCCCTGTCCCCTTCTCTTATCCGCCTGTCCCTGGCCCACAACCCTAGTCCGTAGCCCGCAGCCCTGTTCTCTTCTTCCTCTATTTATTTCCTACCTGTCCCCGCGCAGATCCTCCCTGGCCCGCAGCCCGCAGCCCTGTCCCAGACTGTCTCCTCTGTCGCAGCCTCTCTACTCTGTCGCCTCTGTCGCAGCCTTCCTGCCCCGCAGCCCGCAGATCCTTCCTGGCCCGCAGATCCTTCCTGGCCCGCAGCCCGCAGATCCTCGGTTTCCGCAAAGAAATTATCCGCAAAGGAATTAGGGAGTGTAAACTGCTTTCCTTTTTGGTGGTTACACCATGTGTAAGTACCATGTGCATAGTCCAAAGCCACCACAGACATGCTTTAAGCTGAATTGATGTGTGAGTTCTCCATTCTACTGTTTAACCTTATACCACCCTTCTCTTTGCTTAAGGATTTTATTGTGTTGAAATCCCCCATCAAGATTAGACTGTTTTTTTGAATGGGGAGAAATCCAAGCGCTTAGCTGTTATAACATGATGATTGGGTTGTTTCCATGAGGGGGGATATAGACATTGAAAAGTTCCCATTGAATTTGGAATTCAAGACAGAAGAAAACGGCATATAGACCTCAAATAAATGGTTTGGGATGATTTGAGAACATTCCTGGATGGATCCCAATGAATGAGAGAGCAGGTTGCACTACTTGTCAGATTGTTTGGCTCCCCAGACCCCTATGAAGTTGATGTGTTTTGCAGGTTCAGATATACATTTTTCTGTTGAAGGACCATTTCCACTTCTCGCTAATTAATTTGTCTATGATAACTTGGCATTTGTTTGGTATGCCCAGACCTTGAATATTCCCAGAGAGAAGCTTCATTAGGAAGGCTGAGTTGCATTGCAGGTGCTCGCCTACATTGTGTTCTCTTTTGATTTTATTTTGGGTGTCTATATCTACATTATCTTGGTAACTGTATTCCCATAGTTTCTGCTTCTGTGGCTGTTTTAATCGTCTCATCAACAGATTTGTGCTTTTGCTGGTGTTCTGTATTGTGCTTGGGGTCCCTTAAATCCAAATTGGTAGAGATAAGATCCATGTGCATTGAGATGGAGGGAATACTCCTTGCTGTGGGTGTTACGGCGATAGGTATATTTTGCAGCTAAAAATTTAAGTGGTTGCAGATGTGTGCCTTCTTGTTGCGACTGTTTATTGGCAAGTTGTGATTGCGAGTCTCCTGGTGATGCACTGTTGTGGTGCATGTTATGATGGTTCTCCATATCTTCAACATCTGGATCAGCAAGGGCCGCAAACAGATTTGCACAATAGATCTTCTTTTCTGGGGCTTGCTTCATGGAATTTGTTCTCTACTGATGTGTGTCATGTGGTTATTTTTGCGGATTTGCTTCTGTGGGGCTGCCAGAGATGTGTCCTATGCAGGGGTTTTTCTTCGAGAGTATTTTGTGTGGAACAGACCCTTACAAGGTGACTGTGTTCATGATAGATATGGAAGGGAAACAATTTTTTTTTATAATATCAGGGTTGTTCCCGTACCATTCCATCCAAATCAAGTACAAGCCAGCCTGGCAGATGTTTTTCCAAATCCAGATTGACACAGATTCGAGCATAGTTCTGAACTCCTAGGTATCAAGTGAACTCAGATGCACCACTGTATTCTCCAATGGGCGATCCAATCTTTTTGAGGCTATATTCTTGCTAATATTCACTCGAAAGCAGGGGAAGAAGGACAGTGAATGGTACAATACTATGAAGGTCTTCAGTTGGGTTAAATGTTGGGAACTAGTGTTTCATGAAGTCGCCAATCTTCTTTAGAAACCAGGGACCCTCTTAAAATAACAAATATTTCTCTTGCTTGGTGGAGAAAATTTCCAGAAAATATTCTTTTGGCAGCATGCGATTATCTTCTGTTCATGTTGGTTTCCAATTTTCCTAGACCCAATATCTCAAGGTATTGAGGTATTTGAAGCCTCCCATGAATCTGCATATCAAAGCACATTCTTTTAGCATCTAGATTCTGTGATCCATCTTGTCCATAGAGAATGAGACCTTTGGATGTGATTCCATTTTCAAATGGCACCCATTTTCACTTATTGATGGAAAAGTGGGCTTGATGACGTGTTTTTTTGCATGGTTTGGACAAACTGTCTTTGGATCCCCTCCGCATATTGAAGGTGCCTCCTGTGATACAGTAGATCTGATGTTTGGAAGTGGCACTTGGGTTGGTTGTTCCTTAAGGGAATCCATAGTGTGATTTGTGGTGACTGCCCTGGTTGTACTGCTAAAGAGAGGTTTTGGGGAGGAGACCATGGCCTTCCCGGGAGGAGAAACTTTTAAGTCTAGATCAGGTCAGAACTAATATGGTTCAGATTTAGCAGCAGTGGTGAGGGATGCAGGCTGTTTGGGAAGAAGGATGAGCACGGGCAGAGAAGGGTAGGTGGGAGCTCAGAAATTGTCTGATTTACCCATACCAAATTTGCTTGTAAATATAGGTCAGTAAGTGTTTTCATTCGGTAGATTTGTCTTGAAAAAGTAATGTCTTCCTTTCTTTGTATGTAGATGTCAACGAAGGGTAGACCCCTTTCACCTCTGACTCCATCATGAACCTCATATGTTGTGAAAGACTGTTAAGGTTATTCAAGTAAATATTTGACCCCGTCTTTACCATGAGACCGATTCACGTTAGTATCGTCCATACATCCTTTTCACCAACATGGCTTTCTAGGATACATTATGTGTAGCTTTCTTTCCAAAGTGTTCCTTGAACAGCTTTGCTACAACCAGCAATAAGGGACAGCTCATTGCAATTACATCTGTTTGTTCATAGATGTCACCTTGGTAACTAAAGAAGGATTATTTCAGAGATCATTCTACCAACTTTATTATAGTTTCTTTATCGGTGATTACTTCAATCGCTTTGATGTCTTCATCAATTGTAGTCTCAGTAAACAATGATTTTATGTCGAAACTGATAATGGTGTGATGTTTTCCAACCTCTCTTCTGTAATGAACTCAACAAACACTGTAGAATCCTTAGTAAAAGATGACAAATTCATCAAAGTTCTCATTTTCTGACTTGTGGCTTATACCTTAGTAGGTCAGTTTAAATTTTGTTCATTATTCTTCTGTTTCTATTTTATCATGATGCTCACTGCTAGGTCTTATGATATGTGACTTTCAAAAATTGTGTTATATGCAGGTGTTGCTGTCAAGAGCACTAAACCCATTTGTTGCTACAAGCGCATTGATTCTTCCATCTTCACTTTATGCTTTTCTGAAGGTTATTTACTTACCTTGTTTAATAGGGTTTTAGTTGGTTCTTCTTATGCTTTTTCAATTCTAAAAGGATTTCTCATTTTCAAACTGCACTTGTTTCAGTGATGTCCTGGAATGTCTAGTAAGAGGGTACTCAATTTTTCTGTGCCCCTTTGTGAAAATTTGCCTTATTTGAGGAATTGCTGTATTCACAACAGATAATCATGATTCAAACCTTCTAACATTTTACTACGGTGTGTCCCAAAATAATATAAACATAGGATTATTACAACCAAAGAAAATTCAAATTTTGGGTGTTCATTGTACTTTTGTAGAACAAATCTGGAAGAGGGTGTCCAATCTGGTGAGGTGAAGGTAGTGCTGGAAATTCATCTGCCAAAATGCCTTGAAAGTACTTATAAATCAAAGGTCCCCATTTTCTGTAATTAGTGTACTGGGTGCATAGCTATATTAATTGTAGAAAGCTGAGGGAAATCTTTTGATATTGATTTAATGGGTGGAATTTCAACTGAACTTTTTATCTACATACATGACATAATTGTCCTGCAAATCAGCATTTCTAACTCTGATTATTACCTAACATTTGAAGCCCAACTTAGGTCTCCATAAGACCCGTCAAAGTCATTCTGAAATCTGGTCATATGCTTTTTAGACATTGAATTGGAAAGAAAAAAACATTCATACCTTTTGTCTAGTTAAATTCGTTCTGTACTTTTCAGCATGTAGCCATGTAGTTTATTATATAAAACCTTAGTAAGAATTGTAAAAATAAAAGCAGAGTCCTTTGATGTAATTTGTTGAATGATTCTGTGCTCTGAAAATTGTGAAAATCGCATTATGGGATCCAATGTACCAGCTTCTCAGTTAATACATGAATGAAAAAAATGTTTTACTAATAATGTAGTTATAGATCTCTGTCAGTCTGGTAAATTTCTTATAACTTTCTCGTGCTCTTGAGAAACTAATACAAGTCTCTTAAAAAGTGGTCATAGTCCGCTTGTTCTGTTTAAAAACAGGTATTCTACTGAAAACTCTTTACTTTTTCCTTTCAGGTTTGTGTTATCAAACCTTACTACCGTAAAAGGGCAAAACTAAAGACTCTAGAGAAGCGACAAAAGACTTTGTCTCAGGTTTGTAAATATACTGTGCATTTCTTTATCCACTGGATTAAAGTCACTTCCTTTATGTTTGTATATCAAATGCATTTATACTTGTTCTCTATAGATTTTCCTCAGTGTGCAATTGTTTGGATGATATGAATCAGAAATAGTTTTTTCTTATACATGCTATCTATATTACCACGTATGGTCCTATAGGCCGCCCTGGGTACGGGTAGGGTACATACTGGGTATGTGATATGGGTCTGGTATACCCGGGTTACGGCCAGAAGTATCCGGGTATGTCCGGGTACATCCAAGGACGTACCTGGGTACTTTTGGCCATACGCTGGGTACTTATGGCCATTCCCTGGACATAACTACAGCATACCAGACCCTAAAAAGGTGGGGTTTTAAATTTTTATTTCATTTCTTTGGTCATCAAAAGGTCAAATCCTGCATGGTGGAGCTAACAGGAGTGGCAGTGCTGATCCTCATGTTTCAAATCCCGATGTTTGTGGTTCTAATGAACCACATGATGGTGATGATGCTCTTGTTGAAGACATTGCAGGAGAGCCATTTATCTTGTTTTTGTGTATACATTGTAACATTTGAACAGTGTATTTGTTCTAAGTTCAATCAATGAATATCATGACAAAATGCATTGAATTATCACTATGTTTTGTGGTTGTCACTTATTTTGTTTACTTTATGGATGCATATGGTTAATTTTTCTTATTTTGCTATATATATATATATATATATATAGTATGTCCGTACTCAAGTTCCATACCCTTCCCCAAAAAAACAATTGCCGTACCAGCATACTCGAACTGTACCATGTACTAGCTGCCTAGCATGCCATCCACGCAGGCAGATTCAATAATTGTTTTGAATGCTTGATTGATTGTGCCTATCATTCTGATGTCATTTTATATAAGTCAAAGGAAAAATCCTCTAATTTTACATATCCCTTTGGCATGATGGCTAGATATTACCTTGGATTTTCTATAATTTACCTGTATGCAGGCGGTTATATTTCTCCCGACATACTGCTAAATAGATCCTTGCAGTGCTAAAAAGTCATTTTGGCTTCAGAGAAGTAATCGAGTACTATAATGTTATTTTCATTCAGTATTTCTGCCAAACTGAAGTTGGGTTTTGATAAAATTTTGTTCATTCAAATGAGTAATGTTTTATGTTTACAATCATTTTATGTAGACTCATTAATTTTTACTTTTTTAGTATGTTCCTAATTAAATTTTAAATCGTAGGTACTTGAGGCAAGAGCAGCAGCAAGCAAGGCTCAAACACTTCTCCAGAATGTTGCTAGAAAAAAACAAAACAAGCAAGCTGAAAAAGGAGGATTAGTAATTACAGAAGCTTTGTATGGAAATCTTAAAGGGCACAGTGAAAATAATGAGGAGACCCTACCAGGAGCTAACAATGAACTACTATTGCCAATACTAGATGTTACAATACCATTGAACTTTTTGGTGGACGATTTGGGTCAACTCAAGGTACATCTGCTATTCTGGGTAACATGATCTTGTTTTGTTAAATATTTTTTCAGATCTCTTTCTTGAGCATGGTCTAGTCTAAGATCCATAGTTTGAATTTATTTGCGATTGTTATGTATTATAAATCGCGAGTTTTTGACAGATTGAAAATATATGTGCTTAACTGAAAACATGAATCCTTTAATCAGTTGAAGGTGACGCTTGTGTGTAAAGGCCATCCTGTTATTAAAGGCTACCACCGCTTGTGTAAAATACGAGTCTACTTTTATTGTTCATTGAACTGATATATTTCTAAGCAAGTTGTATTTCTTTTTTTGTAATCAGAAGGTAACAAGTTAAATTGATCGATGAAGATCTCTATTAGCTGAAAGGTCTTGTGTATGAAATGAAGTAATTTCAGGTCTGAATCTAAGGTTAAGGCCTGAGAGTAATGTATTCAACAGGAATTGAAGAATAACGTTTAAGGCTTGTAAATAACCTAAATGCTATAAATGGCAACTGCAATGGCTTTGTGATGAGAAATGGTGTGAAGGAGGTTGCAGATTAGAAATGGATTTTCCATAAATATATATCTTTTTAAATGTCTTGTTTGACGAAGAGAAAACAAGTCAAATTCCTTAATTTAAGTTATTTGGTTGTGCTTAGTATCTAATCAATTCCCGAATACTTACTAATGGCTCGAAATAAGATGGCGAGCGAGGAGCAGAAATTTGCAAATGAAGACAATGAGGAGTGCAGGAGCGAAAGGCAGGTGGAGGGTAGCAAGCCACGGAAGAAAAGAGCACAGGGATTTACAATATCTCACTCCTCTGTGATCATCCCAGCGACAGGAGAGATCCTGATCATCAAGGTCTTTGATAAGTAAATTGAACACACCATCAAGCATCTAAAAGACCATACCCTAATCTGCAAATTCATGGGCTTTTGGCCAAGTGGAATGGATTTACACAAATGGTTGAGCAAAAACTAGAATGTTCGAGCTGTGAATCAGATAAAACTTCTCCCTCAAGGGTTTTCTCAAGTCACCTTTGATTCATCTAAAGAAAAGGATGAAATCTTCCGGAATGGTCCATTGTTTATGGGTCGTGTTAGTGTCTTCATGACACCTTGGGAGGATGGTTTTGACCCTAAAACAGGAGATTTATTGATTGTCCCAGTTTGGGCTCAACTACATGCTCTTCCAATAGAACTTTGAAAGACTCTTTTTGGAGCAAGTTGGGAGTCAACTCAGTGAGTACATATGCTTGGAAAATTCCACCAAGGAAGGGCTTCTTGCGATCTATTCTAGGATCTGTGTCAGAGTGGATATGCAACACTGTTGCCTCTATTAGTCAAATTCAAATCTGATTCCAGGGAATGAACAGAAGACCTAGATTATGAAATGTCCCCTTCAGGCATCACATTGGCCACACACATGTCCATTTTGTAAGAGACTGTTCTGAGATGAAATCATATCCGGAAGCAAAAAAATGATTTCAAAGAACCGAAGAAAAATTCTGGTAAAATGAAAACTTGTGGAAGCCAAAAGAAGCTAATACCAGAAATAGCTTCAGTGCACTAGGAGCTCAGATTGAGAAACAATCAATCTGAAGAGGAGAAGAATTCTTTGGTAAAGGAAACCCTATTTGAACAGCCTAGAATTTAAAGCCTTCTTCCTTCTTGTAAGGTACCCAGACATTGGAACTCCCACCTTGGCCTCAAGGCAACCTGAGGAATGAAAGAATCTTCAGGGAAGAAGAGATCGAAGACAAGGATCAATTCGAAGAATATCTAAGCCTGGAGAAGATGTTCCATTCACAGCTGAATGAAATGTTAAGCCACTGATGTTTGAGTAAGATTGCAATGAGTAAGCTGGCCTTAAAATCTATTTAAGTGGCAAAGCGAGGCCAGCAGGCCCTGCTTTGAAACTCCTGGATTCTGGAACCACAGATCAGTTCCCGATCAATATAGGCAAGGGCAATCAAAAACAGATTTCAGAAATGATTGCAAAATTAGAAGAGGCGAAATATCCTAACAAGGAAGTCCAGGTACCAATAAGTTCTTTGGAGGAAGAGAACGGGAAGGAAAAAAGAAAAGAAAACATTTCAACGTTCATCAAATTAGGAGAAAACAAATTTTGATATCTGGGGTGATAAGCTCATCCACACCAGCAGGTTGAAATTCCTCTCATGTTAATAATCAACTGGAGTTTGTGCGGGCTGAATACCCTGCACAAGCATAGGCTGTGAAAGCAGTCTATTCTAGACAAAAACAAAACATCCTTCTTCTTCAGGAAACAAAAATGGAAGAATGCTCCTCCAAGGAAACAATGAAAAATGTTTGGAGAAATAGCACTTTTGTGGTCACAGATGCTTTCAGATCTTCTGGAGGGCTTGCTGTCACCTGGATCCCACTCATAGTCTTTAGCTTTCTCCTAGAAGATTGTGTGAATTGGCAGGTAGTTAGATTTGATAAAATTAACTCAGCTAGGTCTTTCATTAGTGTCAACACTTATGGAGCAAACACTAGGCAGGCAAGGAAGCTATGTTGGTTTTCTTTAAAAGGCCTTCAGTACACTTATCCTGAGGTAAGTGTATCTTGGGGGGTGATTTCAATACAATCGTCTGTCCTGAAGAAAAATCTGGAGACTCCAGTGACCTTCTCAATCTGCTTTAGACTTTGTGCAATTTATTGAAGATATCTCTATCTTTGATGTCAAGCCCAAATTTGGAAATTACACTTGGACAAACAGGAGTTGGATCTACTTTTGTGGTCCAAAGGCTAGAGAGATTTCTTTTAAGTTCGGACTGGATTCAATCAAATATCTCTTTTGAATCTGAAATCCTATTTGTTTGTTGGCTTGAACCACTGGCCAATCAGCATTTTATTACTCAGGAAGTTTCTATTTGGAGAAAGCCTTTAAAATTTGAGCTAGTGTGGACAAAAGAAGACTCTTTCAAAGACAAAATAAATGACTGGTGGAGTACCAAGATTGCTCGGTCAAAAATGTGTGTTGTTGCACAACAGCTAAACATCATCAAGAATAATTTAAAAGGATGAAATAGAAAAAAATTTGAAATTCTCTCAGATAAAATATGCGAAATTCAAGAGAAAATTTCTGAAGTGAAAGCCCTAATGCAACAAGAAGGTTTAAACCAGACTCTGTAATTTCAAGACGACAAACTGACGGAGGATTGGAACAGAGTGCTGCTTTAAGAAGAAATTCATTGGAAGCAGAAATCTAAGATCAAATGGCTAAAGGAAGGAGACAGAAATACTTTTTTCTTCCATAAAACAACCACCATGCAAAGAAATTCCAACAAATAAAAAAGATAACCATTCCTACAGGTCTAGTTCTCAGTGAGAAGGATGAGATAAATTCTGAAGCTGAAAGATACTTCAAAGATCTCCTACTGAGACACATCAGGACAAAAATGAGGGAAGAGAAATTCTGAGAATGATTCCCATATTAATCTCAGAGGTTTACAACAGTTCTCTCACAGGCCCAATATTAGGGGAAGAGGTCAGGGCTGGGGTACACTCATTCAAGCCTGACAAAGTTCAGGGTCTTAATGGCTTTCCTGCTGGATTTTTCCAAGTCTTTCGGGGAATTGTTGAGGATGTGACTCTAGTTGTCCAAGAATCAGGATAGAATAACGCAATCCTCAAGGATCTGAACTCCAGCTTCGTTCTCAAATTCCTAAGAAGGAAGATGCTAATAATTTTGACTCTTATAGATCCATCTCTTGTGCAATGTGGTATATAAGATATTATCCACAGTAATGGCAGACAGACAGAATCCGATTCTCCCAAAAATCATCTCTTTGGAGCAATGAGGTTTTGTTGTGGGTAGACAAATCCTGGATGGCATAGTAATAGCACATGAACTAATCAACTCTGTCTCAACCCAGAATCAAAGCAACATGCATTTCAAACTAGATATGAACAAGTCCTTTGATAGAGTCAACTGAAATTTTTTGGGATGTATAATAGAAAGGATGGCATTGAGTCGAAATTAGAAAAATTGGATAGCTAGTTGCATCAACTCCTCTAAATTATCTGTTCAGATAAATTGCGAACGGTTGGTTTATTCCGAGCTTCTTGTGGATGCCGGCAACGATCCAGGATCCCCTGTCTCCCTACCTCTTTATCATTGTGGCAGAAGCACCGGGAAGGTGGCCCACTTATCTCAAATCAATTGGTATGCTCAAAGTTGTTGCAGTTTCTGACAGCTCCGCAAGGATTTACCATCTCCAATTTGTGGATGCAACTGGCCTGGCAGGAGTTGCTCCAATCCTTGAAGCCAAGGTACTAAAGCAAACCGTGGACTTCTATGAGGCAGCTTCAGGTCAGCAGGTAAACAATGATAAGTAAAAACATTCTTCTTAAGAACCAATAGGAATGCTTAAACTGCAATTTGTAGATTTTTTGATATCAATCCAGGATATCTCCCTTGTTCTTACCTTGGAATTCCTCTCTTTCAAGGAATAAATTCTTTGGGAATGTGGAAATCTTTGGTTGACAAGACCTTGAGAAAGTTGGTAGGATGGAAAGGAAAGTGGCTTACCCTAGCAGACAGAATTCAACTTGTAAGATCATGCCTTTAAGCTATGTCCATCTACATGATGTCGGTGTTTCAAATCCCAGACAAAATTGAGAAAAACATTAGATCAATCCAGCCAAGATTTCTTTGGAGTGGCACCATGGAAAATGAAAAAATGCCCCTTGTGAAATGGGATCAGATCAGCCTTCCCAAGGACTGGGATGGGTTAGGAATTGGGATCAACAAAAGAATGAATATGCTCCTTGAGGCTAAGCTGGTCTAGAGGCTCTGTAGGAATATAAGGCTTATATTTAGCGGCAAGTCAATATTAGTTAAGTATTAACTAATAAACGGTTGTAACCACTTCAACCATTTTGTAACCATCTCTCACATAATAAAATGACGGACACACAATGAACATGTGTGCATTCTGGTTTCTCTTCATTTCTTCTTTGTGCACATTTTCCAACATTGGTATCAAAGCCCTTGATGCTCAAGGATCCGCAAACAAAGGGCACGAACTCAAGAAGAAGACTGAAACGAAATCGTGGAGGTCATCAAGGGCCTGAAATGAAGTCGCCATGGAAAAATAAAGGAGTATTTTTTTACAGTCGCGAAAAAGGCATCCGCCATTATTTGTTCCATTTTAAATTCGCAGATAAGGGCTTCTGCAGAATCAAATAAAGTCACCCAGTCTTGTCTAGGGCATAAAATCACTGTCATTTTTAAGCACAAAAGGTCATAAACCAGTCATGAAGGTTTGAGAAAATAACGTGAATTACAGGGGTATCTACTGTCATTTCGAGTTAGAAGAGGCCATCAGGGAACGGGAAAATACAGACTTGAAGGGCCCTAAATTTCTAAGTAAATGCCACAAAATCACAGTGAAAGCCAGTGAATGGAGACAAAAATACAGTCTAAAAATATGGCAACGAAGACAGTCTGAAAGTTGCCAATTCTGACAGAAAGGGGACACAAAACAAAGGCACAAAAGAGGACACAATTTTTTCTGAAATTAAAATTGGAGTGAAAAATGGATGACAAAGTCACTATTTTTAGCCTCATATACAATCTGAGGTCTCTCATCATAGCGAGCAAAAGTCAATGCTATAGTAGATGCTGAAGATGCCAAAGCTATTTTATTAAAAAGTCTGCCTTCTACATACAACAAGGGAAAGTTAAAAACAAACCAAATGGGTGAAAAATTCGCTGATGAAGACTATGTATTTTAAAGAAGCCCAACACTTTGAAGACAGGAAAGAATCCAGTGTAAGAAAAACTTGGCATGGATGGCTGCCCAGATAGTTCAGGAGTTTGTGGATCTTGGGAATTTACCCTTACGAGGGTCATGAGACAACTTGATGGAGCATTGTGGGAGTAGCTCAGTATGGATGGTTGTCCAACAATTTAGGAGATTCTGTAATTTGGGAGTTCGCGAATTCGGGAACTCTGGAATTCCGCTTCGGAAACTACACCTTTATGAGGGTCAGGGAGACAACTTGATGGAGTTCTACCTGGTCAAAGCACTGTGTTCAGAGAGGAAGCTTTTGAAGAATGCGTGACTCTACTTAGCTCTATTATTTTAATCTTCTGTCAATATGTTTGTTTTTGCTTTCTATAGTGTAAGCCTTAAGAGGGGGTGTAGGAATATAAGGCTTATAATTTAGCGGTAAGTCAATATTAGTTAAGTATTAACTAATAAACGGTTGTAACCACTTCAATCATTTTGTAACCATATCTCACATAATAAAATGACAGACACACAATGAATATGTGTGCATTCCGGTTTCTCTTCATTTCTTCTTTGTGCACATTTTGCAACAGGCTCTACCTTGAAAATCCTGCCATTTGGAGCATAATTCTAAGCAGCAATTAGCTGGATTCAATGGCACAATGAAAGGATTTTTACTTGGGAAGAACATTTGAGATGTTCTCATATCTGGAATTTGATGACCAAGGCCATTAACATATTAAATCCCCACCTCAGGTGGAATGTTGTAAATTGTCTATAAGTACATTTTTGGACTGAAACCTGGGTCTGCCCATTTCCTCTTTGCTAGTATGGTGCAGTTTGACAGTCTTTAAACCTGGCGCAGGGACATAACTGGGGAAAATATTGCTGATTACAACAAAAATAACAAAGATGACTGGGTTGATCTACAAGTTCCTTGCCACTTGAAAGAAGTGAAAGCTCCTTACTCAGATCTTTCCACTTTTCAAATAAAGAAGACAGCCTAGTATGGAGTCTAAGAAAGGAAGATATGACGTGCAACATGGCTACAAAGTTCTGATGGTCTCTGAAACTCAGATCCTTGAGCCCTTCCCCTATAAGCAGGTATGGTTCAAGTATGGCCTCCCAAGGTTAATGCATTTCTATGTCGGGCACCTAGGGACAAGATTCTCACCCAGGATAATCTAAGAAGAAAAGGCTTTCATGGATCTTCCTGATGCATTCTATGTGAGGACGGTGATGAAGACACAAATCACCTACACCAACATTGTTTAAACTCCTCACAGGTCCGTACTTCTTTGATTTCAGAATTCAATTTGTCTATGGTCTTCCCACAGAATCTGAAAAGCGTTATCTGCTCATGGTACTTGGCACTCAAGTTTTCTCCTGTTGCTGAAATCTGGAATAATATTTCAGCATTGGTCTGCTATAACATTTGGCTGGAAAGAAACCAAGAATCTTCAATGATGAAAAGAAGAATGCTAATCTAGTGTTCCTTGGTATCCTAAAATCTAAAAGAGCTCGTGAACACTTTGCCAAAATTGCTCCAAAAGTGGCATGCATCTTGGACAACTGGAAGGATTTTCTTCTGGGCGTCCCTGATTATAGGGTTGGCAGAAAAACTGAATTCTTATGAAGATAGTTTGGGTCCCACCATTGGGTTTGGTGATCATTCGAACTTCAATGGAGCAGCCAAAGGAAACCATGGATGGGCAGATGCAGGAGGAATTTTCGGAGATGGTAAGGGCTTCCCTACTGTTGGGATTTCGCTAAGCTCTCTGTAAATTGACTAACTTTACTGAGGTCAAAGCTCTTTGGAGAGGACTCAGGATCGCCCCAAAAAAACGACAAAATTGGGTATTGAGGGGGATTCACAAATCATTCTTGAAGCTCTTAAGAAAAACTCCTACAAGCATCGGCAACTGGCTATGGTAATTGATGATTGCACTCAGTTGATCTTTGGTCTCTCTCCAGTCTCATTCTCACACAAGAACGTAGGGGAATAAACTGGCTGATTATCTTCCCAATCCAGCCACTGGCCTTAATTCTCAAGGACACCCCTTGAAATCAATGCCTTCCCCTTTCTTAAACTCAAGGCTCAAGGTATTATTGGAAAGTGATGCCATAAGTCTTCATCATCGCATCACTTGAAGGCGTTGGCTTCCACTCTAGCATGGATGTGATGCGGGCTCATTGGCAGACTTGTTTAGAGCCCCATGAATCCTTGTGCCCTTCCATGCTTTTTTCATTTCTGGCATGCAATGGAAGAAATGACAGGTTATTGGGCATTCCACAAGTATGTCTACGCTCGTCTCTTTCCCTTTCATTTGTTGCCATTAATTTTAGGGCTCTGAGCTCTCTCGGTTCTCTGGTTCAAAATCTATTTAGCTATGACTTTGCTTTGCATTTGATGGGCATTCTGGGGTTTTCTACTTGTAGGATATCATTCTTGGCCCGAGTCTAGATTGATTTGGTCTGGCCTGTAGTTTTTGCTTAGTCATCTCTGTGAGGATTTGAATTATGCACAAGTTTGGACTTAACTGCTCATGATTCTCTTGGGGTTCTTTTTCTCCTAGCATCAGACTCTCTTTGTCGTGCATTCTCATTTGTGGCTTTGACATAGTTGCTGAGATTTTCATTGGAATATTTTTCTGTTTGCTCAGGATTTCTGGTCCTTTTTCATGGCGTCTAACAAGGAGGTGCTCAGTGGTGAAAGGTCCTCCCATAGGCGCATTAGACAGAGCAAGGGCGAGGAACTGTCTCTGAATATTGTGAAAGAAATCCTGCTCTTTGGGGCTTGTGAATGATTTGAAGTTAAGGCAGCTTTTGAACACAGACACTTTTGCTGGATAAAATCCCAAGAATCACAGCTGAAGAGGTCTGGACTTTTGGAAGGCGATACTCTTTAACAGGATTAAGGATGATAAGTTGCTAAAGTGGAATGAAACTAATTTGTTCAGGGATCAACTTGCTGCTTGTATGGGGGAAGGTGCTTCAGTTGATTGCATCTTGCAAGCCATGAAGGATCTGGGGAAAACAACCCTCAGACTAACTATGCTCAAGGTTTTCCAACTTATCAGTGTTCAGATGGTACTGATTGGAGCAAGCAAAATGGACACTATATAGTATAAACGAAGATGTTGAAAAACAGGGATCTAGTCTCGCGTGTCGGTTGGATCAACTGTGGACTCTCCTTAAAGCTTTGTATGTTGATGACATCTCCAAGGGGAGAAAGCTGAATGCTATTGGCTCAAAACTGGAAAATAACACCTCCGCATTTATAGTTTCTCACCTGGCCAAGATTCTTGCGGTACCTGTGGTTGAAGATGATGAACATGAAAGAGACCCCATTGTCACGGTCTTTGAATCTAGTGATGATGTTGTTGCCTAGTTCAGTACAAATCTTTTGTTTAACTTCTGTTTCTAAAACTCTTAGAACCTTCAATAGAAGGTTTCAAATTGTATTAAACTTTTTTACCTGATTATTCTGGTTCTTGATTACTATTATAGTAGACATGCTGTATCCCTTTTATAGACCAATCAGTTTTATTTTTTATTTTTTGACATTCATCAAATTTTTACCATGCCAACATAATAAAATATGTTGAATAAACTCGTATAATGCTGAACATACATACATCAAAGCTAAACTTTATGAAAATAACTTGTAAAATTCAAGAAAGTATCAAAAATTGAGTAAATAAAAACAGTAGTATATGACAAGGAAAAATATATAGTCAAATCAAGACTCAAGATCTACATTGTAAATCATATGCAGATCCACATTGTGTACTCTGATCAAATATCAATATCATCGCAAAGGTTAGAACAAGGCAGCAATGAAACCCTAGCAACATTGATTCTTTTTGTCCCACAAGTTGAATTTGGCGAGCTGTATAAATTTATTAAATCCTACTCTCCAAAGTACATTGTAGTCTTTTTGCTGATAGGCGTAACCCACAATGGCAGCCAAGCAAGTTGGAAGGAGCGAGTGTGATAAGCATGAAATATCAATAAAAATGGCCAACCTTAAATTTGATGTTTATTTGACTGTCATAGGAAAGTTTTAACTTTTCCTTCATGCTTGGAGAAGGAAATCCAAAGATCATAATACTTGGGCGTAGAATGGAGTTTGAAGCCCATTTTTATCTACTTGATAAGAGTTTTCAAGCCCAATGCAGTGGTGCAGCTAGATTAAGTCCATCCATCACCAGACAATCACAAATTTGCAGATAAGGTGATGGAGTTTTTAATCAATGTGGAACCCTTCTATGGGAATTCTCTATGAAAATCCTAGATAAGCATTTTGAGATTGATACATATTGTTGTTTTCCAAATGTACATATACACATATATATGTATACATACATATATGTATACAAAACATACATATATGCATTATGTATACAAAACATACATATTTATAGATATATACATGTATGTATACAAAACATACATATTTATACATATATGCTAAGTCACAAGGTTCGAGGTCGAGTTCATGTTCGATGAAGATATAATTCGGTAAAAGTTTGAGGAAAAATGTCTTTAAGTTCGAACAAGTAATTTTTCTATCATTTTAATTTAAAAAGAAAACGTAAATATATCTTAAGGGACGTAATGATAAGAGCTTTCCATCCTCTGCTTTCAGTCAAGGTATATGTATATATACACACATTTGTAAAATAGTGCAAAATCATGTCAAAAACTTCCCATGCAAAAATAATGGATAAACTTTGAGTTCATGTTCAAAAAGAACAAAGTTCGTTGAAATTTGAACATTTTCGATAAAATTCGGAGAACCTTGTATATATGTACACACACACACACACGTATTTGTATATATGTATGGAGGGAGAGGGAGAGGGTCATGTCTATAAATATAGCACCCCCTGTCAATGTATGATAATATCGGCTGAGACATATGAGGTGGGTCAAGTCCTCTCAGCCCAGATCTATACTCTACTCTATATGGGGTTTAGATCTCAACTTCCTCCCCATTTCTCTATGTCTTATCTCCCCTAGCCCATCTATATCGAGTAAATATTGATGGACTTTGGTTATATGTATGTATGTATGTGTGTGTGTAGGGATTGGGAGAGGGTCTTGTCTGTAAATGTAGGTTCCCTATCTATGTATGGTTCTCTTGACTGAGATATACGAGGGGGTTGATTCCTCTTGGCTCAAATCTATTTTCTACTCTATATGCGGTTTACAACTCAATCTCCTCCGGCATTTCTCTATATCTTAGCTCCCCCAATCCAGCAATATTGAGTAAATCTTGATTTACTCTGGTTGAAGCTGGAGGAGAATAGAATGAGTTGTGCACTAGTATAGATAGATGACTTCAATCAGGACCACCATTGTATGGGGTCCATGCTCGGAAGAAAAACTGTTGTAGTCAAATGCCCTTCAGTCTACTGACTACCCACCTAGATGCAGCTTTAGATAGCCAAGTCGTTCATGCACGCCTATATATGGGTTCCCTAGCTGTAGAATTGGAGAAAGGTTGAGCATATATAGATGGTGGATTGATTGTCTATCCATTATATACCAATAATACATAGCTTACTCAACCTTGGCTATATTCATTCAATAAAATAGGTCGTCGCCATCTATCTATATAGGGTTGGGTAAAGGTCGAGTGGCAGTTCTATATATGGGAATATATGATATCTAAAAGAAGTGTTATTTATCATTTAATATTATTTATGCATAGTTTATGATTATTGTTATATGTTACAACATATTATCTATTAATATTAGAAGTCTAATTCTTGTACAATGTTTATTATTATAAAAAAATAAGTAATAAAATAAAATCATGAAATGCAACTAGTGATCGTTCTTAGATTAGGTGCCCTTGGAATAGACAATATAATGAAACTTTATCCATCTTGAACCTAGTGAATTGCAAAACCAATACCTACACTTTTGTACTCTCATTGGAAACTTTAACAAGTGTTCCAAAAAGGAAATACAATTCTACATTGATCTGGTGCAATTTGATTTTTGCAATGGAACTGTCTAAAAGGGAAGTCAATTCTATATTTGGTCAAGGATAATTGTCTTCGTGAACTGTTTTGGATTATGAAAACCCATGCCACAACTATTCATAGTTAAATCATGTAGTTTATAGAATTTTCCATTTTGCTTGTAGGGTGTAGCTAAACTGGTTGCAGGGTCGCTGCTAGAAGCCATAGGACCATTGGGTGTTACCTTACATAATTAGACAATCATTTTTTTCTTCCATTTCGGTGTCTAACTTCCAATTTACAATTGCAAAGTCTAAGAAAAGTAGCGGAACATGTATCAGCCATATTTATACACTTTAAAACTATACGAAAACTTCTATTTTTTTAACAGCCGATGGGTAGAATGTGATGAGGAAAAAGGCAACAATAACTGCCAGGTCAACAGCCTTTAACTATAAATGCTAGCATTTCATTGACGGGGTATTTGGTTCTTTCATTCACAAACCTTTTGTTGAATATTTATACTAATAGTCATTAGTTAGACAATTGGGAACTGCCTTTAACTGATTGAAAACTAAAAACAGATTGTAACCACCTCTTCACGATAAATAATCAGTCACGTCCATTCAGGGCAGTGTGCAGATTTGTTCTTCTTATTCCTTCTTCAGTTTCCTTTTGCTAACATTGGTATCAGAGCCTTCATGATCGTTTGAGGTCGCAATTCGAGGAAACCTCTAAGAGGCACGAACTGGAAATTTGAGGAAGCCCTAAATAATTTGAAAATTCGTGAAAGTATTTGGAAAAAAACACAGTCGCAAGCATGGAAACAAACGCGTTTGGGCATTTTAATGCCTATTTTTGAAAAACGCAAAGTCGCGGAGGTTGCACTTTATACGATCATGATCACCATTAAAATTGATTAAAGTCGCATTTGGGCATTTGAAGTCCTCTTTTCTCCATTTGCACAAGTCGCGAAGGGCATTTCTATAGTCGTAGGGGATTTTGTCTTCACCGGACATTGGATATTTTTCACGCTTGGATAATATCTATTTACGAGCAAATAATCACGAAGGGCTTGTTTTATGCCTATAATGCTTGTGACTTCGAGAGGGTAAATATTAGTATGTGTTGTTCGTGTAACACATTTGAATAATAAATTCATACTATTGGAACAGGGAAAATGTTTTTTATTTGTTATTTCCAAGTAATAAATGGAAAGTATATCGAACCTAATTTTGCTGGACTCGCAAATGTTAACGGGCACAAATTTCAATGTTTGGAGCCATAAAATTCTAACACTTGTAGAATTTCGTGATTGTGATAAGATAATCATGGGTAGCAAAGGTTAACCAACGATGAACTTCGCTGATTATGACAGATGTCATAAGGTGGCTCTAATACTTCTCAAGTTGTGGATGATCATTCCCGATGGATGTGGGTCTATTTTTTGAAGAAGTTTGATTGCTTTGCTTCTTTTGTCAAGTTCAAGGCCTTGGTGGAGAACCAAACCAGCCGGCAGATCAAGACTTTGAGATCTGATAATGGGGGTGAGTTCACCTCTAAATAGTTTGCAGATTTCTGCGGTAAAGAAGGGATTCATGACAGTTGACAGCCCCATATACCCCACAATAGAATGGGGTGGTAGAGAGGCGGAACAAAACCATCATGGAGATGGCAAGGTGCATGATGCACAGTCAAGGAGTGCCATATAAGTATTGGGAGAAGCCGTTAACACAACGGTATATATTCTCAATCGGAGTCCTTGCAAAGCCTTGCAAGAGATCACACCGAAAGAGGCTTGGTCTAAAATCAAATCTGAGGTTATAATATTCTAAATATTATAATGTTAGATTCCAAATGTTCTAAATATTTCTTTGTAGGTTATAATGATCATTCCAAAGCCTATAGATTGATTGATATTTCCACTAACAAAATCATTATTAGTCGAGATGTTGATGTAAAAGAAATAGAGTCTTTCTTTGGTTGTAATTAACAAAGGGGACCAGTAAGGGGGCTGCAATCAACAAGGGGTAGTAATGGAGATTGGTTCTCTTTCCTTTCCCAATGATGAGTTTGGGCCTTCAAATACTCCTCCACGGACTTTGGTATAGTCTATGCACTCTCCCGCTAAGACTTTTGAGTCTCCAGGAAATCAATTTGCGTTGGTTTCGCTTCTGAAAGAACCACAACCAGATCCCACATCCTCAATTCATCAGTGCTCTAAGTGGTTTTACTCCACTATCCAGATTTGCGGAAGAAAGAATTGTCCCCTCTTAGATGGCGGCTGGACGAATTGGTAAGAAGATTGATTATTCCAAACAAGCTTAGTTTTCTCTTCCTTATGATCTCCTTCATATTCATGAGCCACATAAATACTCTGAAGCACGAGGCATACCGGGATGGGAAACTTCCATGCAACTAGAATATGATGCCTTGATTAAAAATAATACATGGAAGTTGGTACCATTGCCTCCAGGAAAACATCCCATTGGTTGTAAATGGGTCTATAAAATTAAGTGTAAAGTAGACGATACTTTGTTTAAGTATAAGGCTTGACTTGTTGCAAAAGGATTTTCGTAATAGGAGGGATAGACGATGAGGAGACTTTTGCTCCCGCAAAAATGGTCGCCAGTTACTTCTTTCCTTCGCAGCTCAATTTGGTTGGAAAGTATATCAGATGGATGTCAAAAGTGCTTTCTTGAATTTCAATTTGGAGGAAGAGGTGTATATGACACAACCTGAGGGTTTTTGGGTATGTGGTCATGAGCATCTGGTATGCAGGTTGATTAAGTCCTTGTATGGATTTAAGCAAGCTCCTTGAGCTTGGTATATTAAAATATATAAACATTTCAGAGATTTGGGCTTCAAACAGAGTCATTCTGATCCAAATCTCTATGTCGAAAGTGATGGTGATGACATTGTGATTCTTATTGTTTATGTTGATGACCTTGCCATCACATGTAGTGGAGATGCTACGATTCATAAGGTAAAATCAAATTGATGTGTTGCTTTTGACATGACTAATTTAGGCCTCCTTCACTATTGTCTTGGTGTAGAATTTCGAACACACCGACTTGATTTTCATTTATCAAATTAAGTATGCCACGAACATCTTACAAAAATTTCAGATGTATGATTGTAATTCTTCTTCTACACCTATGGAGGTCGGGTGAAACTTTCACTCATGATGATCCACCACCAACCGATGAATCATTGTGACAAACAATTGGTTGGTAGCTTGATCGACCCCACAACTACGCGACCGGATCTATGTTTTGCTATTAGCCGCCTTTCTTATTTTTTTTTTTCTAAACCAAAGCTCATTCTCTCGGGGAGCAACAAAACGAGTTCTAAGATATGTCAAAGAAACTCTTAACTTTGCAATTTGTATAAGAGGGTCGCAGAGACTTAAGATTAATTGGCTATTTGGACTTAGATTGTGTCGTGCCTCACTCAATGCGAGTTCCAAAACGGTAAAAGACAATCAAACATCCCGATCGAAGATGGAAAAAGTAATAAAGGTGGTAATATATATTTTTAAATTGTTTAATTATACGACAGATTCGAGCTACTCGTAGACACAAACAAGCATGACTAAGTCACAATGAAGGGTGAGACGACACCAAACCGCACTTGTGAATGACAAGGGGGATAGCGAAGCAATTTTAGACCAATGGGCAAAGGGTCGGCATAATGCCATTTCCACAAGTTAAACGATTTACGATTATTTTATAAATGTCGACGATAACTAAATCGTGACGGTGGTAAGGTCGAGATAATCCGTTAGCGATAAAGCTTATCATCTTTGGGAGGGTAAATGCAAGTTTTAAAAATCGATTTATGGCAAGGTTAATAATCGTTCCGAGAACGATTAATATATTCTTTTTATTACATATATTTTTAAAGTTTGCAGGAAGCCAAAATTATATAAAAATGTCATGGGTCCCATTTCATCTCCGAAATGGACCCATGCCTTTGAATTTAATCCACAAATAATATTATTAGATTTAAAAGAAAATACATTCCTTTATTTAATTTTAACCATTTAACCCAAGTCTTTTCCCAAAATAAAACATGTAAATAAACCCCTTTATAATTTGCAACCAAATAACCTAAGTCACTAACCAAGTAAATCATTTTAATTTATTTAAAAGTGCACCCACATGACTTAAGTCATTGTGCACATCAAATCTGAGGCCCTAGGATCTAAGAGATCTCCACCCTTAGATTAACTAAACCTAAAAACTCAAAAGAGAGGATATATTTTCTCACCCTAAAGTTATTATTCATTTCCTCTCCCAATTTCATTCGGGTCTCTCTGTAATTCCTCCAGATTCAAGCTCAAGGGTTTAAGGATTAAGTTCCTCCATGCTTCTATGGACGATCACCAAGATCTACACTTTATTTGCAACGATAGATTTTTCTCTGTTTATTGTTTTCTTTGCTTTAAAGCCAACAACTAGGCAAAAATTCTGAGAAGTTCTTTGGTTTATTATAAAGAGAGTTGGAGATTTATTTTTATTAAAAGAATCCACTTGATATATATATACATTCTTATTGATCAAAGTGCTGGTCGCACTATATCAGAAAGCCCCAAGGTCGATGCAAAGTTCATGGTCGTAAGGCTTGCAAACAGTGGACATCCCTTTGGCCGTGAGAAGGGAATGTGGAGGGTGAGGGTTGTGGCCCATGCCGCAACTCTTTATTGAGGCTTCATGGGTATGGGGGCGGGTGGGACCCCTCTTATATATATTTTTTAATAAAAACCAAAACTCTTCCATTTTGGCCATATGGCCTTGCCAAAATCAAATCCCTTTTTATATATATATATATATATATATATATATATATATATCGATAGATGGTGAGATTTGCTTTGGATCCAACAAAGAGAAAACATAATTTTGATTCATTCTTTTTTGTGTGTTCTTTACTTGAATTATTTCAAATACATTTACATTTACCTTAGATCCATAATAAATTTTACTAACTTGTTTTGTAGTAAGCATTTTTCTAAAACAAAGATACATTTGATTTCAAAACACAATCAAGCTACAAATGAGCAGCAGAAATACAACCAAAGAGATGATTTCTTTAAAGTACCATCACTGCACATATATTTACACAAGAAGGAATTATTTCTAGGTTTCTAAGAAAGGGTATTATGCTATTTTTTTTTTTTAAAACTAGATTTACAATAAAATTTTCAGAATTAAACTTTGAACAAGGAGAACTGTTTAGACATAGATAACAGTTGGATAAATAACAACAATCCCTTCTCTCTCTTTTTTTTTTACATATCATAATGATAACAATAAACTAAATACACATCATTTCCTTTCCTCAATTAAATTTTCTTTCATTTCAAAATGGAAATACACAAACAAATATTTCAAGGAGACATTTTACAACTTGAAATTTAAGTAAACATCACAATTACAACAGTTTTCAACCATGTTTCCAACCATTCCAAATTACACAATTTAATCCCTTATAACAAATTAATGTGTCCATTTCATGATAAATGAATATAGTAAAATGCAAGTACACAAGCCCTCCTCACAAGAGGAGACAACATGCCAAATTTTTGGCTCAAAACATGATAAAAATTGCAACTCCAAAATTTGCAACTTTGCAACATCTGAACCACTCCACTTAGCTCCCAAAACAACATGCAAGATTTCTTCAAATCACAAGAAAGGTTCCTAGTTGACCACCCAACCAATTGACATCATTACATGCCACCAAGGAGTCCAAGGTGGCATGTTAGCCTCCCCCAAGCCCATGGGAAAGAGGTAACACACTTCACTTAGCACATAGGGAAGGTTTGATGCACACAACACATTTTAACACCATTTGAAAACCATTTCAAAGCATAATGCAACCAAGAAAAACATGCTAAGAAGCTCCATGCTTCTAGCTTTGGGAAGAGGGGATGGGAATCCCAATTCATGTTTCATATAACCATGCCAAATCTCTCCATGTTTTTACCATCTCCTTATCACTCCAAAACTCCCCTTATCTCTCCAAAACTCCCCAAGAAGGCTTTTCAAACATAATAGTTTCCTTCTTGAGGGTAGGGATGAATTTCCAACCCAAATGGAAATCCATCCCTACCTACAAACCAAATGTAGGAGGGTTCCCAAATAGAGTGGAGGAAAATTCCTCCCTCTTCCCATACAAGCTCCCAAAACCCACACCCCTCAAGGGTGGGTGGAGCAAAAATGAAGCAACACATAATGTATATTCCACAATTGATCACACACAAACATGCAAGGAAAAATTGAGTAAAAACATAAGTATACAAGGTCCTACCTTGTATTCCACAAGCCAAAATTCCAAGGATGCTTTCCAAAAGAGCTCAAATCTCCACCAAGCTTCCAAGCTTTTTCCAAAATTCTCCAAGCAAAAGAACCCCATCTCCATGGAAGTGAGGGGTTAAAAAGAAAAGAAACAACCCAAGACAAGCAATGGGAAGGTGACAAATGTCACCTTCCACCAAAACCCAAACCAATGAAGAATCCACAAAATTGCACCAAAAAAGAATAAGGGAAAATTCAAATTTAGCCCAAGCAATCATGAGAGAATTTCCCAAATCCCATACATTCCCAAAATCAAAGTTCCCATAAATATGAAGTGTGTGGGGAGGGGAAAAATGAGCCAATGGGCCTCATTTGCATTGAAAAGAGCCCACCCACCCATAGGGATGGGGGTTAGGGCCTCTTTTCCATGCAAATGAGGTCCTTTGCTTTTGCCATTTACCCTTCCTAAATGACACATTTTTCCTAAATCCGAGTTTGGGAAATGTGGCATTTAGGAGGGGCAATTAGGCGATTAGGTGGCCTAATCCACCTAACCTCAACACATCATCCCAAAACCAAAATAAGATGTTAGAACCACATGGAAAGGGTAACATTTAACATTAGCAAACAATAAACCAAGGGAACATAACAATTTAGCAAGTAGATAAGCAACATGCAATTTCATCACCATGATGGAGGGAAAGATTAGGTTCACAATTCCAAAGCAAAGCAAACAACACAAGCCACAACATGAGAAAGGGGTGTCGTAATCGATAAGAAGAAGAGGTTTGGCCATTAGGCCTTTTGTGCTAAGCGGCATGTGTTCCTTGAATCCCACGTTTTCCCCATGATTCATTTCTTGCCACCTGCACAACTCAATGCAAACCTCATATGTGCCCAATATGATAACAACATACGATACAATCATATGTTCTCTGAATCCCACGTTTTCCTCATGATTCATTTATCACTTCACTGCACAACTCAATGCAAACCTCATATCTGCCCAATATGATAACAAAATACGATACAATCATATGCATCGAAATCAACATCCATACAAGCCATGCTAAGCTAGCAGTATATCAAAATCATGAATCATCCACTGAATGAAACGATATAATCATCATCATACATCAAATATGGATCCAATATCAATACAAAACATGTCTATAATAACTCATGATATCATCGTCATAACATAATATCTGATAATGAACAGTGGCATCATGTGCCTCATAGTCAACCTGTGAACAAGAGTTAACATCCTAATGCTAGCAATATGATATCATGAATAATGTCATATCAAAATAGTGTACTAAAGTAGTAATATCCCTATCAAACAACAATGTCATGTGATAATGTCTCATCAAAACAACAAAATAAACAATAATGTCCCTGTCATCAAGATAGTATAGATATAATGAGTCACACGTGACCAAAAAGAGAGCACTGAAAAAGGTGGGCACTACATATTGGGAAGGATCAATGGATACTCGAGATCCACCACTGGTTATATCTTCTCTTTTGGTTCAGGAGTTGTTTCTTAGTAGAGTAAGCTTCACCCATCAGTAGTCATCTCTTCCACTCGAAGCAAAATACAAGGCGATTATTAGTGCTAGTTGCGAAGCAATATGGATTCGTGAGGATTGTAATTGATTTTCATCTTCCTCAAAGGTGTCTTAAAAATGGTAAAGAAACCTACATACCATGTTTGCACTAAGCATATTGAAATCCATCATCACTATATCCGATAGTTGGTTGATTTGGGTGATGTTTCTCTTCATTTCTGTCCTTCTAGGGAGCAACATGTTAAATAATGAGTAAACCTCTTGGTCCTTTATTATTTGTACAGTTTCGAGACAAACTTAATGTTGTTTCTGTGTTAGTCATTAAAAGGGGGTGTTGAATATTTATACTATAATCATCAATTAGACAATTGGGAATTGCCTCTAATCGATTGAAAACCAAAAATTGATTGTAACCACCTCTTCATAATAAATAATCTCTATCACGTCCATTCAGGGTAGTGTGCAAATTTGTTTTTCTCATTCCTTTCTCAGTTTCTTTTTGCTAACACCTTTCTTACCGGGGTTTATGACAAAATCTGTAGGGGATTATTATTACTAGCTTTTATCATATCCTTCAAAGCTCAAAAGCATCAATTTTTTCATCAAATGTGATCTAAAACTCGTTTTTAGTGGAGTACATGTTGTATATACTATAAGTTTCCAATACGTTTTGGATACGGGTAAAGGTACAAAGTATCCGATACACGGATACAAACAGAAAAAATTGGCCATGGATACAAAATTCGATACGACCATACAAAGAATATATAAAAATTAAAAATATATAAATTCCAGCCTTACTAAATAGGAATTAACCACATATTATGCATATGAAAGACAAAATAAGCTAAATAACCACAAAAACAACTCATAATTTGTTAAAGGCTTAAATTAAATACAATGTCATAATATATTAAATTCAATTAATTACACCAATGATCAAAGTTTAAACTAGTATTCAATAGTCATCATATTCCTCTTCATTGAGAGCATCAACATCATGATGTGGTTCATTAGAACCACACGGACTTGAATAACACCTACTAGGGCCACTACCACCAACACCCCTCAGTGTATGTGGGTCTCGCGATGCCAAAAAGTCTCCAATCCCTTGTCATCTAATGACAGTGGAAAATGAAACCATGCAAGTTAACTCTCTTTTGATCCTTGTAATCTTTTGCTTGTGGGATATAAGGTGTAAGTTAGAATGTATATACTCCAAATCTTCAGCCTTTTTAACCCTTAGTTTGTTGCACTTCGTCGGTGGATGAAGGTGTATGTACTTGATTGTGCTCGAGAAGAAGATGAATCACAACCTATTGAGGCAAAACAATGAAAAACTAAAATTAGACACTCAAACTTAAATTTCAAAAGGTTAAAACAAAAAAATGAAAGAGAATTAAAAAAATAAAAATACGTGACAAGACCTTGATTGTTAGAGGCTACAGGTACAAAAATGCTTGACCATGAAGGTACAACCACATATGAGCATCCATCTTGTATTTGGACTAAAGAGTGCGAAGGCTATGACCGGGCTCCACTATGAAATTGACAAACTCTGACATAACTATGTCCTCAACCTTAGGACCACGGAAGAGCCTACACAATGCCAACATATATCCGTCACTGACTTCCATATCCTTGTATGGTGCCATCCTCCTTGACAAAGAAAGGATCTCTGTGCTGTAGAATTTAGGAGTCAATGCAAAGGCAAGTAGATGTAGTGGGGTGGTCATTTTGTTCCACCGCTCAATGAAAATTGATTGTACTTCATTGAAAAATTTCTCCGTAGGATCTTGTTATTTTGCATTTGTGATAGACTTTATTTTTTAAGTATTGATTCGAAACCATCATATTATTTTCTAGGACATTGGCTGATCCATGTTAGTAAAGTGGATCATGTTCATAATGGGCTTGGTAAAACTCAACGAATAATCTACTCAATCCCACTAGGTATCATCTAAGATCAATAACTTCACTTGTTGGGCTTGTTCAGTATTTGATTGCCTCCATACAACCCATATGTTTGAAGTTACTATCCTACTAAGTGCCTCTCACACCGTCACAAGTTATCTTAAGATGATTGTGTGTGATACAAATCGAGTCTCAACAACCTAATAAGAAATAAAAAACAAATGTCAAAAATTAAAAACTTTTGAGAGCTAAATTTTAAAAATAAAAAACTTACATTTAAATTTATAGATAAAAGAAAGGTAGTTTCCATTACTTTCAACAACTCCAAATGCAAAAGGATCTAATTATTTCTTGCCAATGGTGATCGTTGGTCACAAACATTTGGATCTCTTCACCCTCTACATACACTTGTTGAATCCACTCTATTTTATTGGCCAACGTTTTTAACATTAAATTGAGTGAATGAACAATACATGGTGTCCAAAAAAATACCCATACCTTGCCTCAACTAACATCCCTACATCGTTTCATTCTTGGCATTGTCCGTTATGACTTGGACAACATTTTAAGGTTCCACCGCCTCAATGGCTTTGAAGAGGATGTAGGTAAGGAATCGGGCATTCTTGATTGCCCCACACAATCAACTTCTTTAAAAACATTGCCCCTTTAGGGCATACTGCAACCACATTGATCAAAGGGAAATTTCTTGCATCTTTCCATCCATCAGAAACGATGGACACACCCATTTTGGCCCACAAGTCTCTAATTGGTTGCAATGAGGTTTTCACATATTTTCTTTCCTTTGCCAATAAGGTGGTGCAAAATTTCTCAAAACCTGGAACTTTGTACCCTTTTGGGGCTTCGTTGTTTGCTTTCACCATCTCTTGCCAATATGGTGACTTGACAACATTGAAAGACAATCCATTTGCATACACATCTTGCAATTTGCTCATCTGTGATATCTTTGCTCTCATTTGAAAGGATTTTTTGAATGGTCCTTTTGTCCTCTTTCGTGAAAGAGGTGAATCCCCCTTCTTGCATGGAGGTACTGGCATCACAAATGGATGTGGCAAGGTCACAACTAGGGAACCAATACTAGATGGGGCAACAGGTGGCCTCGTGAGTCGTTGATTGAGATGAACTTCCCGCTTTGACAAAAATGACTTGTTTTCAAAGCAAAGGTTACTTCTGCATCTTCTTGTTCTTTGATATATTCCAAAACCTTTGTTGTTGGCACCCCTATGCTATTCTTCCCCTTGCAAATCCTTCCATCATGACTTGTTATCGCATGCCGGTGGGCTTTTACCCAACTCTATGGGCCTTTGAATACAATTTCACAATCATGGAATCTCGATCAAAACACCCTCTTCCATCATGGAAGTTGCTCATTTGCAGCTTTTCGAGTTCCTTGATCAGTACCATTGCAAAGCTAGGGGACACGCGGGTTTCCTACCGACCTACCACACCATTGATCACATCCTCACTCTTTGGGCTATTATCGAGGAGGCTCGTCACCGCTCCTCCAGAGTTTTCTGCTGTTTTGTGGATTTTCGGAAAGCTTTTGATTCGGTTCCACAGTAGCACTTTTTTACGTAGGCTCAGAGATATAGGTATTTCTAAGACTCTTCTTACAACCATTATGCGCTTATATGAGGAGGTCTTTGGCCGTCTTCGCACCTCTGCAGCTTGTCGACTTCATTAGGAGTACTATTGGAGTCAAACAGGGCTGCCCCCTCTCTCCTACCCTATTTGGTATCTACATTGATGAGCTTGAGGATTTTCTCAGGGATCACATCTAGGAGGGGATGGCTGTCTTCTGCACCATGTTCTGATCTACATCCTCCTCTTTGCAGATGACGTAGTTCTCCTTGCTTCTTCTGTGGAGGGACTCCAAAGGCAGTTGGATGCCTTAGCCCTCTTTTGTGATCACAGGCAGACTAACAATGAACCTTGGGAAAACCAAAGTTATGGTTTTCAATTGTCTGAAGACTTCGGACTTCCACTTCTTCTTTCGGGAGAGGAGATTGAGATCACTTGTTCTTATACATACCTGGGGATTTTGTTCTCTGGACCACGTTTTAGCCTTCGTCCTACTCTCCAACCCCGGTTAATAAGGGGTATGGTTCTTTGGCGATTCTTGAGAGACAGTGCTTCCGCCATCACTTTCAGGACATCCTTTCCAAGATGTCTCTCTCCGACTCCCTGGTTAGGCCCACGGTTCTATATGGTTCGGAAATTTGGGGTCCCTCCCTTTTGGACTGATTGGGCTACTATTGAGCGTGTCCAGATCCTCATGCTCAGGCGTATCATTAGGTGCAAAGAGACTGTTCCTCATAACATTATTCTGGCTGAGTTTGGGGCTCGCCCTTTTAGATTGGAGACTATCTTCAGCCTTGTGTTGATGTTGCACCACATCCGAGGTTTATCTGGTTCTTCCGTAGACAGGAACAAGTACATCTACCTTGCCTACTGCTCCTCTAAAGCTATTGCCTTCTCAGATCATAGTGGTCGATCTCGCTGTTGGTATGCCTGCGTTTCACGCCTTCTTGGATCCATTGGCATCTAGATGGACCGCCTCCCACCTTTCAGCTACTCCCTAGATGCCCCTGCCCATCTCCTCCCGAACCAACAGGACCTTCACAGAATTATCAGAGATGATATCTACAGACAGTTCATTCAACACACTTGGACCAACCCTCTCGGGGGTTACATCCGAAGATGTCCTTCTACGCTGCACACTTTCTTGAGATCCGTGACGGGCTCATCATCAGACCCATGTACATCTCCCGACACTGGTTACAGGTCCTTCGTATCTCTCTTGGTCAGTTCAGGGTGGGCTCACATCGTCTCCGTGTGGAGACTGACCATCAATTAGACCGCTCGGAGCGGACTTGCCTGCTTTGCTCTCTCTAGGAGGTTGAAACTGAAGAACACTTCATTTTCCGGTGTCTTGTTTACTACGAGATTAGGGGGAGATTCCATTGCCTGTTCTGTGAGCATCCTTCCTTCACAACTTTCTTCAGATACTATGATCAGAGATGTCTTGCTCTTTATCTGCAGAGGCCCTCAGGCTTCAGGGATAGGCTCCTTCACCCTCCTCCCAGACGGATGGATACTAGACAAATCACCTCATTCTTCTTGGTGCTCTCCCGGAGAGGGGCACCAAGCGACATCTTGACACGAGTATGGACCCCCAGTTCAGATCTGTCAGGACTCGAACTCCATTTCCTTCACCAAAGGCTCCCTGCTGTGGCGTGTCTTAGCCCCCCCCACATAGACAAAGATCCACCAGGCCTATGCAGAGGCACCGTCTCTCTCCCGGACATCGGCTTTCTAGACATTTCACGCTTTTAGTTAATTCTTGGACATCGGCGCATCGCGAGTTTCTTCTAGCTGTCCTTGAATGTTAGGTGATGTTGTTAGGGGTGTTGTTCCTTCTTCCCCCCCCTCACTGTCATCCTCTTCTTCTTCTTTTCTGGTTTCTCGACACTTGTTGCTTCCTTCTCTTCTTCTCCTTTCTCTCTTTGTGTTTCGGGCAACCCGTTTGGGTCCTCTTGTTGGGTCCATTGGCTTTGTACTCTGCAGTCCCATTGACCTACGTTTGTGGTCATTTGTTGGACATTAATAAAATTATCTTATATTATCTTATCTAGTATTGTGACATGCCTCCATAATGGTGAATTTGGATCAAATTATTTGAATCGGGATTGTCCAAAGCAGGTGGAACTTGCTGCCATTAGTACTACTACCTACAAGTTTAAAAACAACATAAGCAAAGAAAACAATGGTTAAAAACTTAAACCCTATACCCTAGGGCATACCATGTATTAAAATGAAAAAATGGTTTAAATTTTTAAAATAAAAATAATAAAACATAAAAAGAAGCATGAAGTCTGTGAAAAATTAAAAAATAAAATAAAATCAAACTTGAAAGTTAATAAATTAAAACCTTACCATTAATGAATAATCCACAAATTATCCTACATTGAAGCTCCTCAATGAGTCTAGTAGCGAATTGGTAGTTGTACTAGCTTAGGAAAATGATTGCAATGCTTGTTGATGAAGTATCAAACCTAAATGAGCAAAATGAAAGCTTAGAGAGGCAAGTATGCAATGAGGGAATGAGAGGTAAGTTGCTTTGCTTTTATGTTTTGTTTTTGTGTTTTGCTTTTGTTTTATTCATTCTAGTTCACTTTTAGGGTTTCAAATTATAAAATATTACGATTTTTTATTCTTTCATGTATTAAAAATAGCGAGATTTACAAAAAAATGTTTTTAAATTGGAAACATGCCTTGGAGTGGCTAGGGTGCGCTTGGGTACATCTAACCCGAGGGCCCCCAACTATACCCTGTGTGCTCTTGGACATGTTGTTGAGACGTGCCCGATCTAGGTACGTATCGCACCAATACTAGGGGTTTCAAGGCCATAATGGATACTTGAATATCTTTTGATATTCGAAAACCCTAGCTGTAATAGACCTTTGTCGATGCCGATCAATCATATTTTTTGAATGACTATATTCGAGAGAGGAAAATGCGAGATGCAACTTTGTTTTTAGGATTTTTTTTTTTTTGAATTGGGTGATACATTTCTCTCTTGCTAGCCTAATCGACTTGAGAAACTCGACGAGTTTCAACGAGTAATGCATAAATTAATTGGCAAAACTCATTGAGCTTCTCATGTCGACTGACTTGTGAGTTTCGCATTGTTACTTACTTATAGGTCTAACTCATGATTTCTTGCAGTACTAGTTTTAAGTCGGAAGGTATGGTCGTCCCGGAAAAATATAAATGTTCTAGTCTATCAAGAAAGAATAAATTGCGTAGTATGCATGGAATAAACCATAGTTACCAAGTTCGGCCGGATTTGGTCCAGATCTGCTCAAACCAAATTTTTGAGATCGACCGGATAAATCTGATCCGGTTTGCTCAATTTTCTCATTAAAAACAAAAAAGTTAAAAACATGTTAACCGTACACCTCACCCCCTACACGCTAAACCCACGTGTTAACTCTAAATGTATGAATGAAAACCTTATAAAAGGGTGTGAACAATAGTTGTAAACACAAAAACGCAATTCTTAGCCACCGGAAGTCATTGTGGGACGACGAACTCTTGCACTAGAAGTTTACAGGGACGACAAAGTTCTTGGAGGGCAGCAACACCACCGGAAGTTGTTGTGGGAGGGAAACACCACTAAAAGGGGACAATGACGTTATGTAGAGAGCAACAAGGAGGTCGGGCAACGTCGTCGATAGGGAGGAGCTCAACAGAGGTATGTTCTTTTACCTTAATTTTTTTAATTCATTCAAGATTAGGTTTTTAATTTGTATCGCATATTATTAATTTGTATTGTTTATATAAATAATGAGTAATTTTTAATAGGAAGTTTTAGTTACGTTATTAATTTTGTAATGTTTATTGTTAATTTATTATTTTCTATTCGTTTATTTTTTATAATATTAATAATTATCAATTTCTAATAATAAGTTTTAATTTGAAAATTAGGGTTTTTAATTTATAATGATTATTAATAATTTCACTTTTATTATATTTAATTTGTTTATTTTATTATATTAACAATAAATAATTAACTATGGTTGTTTATATTTTGTTATATATTTTTTGTAATTTTAATCATTAATAACTAAAAAAATATGCGATTATTAACGCTATTTTTATAGTGTTAATAACTATATATTATTATTTAGTTATTGATTTAGATAATTTTTATTTTTTGTTCTATAATTTTTATATTTTTATTTTATTATATAAATAATGTTTTTAAATAATTAACTACGGTTTATATTTTGTTATATATATTTTAAATTTTTTGTTATTTTAATCATTAATAACTAAATTAAAATATGTAGTTATTAACGCTATTTTTATAACGTTAATAACTATATGTTATTATTTAGTTATTGATTTAGATAATTTTTTATTTTTTATGTTCTATAATTTTTAATATTTTTATTTTATTACGTAAATAATATTTTTTAAATAAATAATAAAATCAAAATTAGATAAATTATGTCATTTTATTTTTCACAATTTATTATTTCATTTTTAATAGTTTAATTTTAAATACTAATTATGATGATCTCTTAAATTTGTCGTCAATAAAAATTATATGTATTGAAAACATTTATCATTTTTTTGCAGAAGGGTACCTTATCAACAACACCATGGCAAGTAAGGCAATGGAGATGAAATACATTGTCCAACAAGATAATAATCCCAGAAATATGAAATGCACTCTATGTAATTCAAATATCACGAGCACTTTAACAAGGGTTCGTAATCATTATTTGGGGGCGAGATGTGAAGATTTGCCCAATAACAAAAGAGCAAGGGAAGTATGTTGAATTCGTTGATCGAATTCGAAGCAAATATGAATTGAAGACACTTGCAACAACTTAAAAAAAAGCCAAAATCCAAAGCAGTATGTCACAGATTGGCTCTTTTAGTAGCTCAACTCCTTCATCAACATTTGCCCAAGGAAGTAAAAGTGCATAGGGGATGTCTCAGGGTTCATTGAAATCGCTGTGGAAGCCACAAGAAAAGCATGATGTTGACAAATTGGTGGCTCGGTTTTTTTATGCAAATGTCATCCCTTTCAATGTTGTTCGAAATCCCCATACAAAAGCCATGGTAGAGGGGATTGCGAGTTTTGGGAAAGGTTATACAATGTCGTCTTTTGAAATCCTTAGAACTACTCTGCTAGAGAGGAGGTGTCATCAATATCTAGCGAACTAGATAAAATGAAAAAGAATTGGAGAAAATCAGGGTGCACTGTAGTAAGTGATGGGTGGTCTGATACAAAACGAAGGCCCCTCCTAAACATTTTGACACAATGTCCAAAAGGTGCTATGTTTATCAAATCAATTGATACAAGCAAGGAGGTAAAACTACGATTTCATTTTCAAATGCATTGAATCTGTAACACCTCTTTTTACTTCATAAGAAACTAGGGAATTTTTAATTTTTAAATTTTTTTATACCAACTCATTAAATACGAGTTAATGTTTTACTTGACTTAAACATGTAGCGCTTTAAAGCATCATACAAGAGATTACCATCTCTTAATTTCTTTTACTGTTGAAATGAATACATTAATTGCAACAACTGAATTAAACCAACATTAATTAAAGTTCAAAATCCAATCAGACAATCTATGATAATCATGTGCAATTGCAAGGGTATACAGATCCTACTCGATCCCCTTCAAACACTCATTACGAGCCAATACACCCAATGTATCATTTGGTTAAGCCTTATTACAGGCTGAGAGAACTTATGAGTCTTCTTAGCGTCCTTCGATAGCTATACACTTCGAATCTCGACACCATAACAAGAAGACTTGGTGAACAGACAATGCATCTAGTTACATGCACTACTATGGCCATAGTTATTTGGTGTTGCGCTAGCAAGTCGGTTCCAAGACTGCACATAAGCCTATGGAACCTGTCTTCCTTTCACCTCACAACCATTCCAATCATAGTCATTAGGATTCGTTTCCGTTGTTTAAGTTATTAAGTTTGTTGTTAACATCTTAAGTAAACATGTATTTATCTGTTAAGTTCAATCACCGAAGCTACAACTATCCTAACTCGGCATTCGGGTCGTGTGGCTCATGCCAACACCACTTTGGAATCCCTCTAGGATAAGGTACGTTCACGTATTGGCCTAAGCCATTACGTGTCCGTCCCTTTTCCTGTAGTCATCCCTAACTGGTACGGGTATGACTCGCAGACGAGATGTCGGTTAAGGATCGATATGCTAACTAATTCAGTTTACAACTTGCACTAATTAAGTTCCGGTAAGCCCTACGACAACACACAGATTGCTTGTCTTGGAATACCTATGGGAAAAGTTGCGGATCTGTGATGACTTGTGTCATCGCACACCGTCACCCTCCCCGTAGCCATTCCAAAATGGGTTGGTCGGGATGCCATCACATTGCTTTGTGACTAATAGTCACAGCATCAATTACTTCATAGTTAGATGTTTATGACAAGGAAGGCACACTTAATTTAATACACGTCATTCATTAATGATCAAATACAATAGTGAGGTACCATTTACTCTGAGTATCTCTTTGCGTTATCGCAACATTGGGTTGCTGATTTCGTTGATACGTTTAATCATTAACATATGATTAATCAATGTTTGTATATCTTTTTAAGGCATGGTAATACATGCTGTTATTTTTCATAATTTACAAATACATCTTAGCATTATTGCAATGCTGGTCGTATTAAATGGTTTGCAAATGTATCTTATCAAAGTTAATGTTTTTGTCGTATTTTAATGTCTCGTCTTAAAATACATCCATAATCAAATCATATGTAAATAATCATCAAATTGTACTTGCCATATTACAATCATATTCTGCCGCAATTTTGGCAGCATAACACTTTGTAAAATCAAGGTATGCTGTTAAACAACAGTATATATACTTACGAAATGGAGGTTGAAGCCTCATTTATAATACATAGTAACATTGCAATCAAGAAGAACTTACATCAAGCCTCTAAATGCCCTTTTTACCACCTACGAAGTAATTACATTCACCTTTAATCAAGAACAAGTTCCACAGACTCTGATTGCCCTTAATACAACATGCGAAATGATACCTTCACCTTAATCAAATATGATACATTTATTACAATCATAAGACAGCGCGATGAAGAAATCAATATAAGACACACCATCCATCTTAATCAACATGAATTGCTAACCTGCATGATAAAATACAGCATTGTTTATGCTCAGTTCACAAGAACTGACATGAACCTTCATCTCTATGCCTAGTTATTTCCTTAGAAATAATTGGTCATCTACTATTGATCATTAAACCATAACATTAGTAGACATTAAATGTATACACTTTACAAGAATGATATGAAGAAATCATTTTAGATGCAACCATAACAACTTAATACATCACTACTTCTCAATTCTTATTCATGTTAATTTGGCTTACATCCCAAAGCACAAAGGACAGAACCTCGTTCTTTTTTACTACATTGTTCTAGCAAGCCATTAACATATCATGATATAATCTCGAAGCTAGTTTACACCATCTAACAGAATTCAGAAAGGCAGCTAGATCATACTTGCTAAACTTTACTAGTTTCAACTTTCTTTATCTCTTCATACACCTTTTCAAACATTACACAT